>JAJHSJ010000014.1:63383363-63635930 GCA_021015155.1 Magnolia officinalis
AAGTCGGGTTGAGTTACTGGGTAATTCGGACTCGACTCGATTTGAGTTCGGATTGGGCGAAGCCTACTCGGTTCGGACCAATTCACCCATTCTGTTCGGGTCAAGTTGGATCTAAACGAGTCGGACGAGTAGAATCAAGCGAGTCGAGTCGTCCCGTGACCAACTCTACTGGTTCGAACATGTGGGGATATATTGGCACTACAAGTGAGTTTCGTATCACACAAGTGGGATGTAAGATATGTCGTAGGATATATCGGCCGATATTGTCGATATTGAAAACATTGCTCTTAGTTGCATTGGGACAGTTAGCTAGTCTAATCCATTAATCTAGGTTGTTCATTACGTCCAACAAACATTTCATGGGCTATCATGCAAACTTCACACCGATCTACTGACAAATAATAACCATTTGGTATGGACATATTGTTCTTTGATATGGACATATTGTTCGCACAAAAATAGGTCCAATCTACAATTTGATCCCTTTGTTTATTAGGACCATCATGAATTGGTTACAATTTTAACGAATCACTTTTATGAGGCAAACGCAGCCATCCTATCCTGTCCATGGCTTGGACAAAGGAAGGCTATAGAAAATAAGGTCAAATCAAGGATGGATTGGATCATCCAATCAGTGCGATTTTTGTAGGGTGGCCTGTGAAATGTGTTCCAGACTTATATTAATGCAGAGGCATTTTCACACTGGGCTCGAGTGGGGTCGCTTGTTGGATGCAGGGGCACACTCGGGGTGGGTGACCCATGCGATTTGGGGCTCACGGGGGAGGTCTCGTGTTCGAGACTCCTTACCCGGGGTGATTAACGCGCATTTCACACCGGGCTTGAGTGGGGTAGCCCGTGGGATGCGGGGACACACTCGAGGTGGGTGGCCCATGTGATTTGGGGCCCACGAAGGGGGTTCGGCAGAGGTCCTAACCCATGATATGTGGGGCCTGGGCTATGAGATAAAGGGATTAATTCGTCATACTCTAACAGTTCGAGCTTTTAGAGCAAGTGGTTAATTGTCCTGCATCAAATTGGTATCAGAGCGGGAGGTCTCGTGTTCGAGACTCGTTGCCGGGGGTGATTAATGCAGGGGCATTTTCACACCGGGCTCGAGTGGGGTAGCCCGTGGGATGCGGGGACACACTCGAGGTGGGCGGCCCATGTGATTTGGGGCCCACGAAGGGGGTTCGGCCAAGGTCCTAACCCATGAGATGTGGGGCCTGGGCTATGAGAAAAGGGATTAATTCGTCATACTCTAACAGTTCAAGCTTTTAGAGCAAGTGGTTAATTGTCCTGCATCATATATGGACATTTCAGATCGATTGATTGGGGTGTCCAAGTTAACTGATGCAACTAGGAGCACTATAACTTATAGTGCACTGAGAGCACTGGAGTGCCGCTCTTATTTGGATCATCAATTAGTTGGGGTAAGGCTTAGATGATGATAATGATAACTTATTTTGTACCTTCACTAGTAAACACATCTTTGCTCAGCATTTTAAATACTCTGGACTATTGAAAACACAGAGACCAAGAGCAGTTAAATTTCAGAACAAACTGGCATCTGTCTCAAATGAATCTGTACATACTGTTTAAAAACATTGCTGCAAACGCACTATTTGAGAACATTTAACTGCCAAGTTCCCAAGAAATGAAGCAGGACTACACTGCCATTGCAGCTAGATAGCACATAAAAATATAGTAAGATACAAAAACGTAAGCTCAAGTTTAAGTAGAACAAAAAACATTAATTAAACCATATGAAATGCAAAGTTTTACCAAGAATCCTTGTTGATCAGGAAATGCAGTGACACATCTTGTCTGGTACTTGAGAGGTGAAATTATTCTCTTAAACTCGGTCTGGTAGCATGTCAAGCAAATGAAAGATTATTAGGGAACTATCCAGTACCAAATAACTAAAACAGCTGTATACTTTGGCTTATGAATTAGTAATTCAAGGAAAATACAAGTATACAACAGATAACATGTGAAAGTACAGAACCCATCAATTTGAACTCAGGCAAAGGGCCAATTTACATTGACAGAATAACAACCAAAACTATTCAATAAGCAGAAATAAGGACTGCAAGAACCTTTGGTAATGAGCAAAAGCTCTGTTTAGTATGCAAACTAACAGCACCTAAGGCTACCAGGTAACAGAATCTGCCAACTAACCAATGCAAAGGTCCAACTGTTACCCTTTTTCTCTTGTGGACCATCATTGTATCAAGCAAATCTTAGTTCCAACAAGAAAAATCACTAAAACAGTGACAAAATGCATCCACTTAACCTTTTTCTCTTGTGGACCATCATTGTACCAAGCAAATGTTAGCTGTCAATTATTCACCTTCAAGGTCAACCATTAACATTTTCCCCTGTTGGAGCATCATTGTATCAAGCAAATCATAGTTCCGAACATAAAATTCACTTAAACATAGATAAAATGCATCCACTTAACTTTTTCTCTGGTGAAGCATCATTGTATCAAGCAAAATCTTAGTTACAGACATTAAAAAATCACTTAAACAGAAACGAAATGCATCCACTTTGAAGTTTGACTACTCTTGCTTCTTCTAAACATAAAAATTCACTTCAACAGTGATAAAATTTCATGATATTTGGTGCAACCAAGTGCACCCTAAAGCATTGGGGCGTATATTTGAAGGAAGAAAGAATAAAAGAAAGAAGAAAGAAAGCTGCGAGTCAAAATAACAGGCACCATTGTTCACCCCACCCGCAAAAGAATAAATAAACACACACCTGATTTAAGAAACCTCCTGGAAGAGGCTAGCATGATGAAAGCAAAACCCAACATTGGGCTCCATATGGTCATACATGTCGAAAAAGTAGTCATTTCTTAATCTTCTTTTGTTTTATGTTTCAAAATAAAGTCAAAAGCCTTAAAAGACCCTTGACGATTACTAGTGAGGGTATTTAAGTAGGGGCAATTTACACCCTTTAAATAACTTTAGGGTTCTTTTCATTCTATCTACGCTATATTCCTTACAATAGACGTGCAACTCCAATTAGTGAAAGGTTGAATAAGTTTTCTTTTTCTCTCTCTTCTTTGAAGAATACTCCTGTTTAGCATGTGTTACTTGGGAGGCATGTGTTGACATTGCTCTCTACCATATGCTCCAAAATCGATCCTTGTCATATCTTCATCCTTTTTTCGGTAGCCATTGAAGACATCAATCTGGACTTTCTTCATTTCCAATTTAGTTATAGTCCTAGGCTCGGGATAGAAGAACCAAATGAGGAAAAAACATACATTTGAATCTGAACCTAAGGTTCTGGTTGCACTATAGTTCTTTTAAGGCTCTGATCAGTATTACAACTAAAGCCACTTTTAAACAATTATTTCATCATTTACTAAATAATAAAATTACCTGAGGATTCTGCAAGTTAAAAACTATCAAATTCCGATCTGCAGTGCCGACAACCATCAGCGGATGTCGAACTGTTAGTGCATAGCAGCGGTCTGGGAGTTGTTGGGTGTGCACTGGATTTTGCTGTCTAGTATCCCAATACCTGTCAAGAGTAGCAAAATGATTAGATATGATCATGCAAAGATAAGTAAATCAAAGCTCTAGAAAAAGAAGAACATAGCATGTGATCTTATTACTTGGGCAAATTACCTTTCCCTACTGTATAGCACATGTAAATGCATTATGAAATAATTATCTTTATTGATGAGGATTGAAGAAAAGAACAAAAATATATGGAGCGGACAAGATAGAGGAAAAAGAATGATCATCTACAGGTAACGGTACCACAACTTGCAGTACCATATCATCCTTCCTGCCAACATGCCACTTGTGTAGAAAATTGATACCAAATAAAAGATAGGCCCCAACTTCACCCTTCCCGAAAATCGAAGGGATCAGCTCACTATGTGAGCAACACCTGTGTAACAACCCGAGATTTTGGCCCTGATGGACAACACAAAAAACCGAATTCCAAGGTAATAATATGAGTATGTTAGAGTATAAATAGTCCGCATATTCTTTACAATCTTATAAATTCATGTTTTTATAGCAATCGCGGCATAAATGACGGGAAAATTTAAATCTCATTCCATTACATAACTACTCTAAGTTCTATTCATCATCATTACATCAATATATTACATGCTCGGTCCTTCTATGGGATATTAGAATTTCAAAATTTTAAGGAACTACTAAGAAAACAAAATAAATAAAAGAAAATTCTTGTCCAAGCCATCTTGGCTTCATCATTCTTCACGGGCCATCATAATTCTCACCTTGAAACTCTGACTCACTATTCGAATCATCACCTGCATAGTCTGGGGTTATTTTTACAACAACAGGAATGAGTTGCCTAGGTTCAACTCAATGAGAGCATCTCCCCAAGATTATCAAAATAATAGCATGATCATTACACATAATTTCAAGACAAAACATCCACAAGAAATATTGATTAATACAATGCATGATATGCATGTTCTAATAAAGGTCCCTGAATAAATAAGACGGTGAAGCGGGAATCTCCAATTACGACTTCACACGCATTTAATAGCCACTAGCCACCAGAGTTTACTGAGCTACATGTGAAGCGAGAGTCCTCAATTACGACTTCCATTAGATAGTGTACAATTGGAAGCGGAAATCTCTAATTACGACTTCCATTGTAACACCAAGAGGGGTTGACCCAATTCCTGGATCCCAGTGAATGCATGAGATTAAGCCAAACCTTTAATTAATCCGGTTTAGCATCCAGCCGGTTTAAAAATGCCCACGCTCACCAAGTCACCACCTCGCCTCATTCCACGGTCCACCACACCCTAGAATAGTCGTTACCCTTTTCCGATGGCCAATCGTGGAGGGATGTGCATACCCTAGCTGTGATGCTACACATGGCTCTAATTCGCCATCATCCACACATGGATTCACCATAAGTAAACAATCCAACCATTGGATCCTCCATGATTCACAATAATCCATATACATGGATATTGTATATCAATTCCACATCGTAAACCACATGGGCTTCCATAAGTCCATAACACATGGGATGAGGGGTTTCCTTGTGACATAGCATTCATAATACATAAGTCCGTCATCACAACATCACATGGGCATGCCATGTCCACCATCATAACATATTCATCATGAAACATCCATAGTTTCTACATAGTTTCATCATATACATGATTTCATCCACAATTCCACATTCAAGCGTCCAAAGTCCAAACGTGCAACATTCTCATGTTTATCAAAAAGTCCAGCAACCTATCATCACATATACCTCATATTAAACATCATCAAACCATTCACAAACATCACAACGAATAGGTCAACCCAATCTACATCATATAGGGTCCATATGGACTAACCTAGTGGACGCACCATGTAGACTCAGCGGGTTAGCTCGTCGCAACGGGTTAACTCGCTGCTCTACACGTTCCCATGATATCCAACACCATAGGACATCAATCTAAACATATACGCTCGAACATGGAATTGTGGATGAAATCATGTATATGATGGAACTATGTAGAAACTATGAACGTTTCATGATGAATATATTATGATGGTGGACATGGCAAGCTCATGTGATGTTGTGATGATGAACTAATGTATTATAAATGACATGTCACAAGGAAACCCCTCATCCCATGTGTTTCGGAAATATGTTATGGAGTTATAGAAGCTCATGTGGTTTACGATGTGAAATTGATATGGAATATCCATGTGTATGGATTATTATGAATCATGGAAGATCCAATGGTTGGATTGTTTACTTATGGTGACTCCATGTGTGGATGATGTAAAATTAGAGTCATGTGTAGCATCACAACTATGGTATGCACATCCCTCTGCGATTGGCCATCGAGAAAGGGTAACGACTATTCTAAGGTGTGGTGGACCGTGAAATGGAGTGAGGTTGTGACTTGGTGGGTGTGGGCATTGTTAAACCGGCTGGATGCTAAATCGGATTAATTAATGGTTTGGCTTAATCTCATGCATTCACTGGGATCCAGGAGTTGGGTAATCCCTTATGGGTGTTACAATGGAGGTCGTAATTGGGGATTCCCACTTCCAGTTGTACACTATCTAATGTAAGTCGTAATTGAGGACTTTCGCTTTCTTAGACGGGGTATTTAGAGCGTGTGGAGTCGTAATTAGGGACTCCTGCTTCACGTGTAACTCAGTAAACTCCAGTGACTAGTAGCTATTAAGTGCGTGTGAAGTTGTAATTGGGGATTCCCGCTTCACCGTCTTATTTAGTCAGGGACCCTTCATCGGACCATGCATTGTTATCAAATGCGATCGCATATGCGCATACTTTTAATGAAATCACATATGCCATGATGGCATATGCGATCCTGGCAAGTATGCCATGACATACTTTTGTATGCGATCGCATACTGCATATGCAATCGCATATTTCCCAATGCCTGGCAAGATTTTTATTTTTATTTTTTATTTTTTCAAATTGGAGAAACTCATATCCCCTCCGTTTTCACTATTCTTTACTCCAAAGCTCTAAATCTCTTACTCTTTCTCTCTTACACCTCTTTCTTTCTTACTCTAATCTCTCTACAATTATTTCAATTATGTTTATTTTTTTTATTTTATAAGTTGTGCTTACTTTTTGTAAATTGAGTTGTAAGTTATAACTTGTAAGTTGTTTCAAGTTATTCATTTATCATTAAAATTTCTTTCTTCGAAGTTTATAATAATTAGTTATCTTTTAATGTAGCTTGTTGATTGTTTTGTTAAAATTTATCTAATATAAGTAATTAAATATATCACTTAATGAAACACATAAACTATAATGAAATAAGTAAAATAACCCAATCCAATCATGTGTACTAATGTTTTTCCCTCTTTTTTTTTTAGAATTTTTTTTTTTTTTTGAAAAAAAAATAATATGCCATGGCATATGTGATTGTGCGATCGCATATACGAACAGCATATGCTGATCGCATGCAATCGCATATGCGATTTGACAACATTGGGAGCATGCATATCATGCATTGTATTAATCAAGATTGCTTATGAATGTTGTGTCTTCAAGTTATGTGTAATGATTATGCTATTATTGTAATAATCTTGAGAGATGCCTCAATGAGTTGAAACTAGGCAACTCATTCCTCTTATTGGAAAAACAATCGTAGACTGTGTAGGTGACAATCCAAAGAATGAGCCAGAGCTTCAAGGCAAAAATTATTATGGCCCATGACGACGGATGGCAAATGATGAAGCCAAGACGACTTGGACAAGATTCTTCTTCTTTTATTTATTTTGCTTTCTTAATGGTAGTTCTTTAAAATTTTCAAATTGTAATAAGTCCCATAGAAGAATCGAACATGTAATATATTGATGTAATAATGATGAATGGAACATAGAGTAGTTATGTAATGGAATGAGATTTAAATTTTTCTGTCATTTATGACACGATTGTCATAAAAACATGAATTTATAATATTGTAAAGAATATGTGGAGTATTTATACTCTAAAATAATCATATTATTACCCTGGAATTCAGTTTTTCGTGTTGTCTACAAGGGCCAAAATCTTGAGCTGTTACAACTTGTATGTTGAATCTGACGGTCAGATGTCCATTTATTCCAACAGTCTAGCCCAGCTGATAAGCAAACTAGCATGATTTTGTTCCTGTATCTTAACAGAGCCTACCTTTTGTATGACATGTTGGCGGAAAAGATAGTAAGTTGTGGTACCTTGCCTGAAGGTGATCGGTTCTTTAAGAGAGATAGAATTTTTGTGTTAACTATGTAAATGATAAATCCATAATCCATAAGCATTCAATTTGAACAAGAAAGAAACACATGCATAAAGCTATCACTATAAGGAAAATTTTCGGCTGCAGAATCTTTAAGTACAAGAAATCAATGCTTGGAAAATTTTAAGGAAATTTCCATTTATCATAGTTTGCTAGTTATCATTGATTTGCATTTCTCATTCCAAGTAAATTCCATTTAGTTGTATTCTTTTATCAGGGTCAGGTACAATATCTTCAGAAAAATAAAAAATAAAAAAATTGCCCTTAACAGTTTTGACATTTATTTATTTTTCGAAATTGACAAAATTAAAAAAGGAGAACAACATCTACAGACAGCCCAGCAGAAGTGACCCTCCCCTGCCCAGTATACACTGCATAGCATGTAACGTGACCAGTGTTTTAAATATCAACGATATCAGCCGATATATCCCACGATATATCTTGTATCCCACCTGTGCGATACGAAACACATAGGTAGTACCAATATATCTCACCTATTTAATCCAGTGATCATTTTCGATTTTCGATCCAATTTTTTGTTGTAAATCACATTAAACCAGTGTCAAATGGTTACAAATTTATGATTATTCATATTTTCCATGAAAAATCATGAATTTAAACATGTAACTTGATCTAGCGATTCTTCTTCTGCTTTTGAACATATTGCTTGTGTTTCCATACATTTCTTACATTTATAAATTGATGCAGGACAACGAACCACTTGCTCTAAAAGCTCAAACTATTAGAGCATGGCGAATTAATCCCTTTATCTCATAGCCCAGGCCCCACATCTCATGGGTTTTAGGACCTCGGACGAACCCCCTTCGTGGGCCCCAAATCACATGGACCGCCCACCCCAAGTGTGTCCCCGCATCTCACGGGCTACCCCACTCGAGCCTGGTGTGAAATGTGCATTAATCACCCCTGATGAGGAGTCTCGAACACGAGACCTCCTCCGTGGGCCACACCCACCCCGAGTGTGCCCCTGCATCCCACAAGCGACCCCACTCGAGCCCAGTGTAAAAATGCCCCTGCATTAATCACCCCCAGTGAAGAGTCTCGAACCCGAGACCTCCCGCTCTGATACCAATTTGATGTAGGACAATGAACCACTTGCCCTAAAAGCTCGAACTATTAGAGTATGGCGAATTAATCCCTTTATCTCATAGCCCAGGCCCCACATCTCATGGGTTTTAGGACCTCGGCCGACCCCCTTCGTGAGCCCCAAATCACATGGGCCGCCCACCCCGAGTGTGTCCCCACATCTCACGCGCTACCTCACTCGAGCCCGGTGTGAAATGCGCATTAATCACCCCTGGTGAGGAGTCGAACACGAGACCTCCTCCGTGGGCCGCACCCACCCCGAGTGTGCCCCTGCATCCCACAAGCGACCCCACTCGAGCCCAGTGTGAAAATGCCCCTGCATTATAAATTATATGAATAGACTTTGAATATACTTGCATCAGTTCAGTTGGAAAGCGCATATATTAGGACCCCATATAAAGGAAACTCCCATTATGTGCAACTTTTTTTGTAATGTTTCAATTTCAAAGTGTGTATTGATGTCTTTTTCAACAATCCCTGAAGTTTCATTGAAAAATTCAACCAATTTCCCAATGTTTTCATGTGTTTCCCAACAACAGCAATACATTACGTGATACAACCGATATATCATATGCGATAACCGATATGTATCCAAATCTCAAGGGTGTGATACATTACGCAATAATGATATTTAAAACATTGAGCATGACCTCCCCACAGCATAGCACATAAAAATAGCACAAACCCCAATAAGCATACGCTATTTCAGGTGTAGAGTAAGCTATATGCTACATAATGTACAGCATATGCAGCGTATGCAATGAGATATTCGCGGTTTAAAACTTATAAAAGTTAAGGTTATGATAGTTTAGCACCATTTTAACATGGCGGTGGCTCACACTCCTCACACGTGGCACTGATGTGCAGCTATATAGACCATCAAAATTGTAGGTCCAGTTGTGAATGAAGCATATATCTAAAATCACACTGATCAAGCTATGCAAACCTCAAAGTCTTGTCCCAGCTTCCTGTAGCAAGGAGATTCATTTCTGGAATCCAAGCAATCTCTTTAACAGGTGCATCATGCATGGCCACTGTCATGGGTTGGCCACCAGACATCAAGGGCCACATTTTGACCTGCTTATCACACCCTCCTGAGAATACTGTTGCTCCATCGTCCTTCCAAGCTGAGCACAGAACCTAAGAAAATATCCCCATTTATCAAAACATCATCCATTTAGCATCAGTGGAAGAAAATGGTGGTTTCATAAGAGATGAAATCTTAATTGTCATTCAAAGTTCATACAGGTTGGTCATGAGATATTGATGCCTTTGGCATGCTGCTTCCTGTCCGGAGTACCTCCCAACATCTAACCTGTCATTTTTTTATAATAACAAAGTGATGTCTTAGCTTTATAGAGCCTAAAAAAACAGGGAAGAGAAGAAGGAAAGAAAGAATTTAGTTTGACAAAATCATCCCAACAAAGATACAATTACTGAAGTGGGCTAGAGAATAGACTACTGTGCTTTCGACCATTTCTTTGGTGGTGCCGACTCATGCACCATAAATATGGCACACACTACGAATCCAAACCATGAGATAGACACTTCAAAAGAAAAACTACAGCAATCCAAATTCACCGGGCAACAGAATATGGTTAAGATGGTCCAAACAGTGAATTTCTGAGCATCCTCCATCTGAAATGGAACTTGACAAGTCAGGCAGTCTATTTTAACTTACGTAGTTACATAGATGCCACCAGGTATGCTCAATGATTCACTGTCATTTAAGGGGTAGAGAAAATGCACACAGTAGTTTAGCCCATTTTATATCAAACACGAGAACAAACCTGATTGTCCCAAGAAGTACCAACAAGGTAATTGCCTTTGGGACTAAAACTGAGGCTAGAAACAGAATCAGTAGGAGGCTGAACCACCTGCAAGAAAGAAATATATAAATCAGAACTCAGCAATTTCCAAAGACTCATTTATCAGGAAATGCTTAGTTACTTTGCATGTCAGTCCATGTGCAAAGCCACAGAAATGACGAAACAAAAATAAAATAGATAATTCATGTAACTGTGCAAGAAAGTTAACACTACTAACAAAACAAAAAAAAAAAAAAAAAAAAAAAAACATGGAACCCTGCTAAAGGGACTACACATGCTAGCATGGCATACATGTGTGAAATCCAAGCCCCCAATGAGATACGCCCAGGACAATATTAGGTGGTCCACACATATACAATAAAGCACTCTGTTATAGAAGTTAACAGAGAGGCAACATATATGGGCAGGGACCTGTCTGACCACAAATGAGGCCTTCCTAATGATGAACTTGGACCTTGGTCACATGCACAACATTGGCACATGTGGCCTGGGAGTGTGCTGGCAAGTGACTTGCACGAGTCCCATTTGGAACTCAAAAGCTTAAACTGCAGCCAACTCGATCTAAAAGTAAGATATGGAGGTAGCCTGGTGAGTATGTGGAAAACATGTGATATGGTAAGAAAAATTACAGCCAAACAACAGAGAAACTTTGATACTCTGGCAGAGTGAGACCGATGATACATAGGAACTTACAAATTACTTAGAAATTGCATATAGCATACAAGTAATTCAAATTGATGTGTCCAAATTTAGATATATCATGAACCAAAAACCATGCTTAATTGCTTATTTAATTATCTGAATATCAGAATGGAGGACGTTTATTGAACGGTTTAAAATGAAAAATATCCAACTGTCCTATTTCAACAAACAAGTGTCCACAAATCAAAGGTTAGAATGGAACAACAAATATGATTTTGGCATGTTATTTAGCAAAAGTGGGCTCCACAATTTAGTCGCTTTAGTTTGAGTTAATATACCCCACACGTGTACCGTGTATGGTTTTTGAGTGCTTGCGTGTCAAGCACCATACTCTACCAGAGTATCAAATAACTTCACATTACACTAAATATCTGGAACAGCGAGAGGACTTATAGTAAGAAAAATCTGCAGAGATAATTACCTCAAATGACTTGTTCGGATTTGGATTTGCACCAGCGGAAGTATTGAGACCCGAAAGATTGGCCATCAATGTTTTCACAAATCCTTCACATCAAACATGAAAGCAGGAGCATCACATCATCAGCAGAAATAACGAGCATGAAAGTATCTAATTGGAAATGGTATAGGCAACAGCATGAACATCCAAGATGTAATTTAACAAAAGACTGTGCAAAAAACATAGCCTACAAAAACATACGAGAGGAATTTTCTATACTAGTAGTTGGCAGCATATTGTGGTGCAACTGAGCTGTATTGAACATGTGGACGGATCAATCATCGAATCTTGACCATCTATTGGGTCCCACCAATCAATAATCACAATGATCAGATGATCCTCAGGACCTAAACATCCAATTGATGGATCACAAATTGGACGGTCCAGGTTATTTATACAGAAAAAAGTTTTAACATCAAACTAGAGAATCCAATTGGAAGACCCCCACCCTTATCTTGCTTATCGCTTTCAAGAATCAGTTTGATCCGATCATCCTGAAATCTGATCAGTGGGCCAGAAAACTGACAGTTATAGCAAAAAGAGTAATTACTCATAATGTTAGGATCGTTGGATTAGTGTTGTTCTAGCATGGTAGCTAATGAGCAGTTGATTTGTACTAGAAGGCCTAGATTGATGTGCAGGACTATCTCTGTCCAATAGAACCACATGGAGATTTTTTTCTATGCAACTAGCTTGCAGCATATTGTGGTAGAAATGAGTTATATAGGACATGTGGACAGAACAATCATCAAATCTAGACCATCCATTGGGTCCCACCAAATTGGACAGTCTACCTTACTTACTAAAAAAGGCTATCATCGAACTAGATAATTCAACCGGGAGACTCGACACTTGCCTATTTATCACTTTCAAGAATCAGTTTGATCTGATCAACCAAAAGCATGATCAATGGACCAGAAAACTGACGGTTAAAACAAAAGAAGCCATTACTCAGATGATTCAGATAGATGGATTACTGTGGTTTGGGCAAGGTAGCCAATGAATGGTTGGCTGGATTGGAAGGTCCGGAATGATGTACCAGACTGTCTATGTTTCCAATAAAAAACCATAGAGGGGTTTTTTCTATGCAACTACCTCATAGCATATTATGGCAAATATGTTGTATTGGATGTGTGGACAGACCAATGGCCAAATCTGGACTGTCCATTCTGTCCCGCTGATCAGCTGATTCTAAACACCCAATTGATGAGATGCAAATTAGACAGTTGAGATTATTTATACCCGAATAAGGTCTATCATCAAACTGGAGAATCCAAACCCAGAGACCACAATTATCACTTTCAAGAATCAGTTTAATCTGATTCGATGGGAGTACAATAACAGACAAGATTAACGGACAAGATTGACGGACAATGAACAGCTGGCGGGAGTAGAATAACGGACAAGATTGACGTGTTGCTGGCTCAAGAATCAGTTTGAATGTTTGATCCAATAATCCAGAACCTGATCAGTGGGGAAAAAAAATATTTGACGGCTGTAGTGAAAAGAGCCATTGCTCAGATGGTCAGGCTCATTGGATTAGTGTGGTTTTGGCACAGTAGCCACAATTAACAGTTGACAGGACTAGATGAACGGTCCAGATTGACATATTGTGCCGAAGAATCAGTTTGAATGTTTCTGATCACCCAAAATCTGATCAGCACACCAAAAAAGAAAACTAACGGTTGTAGCGAAAAGAGCCTCTTTTTTTTTCTTTTGCGTCAGGGCGGAACGGGCGCGGTTTGGCCAGGGGCGGTTTCAGATCCCTGACTGAGGGGCCCACCGTGATGTACATTCCTTACATCCACACCATCCATCCGTATTGAAGAGTTGGCTGGACTAGATGAACGGTTCAGATTGAAGTGTTGGGTTGTCTATGTACCTGATACAACTCGTTCGTACAGCGAAGGCTAGTTGTGTAGGGTTATTTCCAATACAGATATACATGCAACTAAGTATATATACACGAATAAAAATTTCAAGAAAAGATGGCCAGCACAAGGAAAAGAGAGGAGAAAACCCTAGATGGAAAAAGAGAAGAAATAGCCTAGAAGAAGAGAGAATTTACGGAGACGAACCACTGCTGAATTCGCTGAGAGAGAGAGAGAGAGAGAGAGAGAGAGAGAGAGAGAGAGAGAATGCCAGGAGAGAAGGAGAGATTACCTGCAGCTGTTGGTGCGTAGGATAAAACCAAGGGGCGGAGGAGGGCTTTTTTTCAAAAAATAAAAAAGAAGCCGCGACGAGAGAGCCAGAAGGGTGCGTAGGCTAAGAGGAGAAGGTTTTAGGATCGGAGGGGGGAGCGTACGATAAGAAAATCGTCCTTCGAAATAAAACCTACATTTATAGGGACGCGGATTTCCTGCGAAAGCCTTTCGCATGAAGTTCCTGCGCCAGGATGCTGGGTGGGGCCCACCAAGATGTTTGTTAGAAATCCACCCCGTCCATCTGTTTTGTGAGATCATTTTAGGATTCGAGACCAAAAAAAAAGTGTATCCAAACCTCAAATGGGCCACATGAGAGGAACTAGTGGGCATTCAATGAGCTCTGTTGAAGCATTCTTATTGCCATAAAAGCTTTGTATCAGATTATATTTTTCGTTTTTTCATCCTATTTGTAATGACCTTATAAAAGGTTTGGATAGCATATAAACATCAAGGTGTAGGCCAGGAAGGTTTCAATGGTAGTAATTTGTTTCCGAAATTTTCTCTCTTGTGTGGCCCACTTTAGTTTCTTATCCACCTCATTTTTTTGTTTAATGATCTAAGATGGGCTTGCAGAATGGATGGACGGAATGGATTTATCACATACATTGCAGTAGTCCCCACCTAGCATCCTTGGGCAGGAACTTCATGCGAAAGGCTTTTGCAGAAATCCATGTCCACCATGATGTATGTGTTTCATCCATGCCGTCCACCAATTCTTCCGGATCATTTTATGACATAATCCTAAAAATGAGGTTGATCCAAATCTTAAGTGGACCACACTGTTAATTGAACGCCCACCATTAAAAACTTCTTAGGGTCTAAGATAGTTTTGGATCAAGCGTATATTTTATTTTTATTTTTTCCATTCATCCAAGTCTGTATGAAATAATCAACAGGTTAGATGTCAAATAACCATTACAATTTATAGTGGACCCTAGGAGGTTTTTAATGGTGGACATTCAATCACTACTATTTCTCATGCGTGGTCCATCTAAGATTTATATCGACCTAAATTTTGGAATAAAGCACTGAAATTATCTTTCAAAATGGATGGACGGCGTGGATAAAACACATACACCATGGTGGTGTCCATATAGCACCGACCACTAGCCCCCTGGCTGGTGGCAGCGTCACTAGCCAAACCGCGTCGCTTTTATATAGTCCCGCGTGGCGTAGGACCAACGCCGTGTCCGTTGAGAGGGAATCCACGTCATTGCCGCGGAGCAACGTGTTACGCGTTTCCGCGCGACCGCAGCAAGCAAGGTTTTTTGGAAATCGGTTGCGTACTGAGTTACTCGTACTTAGTAAACTCAGTTGGGCCCACCTTGAATGTATGTTGTATATCCAAACCGTCCATCTACTTTTCCATCTAATTTAAGGGGTTGAGCCCAAAATTGAAGCAGATCCAAAGATCAAATGGATCATACCACAGGAAACAGTGGGGATAATGATTTCCACCGTTGAAACTTTGCTAGGCCCCACAGTGATGTTTATTTGTCATCTAACGTGTTCATAGGATCATACAGACAAGGATGAAGGGAAAAAACAAATATAAGCTTGATCCAAAACTTCTGTGACCCCCAAGATTTTTTCAACGGTAGATGTTCAATTCAAATGTTTCCTGTGGTGTAGTCCATTTTAACATTTTATATGCTTAAGTTTGGGGGTCAAGCCCTAAAATTATTTGAGAAAATGGATGGACGGAGCGGATGAGATACATAAATCATGTTGGACCTCTCAGAGTTTACTTAGTAAACTAAGCATAGTGAGTAACTACGCAATCCGCTTCTGGTTTTTTGTGATTCAAATGGGCCACACTAAGGATAGGTGGGCCCACCGTGGTGCTTTCATCGAATCTACTCTGATAATTTAGCTGTAGGGTTCAAAAACCACATGGATTGGATTTGTAATTCAGGTGGCCAATACTAAATAAAAAAGTAGGAGAGGAGATGCCTACTTGAAATCGGATTAAGTCGATAACCTTTTATGGTAATGAGTAAACTCTGTTGGGCCCACCATAAATGCACGCTGTTTATCCATGTTGTTCACCATTTTTTCTAACGCAAAATTGAAGCATATCCATAACTCAAGTGGACCACACCACATGAAATAACGAGAATAATGATTTTTATTATTGAAACCTTCCTAGAGCTCATAATAATGTTTATTTGTAATCCAACCTATTCACACCACATGGATGAAAAGAAAACGTTAATATCAACTTGATCTAAAACTTTTTGTACCTTAGTAGATAAAAAAAACTTCTCCTAACTCCTATGAAGTTTTTAATAGTGGACGTTCAATCCCCACTTAGTGGCAGGGAGTAGCGAGTCCGTTTCCCACAAAGATACAGGCACTGCCGGACGCGGATTAGCTACCGACAGGTTTGAGTAGCGAGACTGGCTACTGAAGTGACTTCACTAAGTTCCGTGGGGCTACTATGGTGTATGTATTATATCCGCACCGTCCATCCATTTGGAGAGATCATTTTATGACATGATACAAATAATGAGGTAAATCCAAAGCTGATGTGGACCCCACCTCAGGAAACAGTGGGGAGAGTGACACCGACCGTTGAAACCTTCTAAGGTCCACCATGATGTTTATTTGAGATCCAACCTGTTTATGTATTAACGCACACATGAAATAAGGGAAAACAAAAGTATCAGCTTGATCGAAAAACCTTTATGGCCCTTACAAGTTTTGAAGGGTGGGTGTCACTCTCCCCACTGTTTTCTGTGGTGGGGTCTACTCAGAGCTTTGAATCTGCCTCATTCTTTGGGTCATGCGTTAATATGATATATACAAATGTATGGACGGTATTGATACAAAACAAACATCATAGTGGGCCCATAGAACTTGGTGACGTCACTTCAGTAGCGACTCTTGCTACTCAACTTGTCAGTAGCTAGAATCACCTGCGAGCAAGACTGTACGGAGCATTCCGTGCTGTCCAACTCAGGTGGCCCCACCATGATGTTTTGATGATATCTAATCTGTCCATCAGGTGCGTTATCTCATAAAATCCCCTGATGCACAAAAATAAGCAATCCAAAATTCAGGTAAGCTACAACACAAGAAAAAGATGAGCTAGGACGCTCACTGTTGATTCACATGCAGGGCCCGACATGTTGTATATATAGAATCCAGGCCATTCAGAACATTCATCTGCGATCAGGCCTAAATTCAAGAGTGAGCTTTCACTCCCATTGAAAACCCTACTTGCAACAAAGGATTACTGAAGAAGTGACCAAAATAGTCGAAGTACTAGTTCTTCGGGCCCACCATACTTTATACATGAAATTCACGAAATTCACTCCATCCATCAGGTGTGCAGTGGGTCTACTGAATAATTCAATGGTCATATCAAAACTGATAATCATGTGTGGCCCACCTAATAGAAGTCTTACATCAGGTGGCAATCCTTATTTTCATGTATATACAAAAATTCAGCTTAGTTTGATTTGGGTTTGGGTTTTATTGAATCATCTGTATTGATTATGTTATATGGCTCAGCTTGAATTGGGGAGTACTTTTAAAAAATCTCAGCTTGAATTGGGGAGTACTTTTAAACCAGTCGATGAAGGTTATGGGAGCCGTTCATGTTTTAAAAAAATAGCCTAATTATCAAAGAGTTGAAATAATAAGATTATGGATTTTATCACTACACTATTATATAGCAATTGATTATAATCAACTTATATAATATTAGTCTATTACATTGCACATATGGGAGTTTTATAATCTCATTGCCGACGGTGCAAGACCTATGCTATAATTTGGAACATATCTCATGCTCAAAAAAATATTCATGTAGCCAACCCCAGTTAAATAAGATACGGCTTAATTCTTTTTCGTAGCAACCAACTCTGCCTCCTCTTCATGCCTGTTATTTTATTTGCTCAATGGCCTTGAGCGTTTTTGCCAAACGATATTATTTTAGATGTCAAATTTTAGTTTGGAGTTACTATTTTGGATGGGTTTAGATGGCTTTGCTTTATCAATTTAATTCTTATTTTAGAGGGAAAAAAAAATTTTCCTCTTTAGATTCGAGGTTAACATTTAGGAAGAAAATGATCTCCTCTTTTCTCCACGCATAGTCATGAATACAAACCATGACCTGTGCCAATGAAAAAGTAGCATGTGTGCATGACCCATGCAAGACTTACAAAGAAAATATTTCTCATGAGAAATGATGATTTTACTTCTTTTTTTTCATCGTGGGTCCTATGTATATCAGATGCACATGGCACTTCTAGACAGGCACATCTAGCATCCTGCCAAGTCCAAGCCAGCTATCTCAACAGTTTGTTCAATAAGCAACATGCCCCACTTGTAGAAAATGAAAACCTTGGCAAACTGGATAAGTTCAAAGAGGGAGCATTCTATAACAAAGGACAGCAATGATATTCACTCAGCAAACGTGCCAAAGTGGCACATGATTATGGATCCAGGCCACTCATCACTTGGGGGACAACAGTGAATTTGCCAGGCCACATAAGCAATGGTTTGAGTCGTACATAGACCTGGTGATCAACCTTTTTCTGCTAATCCATCTCTACTATGCATGCATGCAAAAGGAAACTGGATTTCTTTCATATATAGATTAAAAGAAAATTTAATCAATGCATTATAATGTTCTCATACGACTAAAGAAATGTAACAGTACACCTTGGATTCTGCTTTAGTAACTACTCTTTAAAATCAGGATGTGAGATGAGGAATCACAACCACAGGAGGATGAAGAGGAATTATAGGGTGCTGCTCATATGCAAAGGTTACCTGTCTGCACCTTTCAGGATCATGGTTCGGAGATCTCCGTTGTTGATCGGATGAGCCATACCATGAATGGTGGGGTTGTTCCACAAATCTTCAAGATCGAAAGACCATTGCCCTTTTGACATTCAGTCCTTTTGAGACCTATCATAATGATTTGGATTACCAAACAATGGGCCCATGTGTAGAGCATACACCTGCTGACAAGCAGGACCCCTATAATTTCTCTAGGTTGAACAGCCTCTCTGGGGTTGCTTGATTTCAGGCCTTCTGAATTACCCTAAGCTTGGCACTTCGACACCTGCGATTCAGCCTCTCTTCTTCTTCGGAAGGCGTTATAGGTCTTTTTGTGAGAATGGTCCCATTCCTCCCCTCTATCCTTTGTTTACTCCACGTCTCTTCCTCATCGATATTGTTGCCGTCCTCCTTTGTTAGACCTCGACGGAATCTCCCGTCTTCCCCACCATCATCCCCCTGGTTGATGATGTCCAGAAATGTCTGCTTCACGATCCTGTCCTCCAAACTGTGGAAAGAGATAACAGCAAGCCGGCTGCCAGAAGAGAGGCAATCGAAACAAGCATAGAGGGCATCTTCCAATGTCTTCAGTTCGTCATTAACTGCTATTCTCAGCGCTTGGAATACCCGAGTAGCAGTCTTTATCCAGCCCTGCCTTCCTCCTGTATTTTGTACATGCATGAGATTCTCAAAAGGCCATAACTGCTGACTGTTTTTTTTTTTTCAAGGATATAACTGCTGACTGTTTAGAACCAAGAATAGGAAAATGAGTTGTTTTGATCAATTGGGGATCCAAAACATGGATGGATTCAGTGGATAGGCCATGAGGTCCAGTTGACTCTTCATGGACCACTGTGCCAAAGCATACCAACCGGATGATCCCAACCATCTGAACAATGGACCTTTTCTCTGTAACTGTCAATTTTCTAGAGCACCAATCAGTTGGTTATGTTTGCTGTATCAAAGTGATCCTTTAGAAAGGCATAAGCAATCCATGGTAGACTTTAGTCTACCAGATGGTCTGTCTGATTTCTTGCTTAGACCTGACCATTTTGCAACTCATTGATCAGATGGTTAGGATTGTTCTCAAGTGTGATTGTAGCTCAGTGGCCCATGGGTTGGACCGAAAAAATAGTGATGTGTGCTAATTGGGCTGCCATGTGTCTAACACCTAACTTGCATCAGCATATGGTTCAAGCTAATTGTATAGTATCTTTACCCTCATTGGGCGATGTGGAGAAGGAAAAGTGCCTTGGCAGTTGGCTCTTTACAATAGGTGTTTTAATAGTAGGCCTTGTAATCCAGATGAGGTGTTTCATAAGGCCAAGCTCGATGTCGTGGCGTGGGCTACCGTGGTGATGCCATTCTTGGATTATCGATCAGGTATTTTTTGGTTCTAGCTGGTCTTTGTTCTTGTAGTTTTGTGAGGTGTTTTGCTTGCCTCTTTCTTAATAAAATTGCATGGACTTTCAAAAAGGAAAAAGGATTTTCTAGGCAGGCATTATCATGAACCTTGTTAAGAATCCGAAGCTAATATGGAAATCAATCACTGCTGATTTCCAAATTGGCCAAGTGAGTGAAAACTCTCCCTTGACCATGTGCCATCGAATGAATAATTACTAAAGATAATGGAAAATAAATAAATTGCTAGGAATTAGTCAATCAAAGACTGGTTTAGTGGGAAAAAAACCTTTGTATTTTAAGTTATAAAGCTAGGACAGGGATTCAGTAAATGTTAGGTTTACTTGAAATCAAGAAAGAGAATGAAAAAGGGAGTAAGGTGATCTTTTGGTATTGTGCATGCATTATAACAAGTGAAATTAACAAACTTCCTCATATCAAAGAGTAGAGGTGGGCACGGGATGACTCGATCTGGCTAACTCGATTCGTCCGACTCGTTCAGATCTAACTCGACCCTAACCGAATGGGTGAGTCAGTCCGAACCCAGTAGGCTTCGCCCAATCCGAACTCAAACCAAGTCAAGTTCGAGTTGCCTAGTAACTCGACCCGAAACTCGATCCGGTTAGACTCGGCTCGATCCGAAACCCGACTGGACTTGGGTTTGGGTGTGTGTGTGTGTATAAAACTAATTTCTATCATCTTTAACGCTACCCGCCACACCCTACCCGACCCGATCCCAAACTCTCTCTCCCTGCCTCATCCTTCTCATCTTCCAAGCCCGGCCTCTCTCTCTCCCTCCCTCCCTCATCCTCCACATCATCCAAGCCCGGCAACCACCCACCACCATCACCCTCCTCCTCCTCCTCTCTCTCCTCTCCACTCTCTTGGTCCCTCCCTCCCTCATCTCTCAATCCGACTCGGTGCCAACTCAACCCGACTCGGTACTTTTGACCAGATCGGACTCGGTCCGGATCAGTCCAGGTCAGACCGGACTCGGATCGAGTCAAGCATGTTGGACTCAATATCAACTCAAATCGAGTTCGGGTCAGGCCTATTTCAAAACCGGATCAAGTGAGAGAGAGAGGGAGGGAGGGGCCTTGATAAGCAAGACCCGTTACCTGAAATTATCTACAATTGGTCATAAAATTCAATTTTATCAGATAAATTTTCTCAATGAAAAAGAAAAAGGCGAAAATCTTTGAGATTTGGCACATGGTTCCTAGAAAAATTATACTACAAACTAGATAAAGTGAATAAATGAGCTGCTATGCAATAGTGACAGGTATCTACCTGACCTGCCAGATGTACTTTGGACAAGTTTTACTAGTTCTCCAGTAGAATGCAGCCCACCACCTAAACGGGCCTTCACAATCTTTGTTTGAAGAGAGCGCCAATTACTTTCCTCCCCATACTCACGCAAGATTCGACCCACTTCTTCCCGGGCCACGAATTCAAGATGTCTTCTGCTTTTAAGCTTCCCTGTCATAGACCTGTTAAATCAGTCAAATGATACAAAGATATATAGAGATTCCATGCTTGGTAAACATCCAGGGTAGGTTATATCAAGCCATTCAATTATGAGAACATCATTGATAATATAGGGCTTAGGGTTTAATGTCAACTTGTACTAGGGTGGTTTGGAGGACACTTTAAGGATTATAAACGGGCAGTTAGGTACTGCAACCAGCAGTCAACTTCACATGGGCAAAAATCCTCCAATGATGGCTAGGATTATCTGACTAGTGCAATTTTTAGCATGTGGCCTATCCATGGCAGGACACCATGGCCGAACAGTCTAGATCTCTTACACAGAGACCATGTATACATTGATTGAGTGCTTGATAATTAAAAAAAAGATATCATTGTGCAACACTAGATAAATTCTTGAAACATGGCTCAAAAGCAAAGAATGACATGAAGGTAGAAAATATGAACTATGGCAACCACTCTCACCCGAGGATCCATCCGCATATCAAGAGGCCCATCATTGAGAACACTAAATCCTCTCTCTGCATTGTTCACCTGCAAGCAGGTAAACATGAGGTGTTGAAGTGCATAGGTGTAGAGTGCAAACATAAAAGCTAAATGAACATCAACTTTAAAAAATTGCATCTTTTGCTGCAAGATTAACTTCCCCTCTTTCTATCGCTAAAAAAATCAAAGCATGTTCCCAACCAAAAAAAAAAATAAGCATTTTAACACCTATCTTACAACCTTCCCATATTGAATCAGAAATTCTACTAAAATTCAAAATGGGAATGATCACAGGCAGAGTTGCTCTAACCTCCAAAATAATTAAAACATTAAAAAAATTACAAGAAATAAAAAGCTTAAAATCAATACAATATGTGATAGAGGCATGTACAATGCTTGGACCAAGAGTTTGTTTTCCAGTTTGTACGAGAGGCTTACATGGTTCAATGATCCACATCAGAGAGATGATTGGTCTCGTGCACCAAAAATCCACCAGATTTAAAAATCCTAGATGTCCAATCTAGGGCCTTTCATGGTTGAACATGGACCATTGCTGTATTATATCTTAACCCATATATTTTCTGGCCATAGATTTAATGGTATGGGATATTTTTAGTGCACGGACCATCCACAGTGAGGTCCATCGTATTGACGGTTCGGATACCTGAATCATGGGCCCCAAAATAAAAACTAAAACCTGAGTGTTATAACTCTGTGATAATACTAAATGTGAAAGAGCAGTGAAATATTTTCATTCAAGCTTAAACAAACCTGCATTGATGACATTCCCAAGTCCATTAAGATCCCATCCACCCCATCATCTAAGAGATTTTCATCAATTCCACGAAGAACAGACTTTACATATCTAAAGTTCTTCGAAAGGGTATATATTTTCAAGCCTGAAGGTGCACTGCAGGAATCATCATTCAAAATTGCCTTGATATATGATTGAGCCTTTTTGTGTGCTATAGGATCAATGTCCAATCCAATAAACAGCTGCAACTCAGAATGAGCACGAATTATCTGATTTGAAAAAAAAAAACACAGAAAAGGATGATAACATGTAAGAATGGGGTTCTGAGATCAAATTTCTTTTATTAGTGAAAAAACAGCTGAAAACATGTACAGCATTTTTTCCTTTTGAATGGCAAAACTACAGCAGTTTATAATCAAGTCAGATCAAATTTTAAAGTTTCCAACAAAGCAATAGTGGAAAGTTTGAGGGAATTCAGACCAATCAGCTTGACGGGAGGGCTGTACAAGATTCTTGCCAAAGTCCTGGCTTCCAGATTCTGTGTAGTTCTAGCAAGCATCATTTCCAAGAACCAAAGTGCTTCAATTGCAATGCGGCACATTTGGACAGTGAACTTATAGCTCATGAGTGCATTGACTCGAGATATAAGGAGTGTCTGAAAGGAGCTTTCTATAATTTGGGCATAGAAAAGGCTTATGACCATGTTGATTGGAGCTTTGGGGATGATAGTTGGGCCTGATTGGGTGTGAAAGGAAATGGAAAGGATGAATCAAGGAGTGTGTCAGATCAGCTAGGTTCTCAATTCTAGTTAATGGCTTCCACAAAGACTTCTTCAAAGTTTGAGAGGCTTAATACAAGGTGATCCGCTTTCCCCATTCTTCTTCTTGGTGGTGGCAAAAGAATTGGGCAGGATGCTAGGTGGAGAGCAGGAGTTAGGATTCTTCCATGGGTTTAAGGTGGAGGGTCGATTTCCCCAATTTTTCACATACAGTTTGCGAAGGACACAATCCTTTTCTGCGAGGCAAATGCAGTTATGGTGGCAAGTTAGGAATGCTCATCGTGTGCTTTAAAGTGGTATTGGGGCCGAAAGTCAACATCGCTAAGAGTGAGATGTAGGGAATTTGTATGCCTATGAGTGAGGTTAAGCAGTTAACGGGGATCTTTGGGTGTGTGGCGAAGTCTTTCCCCTTCACATACCTTGGATTGCCCCTTTGCATTGGGAAACCGGCTAAACACTTGAGGGACAAAGTCGAGGAAAGATTTGAAAGGAAGCTATCAAGGTGGAGGAGCCAATACTTGTCTCTTGGTGGTCAGGTCACCTTGATCAAAGCAACATTGTTAAATTAGCACATATACCGCATGTGCTTATTTAGATGCCCGAAGTCATTGCTAATGAGAATGGAGAAGCTAAGGAACGGCTTATTGTGGCAGGGGTTAGAAGATAAGAAGAAATTCCATCTGTTATGATGGAGCAAGGTGTGAAGTCTTATGAAGAGGGAGGAGCCAGCATTAGGGACTTGAGAGTCTACGAACCTCAAATTGTTGGGAAAGTGGCTTTGGAGATTTGGGTTGGAGGAGGGTGCATTGTGGAGAGTAATAATAGCTAGCAAGTACTTGTGCCAAGACAAGAGTTGGTGGGCTTGGGACTCATCCTCTTATAAGACATGGTAATTTGGAAAGGGATCATCTTCACGAAGCTTAAGTTTATTAAGGCCATTGGATTCTCTCCGAGTAATGGAGAGAATCCAATTTTGCAAGGATGTTTGGCTCAGGGACACCTCTTTGCAGATCGTGTTTCAAGAATAGTCCAACTCTCTCCATATTGTAGTTCTGGTTGTTAATTGCTTTTCTTGGTGTAGAGATGCAGTAGTTTAGTTAACCCCATGCTGAATATTCCACCTAGACAATGGGTAGGAGTATATCTCCCAGTTGGATCGTCTCCAATTATGCTGCCCGGTGAACGGGGATCTAAATAGGATGGTCTAGCGGATAGATAAGTCGGGGTGCTTCACAGTTTGCTCCTATTATCTTATTCGAGATGTGGAGAGTAGTGCAGAAGAGAAGATGCGGCATTTGTAGATTGATAGGTAGGGGAAGGGGCTTAACCGTCGACGATCTTCAAAATAGTCAATGATTATGCTTAATGTGTCTCATGTGCATCATAAGTTCTGAATCAGCCAATTATCTTTTTGCTCATTGCTTGTTTGTGCTACAGTTGTGGTATGACCTTCTAAGAGGCTTCAATATGCCTTGGTCGATGTCAATCTCGACCGGGGATCTACTTATGGCCTGACATGGTATGGCTTGACATGGAGTGGAGCTCGGGAAAGAAGCAAGGGTTGTCTGGAGGCTGTGCATCGGTCGTCCTTTGGGCCAAATGGGGGGTAGGAATGGAAGGTGCTTCCGAAACAAAAACAATGCAGTGGAGTGGGTTGCAAGCAGGGCGATGTTGTATGTTGTGGATTGGGCTTCTTGTATAGATGCTTTGAAACATTTTAATTTTAGTGTTCTTTGGCTATAGCTTTTGCGCCATCTCGGCGCTTTCTTTTCAATAAAATTGTCATTACCTTTCAGAAAAAGAAGAAGAAGAAGAAAAGCCACAAAAGCTTGCTCCCTTGGTAGGATTGGTGGTTTACAAACTCTAGCACATGGAGAAAGCCTTCTTCTTAGGTAAGGATCCAAAACATAGGCTTGAAAGTGAATCTTCCATTTTTCTCATGCACCAAAACATTCCTGTCTTCAAGTGATGGATGCACTTTGGTGTCTTCTTCTTCTTCTTCTTTTTTAAGGTAACTGGTTTGATGTAGTCTAGCCATAATCTTCTCGAAAAGGGTCAATTCATCTTCAGAAAGATTTGCTCCGAGCTTAATATTCCACACTATAGATACCCCAAGTAATTCATAGCAATAAATGACTTTGTCCTCCTTTGATATCAATCAGGAAAACATCCGAAAGAATTCAGCAAGGGGGCAAATCATCCAACCAAGCATCTTTTGCCTTTTCCAATGAGAAAACAAACGCCTATAGAAAATTCACCTCCAATTGTTTTATTTCCTTCTCTTCTCACATATAGCCCCACCTATTAGATGACAGTCATTAGGTGGGCCACACTCCTGCAAGAACAATTGACAGATGCGGAGAGAATCACCAATGAGATACTTGTTCAAACTTGTGGTTCAGCTAATGAATGAGTGGGGCAGCCTAGTTTATAAAGAGAAGAAAAAGACACATATTCCACATGACTATATGTCTCTCTCCAGAAATCAGTAAATTGCTAATCACTACATGCAATTGAAGCATGTACATAAAATTGCATCGAAATCTTTATAAAGAAAAACCACATAGGAAACATCAAAAGGAGGTTTCTGTTTGAATACTGTAGCAAGGTTTCTAGGAAAGCACTTGTATGGAAAAATAATAGAAGAATCACAAGATAATGGGAGAGAGAGAGAGAGAGAGAGAGAGAGAGAGAGAGAGAGATGAGAGACTGACTGCAGAAGAATGACCAGCGGCTCCAACTGTGCAGTCAATGAAGGAGCAGAGTTGCTGCCTGCGATAGACCTCCAAGACCTCACCAAGCATGACGGGAACATGGCCACCTTCAGATATATACTGACGGAGGACATGCTCTTGGTCGAATTCCCTCCCCGAACGGGTCCTCCTCTTCACAAGTGATTCAGCAGCAGCAGCAGCAACAGCCTTCTTTTTCACCCACTTAGTGCTCCTAATATTCGAAATATTTTTACAATTGGTGAGGTCCCGACGCATGCCTTTTGAACGTAAAGGGAATGCAGCTGCCGCCGCTGCTGCTGCTGGAGGGCGGCAAAATAGCCTTGTCGCAGCTGCCATAATATACAAACTAGCAAGAAAGAAAACATGTGATGAATAAGAAGACATGCATTTGAGGAATAAAAGTTATGTAGATGGAGAGAAAAAAATGCATATTATCTCTTATTTTCTAAAATCCGTGACATCATATTTTGAGAGAGAACGTAGTAATAAAACATACTTTTCCTTCAGCAAGATTTAAACATTTTTCCAAAATCTATACCTTCAAGAATCTCGCAAATATGTAAAAACAAATCTTTCCACTATATTCATTTAACTTCTTTAGTTGGGCAGTTGCATCCCCCGTCTTCTTGAACATAATTCCATGTGATTTCCAACATTTGCAGTTGTGATTTAATTGCAAAAACCATAACACCAGCCTGTAACTGCACTAAATCATTTAAGTCATCCATAGAAAAGAAGGGAGCCAAAATGAAAGCAAAAAGGAGAAATTCACAACAAAGGACCAGCTGTAAAGCATAAACTACAGCAACTAATAGAAGGGCCTGTTTGCAATCAACAGATAACAAGGACTTCAATCAATTTGGGTAGGGAACCAACACTTACAGGAGCACTGCCACGTCACCAGCTCCCTCGTCATTTTTGCATCAATAAGCCCCAAAATCCTAATGATTTATCTTCCTAAAAAGATAATGAAAAGAAAGCTATTGCAATCTACCCGCTCATTTTCAAAAAGACGAGGTTACCGCTGATATGGAGCCTTTGTCAGAGTTTGTTCCCTACCTATCTTGATTGAAATCCTTTTTCGTCCATTAAATGCAAGCATGCCCTTGTTCTCCAAATTAGCCACTCAACTTTGGCATGTAATAGAATACTCTAAAAACTATAACTAGTAATATCTTACTCTCTAAATCAACCACTCACATTTTTCAGAAAATAAAACATTCTAAAATGAATTCATTTAATTATTAAGAGGTAATAGAATACTTTACAATGCATCAATGTATTAATTAAGAGGTACTGTGCAATGCTCAGCCTGAGGTTTGTAAAGTGTGATCAAGTTATCAATTTGTACAAATAAAATCCAAGGTGTGATTTATACATTGACAGGTCCCCCATGGCTAGCCCATGCACCAAAAATCCCCCAGATTTTAAAACCCTCACCATTCAATTTGTGCCCAGAAAACAGATGATCAAATCAGTTGTTGAGCCATAGAAATGAGCATAAATGCATGCTTGATTGAATACCAGACTGGAATTAGAAGCGAGCTACCACTGGATAAGTTACATGACCAGCTGGCATTCTGGTTTTTCCAGGATCACCGTGTCCCAGACAGATAATAAAGACTGGCTAGCAGTATCAGAATTGTCAGGTAAAAGAGGAACTGGATCTGTGGGTCTCATCGGAGATGCAACAACCAATTAAAATGAGCTGAGATTCTATAGCTAGGATCTTCCAATCGGGTGGAATTTTTGGCACATGGGTCATCCATGGCAGGGCCCATCATAGCTCAATCATCAATCTAAAACCAGTCTACAGAACCATGTATGTCATACGCAGTCTACAACACACCATAGCATGTAATAGATAATTTGCAACTCCAAAATGAAAGATATACAACACATGGGCTGAGAGTGAAGTGTCTGTACAACACATTTGAATTTCATTACATATGAAGTTGTGCCCAAGGTTCAGTAATCCAAACCATTGATACAATGGGCATCACCATGGATGGCCCACACACAAAACATTTGCCCACTTTTGTTAAATGTGTAAGATTGCTGTATTTTCTCTCTTAAAGGACGGTTAATTCATCTGTCGAAACTGATTTTGATAGTGATTGGCAATCAAGTATTGGACCCACATTATGGATGGTTTGGATCACTGCCAGATCCTTCATGATATGATCGATATCAACCAACCATTTCACTAGCCATTGAGGATCACCAAAAGAACAATATTTTTTAAGAGGGATGGGCAACCAGGTGTGTGACCCACATCATGGATGGTCTAAATCAATGACCAGACCATTTTATAGAAATGATCAATACCACCTTCAATTTCCAACTTGTAATTGAACCAAGCACAGGTATTCAAGTTTTGAGAATCACTATCACCTACTTCAAAATGTTATCCAAACATAAAGACGATAGTTCCCAGCAATTAAGATAATTGAAATATCTAGGTCATCAAAATGCCGCCAATCCAAACGGCCCCTAAGAAAATTTCTACAACTTCATGCTAACATCTAGATTTCGTAAAAACAAGCAAGTACTCTTAAAAATCAGCTCAGGCCACTGAGCAGTCTACATAGCATAAACAACACTAATAACCATTGAGGGTTGCGTTTGGATGCACTATGGGATCAAATTGCAATAGCTAATCTGATGAAGTGGAAATCACTAACTTGTAGCTAATCCTCAGCATACGTATCGACATTTCGAGCTCCGAATCGCAAGAAACATCGCTACAGTTTGGTGATTCCTCTTTGTTTCAACGGCAATATTCGCAATCCAAATCGCTCGGGCATCCAAACGCGGCCAGGGTTAAATTTTAAGGGCCTAAAACCCTAGATGAACAATCAACAGATCGATGTCATAGGCATTCCATCCAACGGCCATGAACTAACCTTTTGATTGCGGATTCACAGAGGATTTCTTGATGGGATTGTATTTCCTCCGAATGCTGGATCTTCTTGCGTTGGGATTCGGAACATAGCTCTGGGCTTTGGATGGGGTTTTTGAGGGCTGAGGGTGAGGGAAACGGATTGGTTACTCCCCCTGCCCCCGGAAATGGATTGGCTACTCTGCCTCAAGCCATTGGCTCGTGGTCGGTACTCTGTGGGCCCCACCATGATGTATGTGTTTCATCCATGCCGTCAATATATTTTTCTAGATCATTTTATGGTATGAAAAAAAAAATGATATATATAAAAATCTCAAGTGGACCACATTACAGGAAACGTGTGTTGAATGAACGTCCATTATTGAAAACCTTCTGGGGGCATAAAAGTTTTGGATCAATCCGATATTTATTTTTTCCCTTAATTTAGGTCTTTATGACCTAATCAACAGATTGGATGTCAAATAAACAGTACAGTGGGCGTTAGGAGGATTTTAATGGTGGATATCCAATCACTATTGTTTTCCTGTGGTGTGGTCCACCTGAGATTTATATCCCTCTCATTTTTTTATTAAAGCACTAAACTGATCTGAAAAAATGGATGAACGGAATGGATGAAACACATACATCATGTTGGGGCACACAGAGCACCGACCACCAGCCATCGGACTGGTGGCAGGGGGAGGGGCGTGGATTAGATAATGAATAGGTCAGTAGCCAAATGGCTACCGAAATGACGTCACCAAGATTTGTGGACCCCACCAGGATGTATGTGTTGTATCCATACCGTATATCCATTTGGAGAGATCGTTTTATGGCATGAGAAAAATAATGAGATAGATTTAAAGTTCAAGTGGACCCACCATAGAAAACAGTAGAGACAGTGACATCCACCGTTCAAAGCCTCTTAGGGGCCACAGAAGTTTCCGATCAAGCTTATATTCTTGTTTTCACTTCATCTATCTCTATGTTAACTTATGAATAGGTTGAATCTAAAATATACATCATGGTGAGCCCTATAAATGTTTCGACGGTGGGTGTGACTAATCCCACCGTTTTTTTGTAGTGGGTCCACTTGAACTTTAGACTATCTCATTCATTTTCTCATGCCATAAAGCCATCTTTACAGATGGTTAGGCGGCATAGATACAACACACATCAGGTTGGGGATCACAGAGTCACTTCAGTAGCGATTTGGCTACTGACCTTGTCCGTATCTGATCCACGCCCTAGCTAGATTGGCTACAAAAGTGACGTCATAAGTTTTGTGGGCCTCACCATGATGTATGTGTTGTATGCACACTGCCTATCCATCCTGCATGTTTGCCACATGTAGATGTGTGGTAACTCTAAATTCACATGTGCGTCCGGCTTGGATTAGAACATATAGCCTATTTAAGTAAATGGGTCAGCGCGGGTTGAACCTGACCCACCCACACAGCTGTACACAAGTTGAACCGAGTCGAGCTTGCCACAGCTCAGCTCGACTCGGCCAGTAACTAACTCCAGCTTGAACTCGGTTCAATCCTCGAGCCTAATTGGCCGGCTCAGCTAGGTCTGGTTAGCAGAATAGGTTAGTTCGAGCCTATGCGACATTTTCTCAAACACACAATACACCTTTGATTTTTCACGGAATGCAAAACAGTAACAGCAATATACAAGTATTGCATCAAACATTGTGTGGGCAACATCAAGATCATGATTTGAGGGTAATTTTACAATGTGAAGGTTTTTTTTTTTTTTTGTAGTGATCTGTTTTGTATCAATTCCTTCCTCGCCACTAGCTTATCTCACCGAGAATGTATGTACCCGAAATAACATCTCATTGAGTCATTTCATCGAACACTTCGCGAGCAACATGAATATCAAAATAATTGAGTCACGAGCCAATTTGAATCGAGTCAATTCGAGTTGAGGTTCAATCTGAGTCGAGTCGAGTCAAGCTCGAACTCCGCTTGAAAAATTTTCAAGCTCAAAAATCAACTCGACTTGGCTTGAACTTAGTTTCGAACCGAGTCAAATCGAGCTTTTTTGAGTCAAGTTGGGCGAGTTAACCGAGCTAACTCGGTTCGTGTACCACTCTACCCACCCATATAGCTTATCAATGGGCTGAGCCAGATGACCCAACCTGACCGAGCCCAAAACCGAAAACAAGTTCATAGAAGAATGTATCCACAAATTGGGTTGGTTGAGCCATACCGATTACAAATTTAACGGGTTGGATCAGGTCAAACTTGGGCTTGATGAATTTTAAGTGGGTCGGGTTGGGCGCACAGTAATGGTTTGTGAGTCGGATTTAGGCCAAAATTCTTGGCCCGTTCAGTAAACGGGTCGGGTTAAGCTAACCCAAAGGCAACCCATTGCCATCCCTAAAATACACATAAATATAATATATTTACAGTGGTCCACAACCATAATTAGAAAAAAATGATGTAAAGCTTCAACCTTCGACTATTTCTCACAAACAAAAGATTTACACATAGCAGTCTGTCTATAACCCCACATAACTAAAATGACCTTTTCTCACTCAAAACATAAGAAATACACACTTGCATTGGTATATAATCCATCTTCACCAATGCTACAATGCCATTCATGGGTGGGTGACAAACCATGCCCACCTCACCACACTACAAGTCACACTCTTCCCTAAATTTAGCAGAAGTCCTCTAAATATGTCAGACCTTAGGACTTACACCAACCTTATGGTGTAAATTCAACTGCTACTTTGGCCAAAACCAATACAATCAGACACAAACCATCCATGGCCCATTTTTAAAAAAGGGCCCACCAGACTATAACAAGACCATATATATGTAAAGGGAGTTAATACTATTAAAGTTAGAGGAAATGTGCTAGATTTAGGGGAGTTTTGTTAGTTATGGGCAGTTGGGGTGGTTAAAACTGCATGCCACTGTAGGTCTGGCCAAAGGCCCAATTAGAAGGTGCCACGTTGTTTGAGATTATGGAGCGTCCATCACTTGTGGTGACTTTGAAAGAGAGAGATTGGCCGTTGAGATAGCCGTTGCTCTGCCAGTTCTGGCCCCAGTTCCTAGACATGGGCTGCCAGTCAGTTCTGGACCCTTTGATGGAGACTGAGACAACATCACCAGCACCACCCACGTTGCTGATGAGGACCAGGTTGAAGTAGGAGTGGCCATTGATGGTGAACCTGATGCCACCTTTCGTCTGACAAGGGACCCTGTAAGGAAAGATAATAAAAAGAGTGAGTTAGATATGAGGAAGGAAATGGATTTGCTAAAATTTCAACGGTTTAAAAAAGCCTGGTTTGATATGTCCCACAATAATGGGAATTAATATTAAAGCCAACACTATGTCCTACATGAACTATGAAAAATATGATGTGTTGTAACGGCCATTACGAGGCCATAAAGATCGCTGCGTAAAGGTTACAGTGGCAATCCATGTACATTACAAGGTTGTATTGGGCGCATCGACCGTTATAGAAAAAGTTATCTGGAACTCCTGTAACAGCCCCTGTAATAGCCCGTTATGCTCCCGTGAAAGCTATAACAGTGGCATAATAGTCCCTTACAAGACTAATACTGGGTTTTTTAAAAAAATATATATATATATATATAATAAAAAATAGGCCTTAGGAGTCGTTTGGCACTATGGATTTGGGGGGATTTGAGGAGATTTCAAATCCCCCGGTCGTTTGGCACCATAAAGTAACTAGGGGTTTCAAATCTAGGGGGTTTGAAATCCACGGTAAATACTTGGATTACATCTAAAATCTTTCCAAGAGTTGCATATGTAACATGTGTCACTAGACTATTAATCTACCAGAAACATGGCCCACTAATTATATACCAAAATAATTAGATTATCAATTGCATCCCTATAATTACTTTAATACGATGATCAGCGTCGTCCAAACATTGTCCATATAAATCAACAGTTAAAAATCGTTGGTTAGTCACTTGGATGTGATCTTGTGCTTGTGGCCCATCCGAGACTTGAATTTCATCATTTTTGGGCAAAGTATATATTTCAGCGGGCTTATTACAACCATTGTGTCAAACATTGCATACGTTCACTAATTAGAGATATTAAAGTTGATTTAGTAACTAAATTCAAACCCTTGTAAATATACTATGCATAGGCATAGTTACTTTTGATTAAAGTTTATTCTGAATTTAGGGTGCCAAACACAATAAGAGGATTTCAAATCCAGGGGGTTCCAAATCCATGCTCCAAGGGCTCTTTAATGGCTAATATGGCCTATATCATAAAGATAACAGTGGTGGCCGTTACAACCACCGTTACTATTATGGAATATCTTGATAAAAAGGGTAACCTGGACCAGAGTGAAAACTGTCACAAGTTGTGAATTGTGATGCCGGCTTACAGTATAAAGAGCTTCTTACATGACCATAGTGCAGTTGCCTTGTCCTCTCAAAGTAGAAAAGGGCTAGGGCTACCCCAAAAAGAGGCGAAAGTGGTTGCCGCCATGCAGCGGGCCACCGTGAATGTCGGTTATGGAACGTTGTGGTATTTTAAGATCCCAATAGTTTAAAAGGCCTAGCTTGATGCATTCCATTAGTTTTGGGGCTTTTTGGTGCATTGGTTGGGTTCTTAACAGCAATTTGCAAAAGGGTGTCTTGGGTGTGTTTGAAGTCCTCTTAGATGGTGGGATGGAGTGAGGTTTGGACTTTTGGGTGTTTTTTAGAAAGACCAGATGAAGGGTGTTTTGAAGATGGGCTAAGTCTTCTCTTTTTTCTTTTTCTTTTTTGGAGGGGGTTGTCTGAGAAAGTTATTTCCACCTCTTTAAATTGCTATTTCCACCCTTGTAGTGGGGATTTTGTCACAACTCTTTTATACGAGGGCTTTTATCAAATTCTTTATTAACTAAATTAACCTTATGGGGTGTAAAATGAGAACTCCTTTTTTATTTTGAGGGTCTTGGATATGAATTTATGGAGTTCTTAAAGTAAAAGAAGGCCTATGGGGTACTTGGGTTCTATTTTAGATTTTGGGCCTTAGTTGGATGAAGGAAAGGGGGCCTCCCTATTCATTTGAGGAATTAAACTATTAGAGAGGGGGGAAAAGAGAAGCTGATATTTGTGCCCTCACTATTTCATACATACACCACTTTTCCTTCTTTTGCATGTATGGTCTACAGCCTATATCTTTTACAAAGGAAGGGATACATGAGAGTTAAAGAGCAAGAAAGGGGTTAAACTATAAAGAGAAAAAAGAGTATGGGATTTTGATACGTAGTCCCTCCTTTTTGGCTCAAAGACAAATAACACCTTGTTTTCTCAAATAACACTTACTCTCGGCTTGGGCCATCATAATTGACTCTTGACCATGGAAAAAGACCTCTTACCCTCAAATTGGGAGAGGATAAGGTTTAAGAGAAGAGAGAGAAAAGAGGTTAGGATTCGTTTTGGGATTTCGAAGAAGGGTAATATTGTCATTTTTATAAAGATTTTACTAACCTAATCATGATTAATTTTTCCATCCAAAAAATTAATGGTAAAGCGGTATTTTGCCATATTTGGAAAACAAAAGATGTTATTTGGAAAATCATATAAGGGAAGATGTTATTTATCTTTGGGCCAAAAGGGAGGGTGTAATACATCAAAACCTCAAATATTAAATAGAAAAGGAGTCTTTTTTGGTAAAATAAAGAACAAAACAAGGGGTCATAGAAAAAAAAATAGTAGCTTCACATGTTTTCATTACCTTCTATATTGAACAGGTATAATTCCAGCTTTGTACTGAGCAATGTTTTGGAAGACTGGCTGAGAGAGATCAAAGTGCTGTTGGGGTGGATTACACCACCCTCCTGCATTGTTTGGCAGTGCATTGTTAGGTGGGCAGAAGTTGGTGGCAGTGACTACGATCGATCCCGGCTTACACCATTCCGGATCGGCGACGCATTTGATCTCATAACAAGCTCCACAGCTCATTCCATTTTGAAAAGAGCAGTGCTCAATGCAGCTGTGTTGGTCCCATACCCCTGACTATAGAGATTTCCATACCCACAAGCTCCTCCTGTAAAAAGAACATATAAAAACTATCAATAATCAATGGAAGTGAGAGATTTTGATGGCTTCCTACAACATGGCACACATGTGAGAGATCTGAGATGTCCATCACTCAGACCGTTCTGTGAATTTGTGCACCAGGTACAGCCCAGTAGTCAGGTGGCCATGTATGCACATTGTATGTGGACCATCGAGAAATGTTTTTTTTTTTTTCCTAACAGGCCATTTTGTGGACACGCGATGCAGATCGCCCAACGAATGGCTCAGATCACTAGCATATGTGACACTTGGGAATCATGGGACGTGCGAAGATGTGCAGCTGAAAATAGCATTCTGATTTTTGGGCTTACCCATTGTGCCAGAAGCATCACCACCTCCATAGAAAGTGGCATGGGCACTGGACCATCCACCTCCAGAGCCATGAACAGAGCTGAACAAGGAGAGAAGGGCTAGTAGAGAAATCCCAAGAAAGCCCATGTCCTGAAAACAAAACCCATTTCAGATATCAGTGTTTAAACATCAAGAAGACCTTCAAAAGATGAGAGAGAGAGAGAGAGAGAGAGAGAGAGAGAGAGAGAGAGAGAGAGAGAGATTTTGGGCTTACTCAAAATTCAGATTGAGATAGTAGAGGAATTAAAGAAGATGAGATGAGGAAGGTGGGAGGAAAGGAGGGTGTATTTATAGATGTGGATTGAGGGAATTGCAAGTGAAGTTAAAAGGATAAACAAATGGTGAAAATGAGAAATTGGAATATTGAAAGAACAGTATCCTAACAGCTAACTGAAAATAAACTGTTCAAGCACATGGCTTCTTTTTGCTATTGGGAAGTGATATCTACACCCACCTAACTGGTTGATATATTCATCTGTCTTTCTACTTTTGGTAATAAAATAATACCAAGTTGTAATATTGCAAGGAGGGACTTAAGAGGTGAATTGAGTCACATGTGCCAACTGTCACATGTGTGTGAGATCTAAACCAATCATTTGGTGGGCCTACCTCAAACTAACTGTTGGTTCATAAATTAGGCCAATCTACTCACCAAGTTGCTGGTATGTTTGGATACAAAGAAATTTAAAATGTGAAAATAGAAATTGTAACGATTATAAATATGATTATTTTCACTTTTACCATAGTAAGTAGGATTACAAATTCGAGTGTCTTATTTAGATAATTAATGAAAATTTTAAATTTATTAGGCAACAGCCATTTAATTTTTTATACTAAAGAATCTTAACCGTGGTTATGGCTAATGATTATATCATAAAATTCATCTATCCAAACAATCATTATTTAGAATCCAATTTTTCCCATCTGGCTTCCGCATATCAAGCCAATATCAAAATGCATGCATGGCCCACCCGATGAGCGTGCCAACTTGGATTTTGGTGTATGGCATGTTTTCATAAACGCCCACTGGTGCATGACACTCATCTAAACATCTGAATCCATTCACCTCTTCAGTATCTCCCTAATGTAATTATATTGTCAAAAGTAGTGAAAAGGGTGCATATATCAATAAAAGAGGGTTTAAAATTCAGCTTTATTTGCTATATCCCTTTTGTCGGTCCAACTTTCAAGCATTGACCTATTTTCACCCCATTTTCTCATTTTGGGTGCAAAATGAAAATAGAGTAGTGGCTGAGAGAAGTTCAAATAAAGGAATGGTTTTGGGTTTGCAAGCACTATCACACACCCCATTGATTGCTAAATACACCCATACTTCCTCTCCTTGCATCCTCAGAGAAGCACTATCACCTATTCTTATAGTTATATAGGGCAGAGGAGTTTAAAACTCAATAAAACTCCTCTCCTTATGGCTCCACACAAATTCGGTAATCTCAGTCGCACTTAGATACCGTTTGTGTATTACAGCCATAGCATTCCACCCCTTACAAGAATTCTAGAAACATCACAACTTAGTGGGGTCCACTGGTGCACCTGATCACATTATCCAACCCTTAGGACATTTTGGACCGTTGATCAATAAGGCCCACCTTATAAAATTCTTACATACACTTCATGTAGTATTGTATAAATAAATAAATAAAAGGATGCTTGCCGATGGCATTTCCCTTTTTGGGTTTCTTTGCCATAAAGAAAGCTACTATTTACACCCCCTACATTTTTTACAAACACCCCTCTTTTCTACTTTTGAGAGTCCAATGGTAAATTCAGGCACCCTTCTAATCTCAAAACTAGAAAAAGAATGGTGTGCATTAAAAAAAAAAAAAAAAGAAAAAAAGATGGGGTGTGAATATTATTCCCCATCTGAGAACCTTATCCTGTAGAGGTATATCAAAGGGTGGCAAACACTTTGGGTGTGGGCCCCACCTGAAAAAGATGGTCCATCAAAAGACATTAGGAGGTGGAAAGCACTATGGGGAATGGTGATAGAAGCTGTGGAACAGTTACTAGTACTTAGGACTTTTTGGTCTGCTGTTTTTTTAGATTCCCTTTTTAGAGTGAAAAAAAGGTTGTGGACTGTAACAAAAGTACTTTCTTCTCTGTTCCAAGTCTCAACTGAAACATTTGAATGAATTATCTTAAGATAGTCTTCCTAATCCCACTTAAATAAAAGAGAGATTCTTAAAACCCAAGCATAGCTTAAAAAGAGGAGATTAAGGAGAGAGAACGTATCTTAGTCCACTAGTTAATAATAATTAGTTAACAACCGTTTGATTCGATCAAGATGCATTATTATTTTAAGTTGAGTTATTTAATAATCTGGCAAAGTATGACACTTAATATGCAGTCACTCAAAAACTGTACGCGAGGATACGTTGAATCGAGTTAAAGAGACTAATTTGTGAAAATTTCGTCTCTAAGTCATAGTCCCAAAATCAGATTGCTTGAACAACCCTAATTTCAGGCTCATGGCCATTGGATTTTATTTTATTTTTTTCAATTTTAACCATTGGATGAATGTCCACCAATCCAATTGATCAGATAGTTAAAATAAGCGTAATTTTCGGTTCATGGTATATCTAAACTGGGACACTTAACTTGGACAGCTTCATATGAATTACTCATATGCCAAGTATGCAATTTGTAAATAGTTTTTAAATGCATGTATATCATTCATCACACTCTACAAGAGTATCAAAGCTTTCCTCTTTAAAAATTAAAAAACATTTCTCTATGTAGAGTATCAAAGCTTTCTTCTTTTTTTTAAAAAAAACCCTTTCTCTAGAAATTATATTGGATGGATGATCACATGCAAGCTTACCTTTCTACGCTTTTTTTCCCACTAAAGTATGAGACATGTGGGACATCCCAGCCGTGTAAACCATGGGAACATCATTATGATAGTGAGAAAATCAGGTCATTCCACTAATCAAGTGGGCCACATCTCCTACACATGTTGAATATGTGGTCATTCTTGATTTCATCAAGTGTATGTCAATCTCATAACTTATCACATTATGCCAACGTGTCATGTTTTTACAAAATCCATGCCGTTGAAAATGTGGGCCCGACGACAGAGATCATAAGGCAGAAAAATCATATAGTTACACTTATCAGATAGGCCACATACAGACGTCGATCAGACCATTAGAAGCTCTAATTTAAACCATCCATTGTTTCCATACAGTGTGGCCCACCTGATTAACAGACCAGCCTGATTTTTTGTAGTAGGTGCTTCATGGTGGGACCAACCATTTTCGCGGGTCAGTCGGATATCCTACACATGTGGCACATTACCCACATGTGAGAGGTGTGTGTGATGATTCTTCCATTTTCCTGCAAAATCATTATCTATAAAGTGCCCACAACAAGGCACATGGGTGATGGGTCTGCTTCTTTGACTTAAGCAAGCTCCTAGAATAATATAATCTCCTTAGACTTAGGTTATTCCTAATGGGAATCTATTACTGACATTTGAAACCATCAATCAAATAAGAATCTGTGATGATAATAGAAGATAGGCTGTCCACCTAAAATTCAGGATCTTAAAGTTTTCTTTGATCAAAGTGCATTGCATGTGGCAAACCGCCCACTTTTAAAAGGAAAGGGTACAATCACCTCTCATGTACAGCTTATTCTACTATAGAAGCCTAGCCTTTTTATCTCTTTTATTTTTTTTAGGTTTTGGCATATAACACCTTTTTTTTTTAAACCAAAAGACAAATAACACCCTCCCCTTTTGCATTTTTCTCAAATAACACCTACTTTCAAATACCCTCTCCTCTTGCATTTTTTTTTTTTTCAAATAGCAGCTTATACGTTCAAATATAGTAAAAAAATACCTTGCTGTAAATATTTGGATAGAAAAACTAACCTCAAAGACTTTGAAAATGACAATATTACTCCTCTCAAATATCCAAAACCCGAATCTTAATGTTAAAACCTAACCAACAAGTTAAAAGCCTCAAGATTGATAAAATGTATCTAAATGTATCTAGTTAGACTATTAAACTATTGGGACCATAACAATTCACCACACTCTGCAGCTAACTGCTATGACGGTTCACTCTGCGACGGCACTCACTATGGTCTTTTTTTAAGTAGCACTTCTCACTTATGCCGGTTGCACTCTAGTTGTATGAGTAACCCTCTTCATTTATAACAAAATATTATGGCTAATTCAAGTAAGGTCCTCACTCTTGCTCCGGTGGTAGACTCTAAGGAGTTTCAACGCCTGGTCAAGGGTTCAAGTACCCATGGGTGATGAAATTCCACCTGCATGAGTGTGTGGGGTGTGTGTGCGGTGTAAAAAAATAAATAAAAAAATAAACCTAGACTAGATTGAAAGTTTTCTTCTTTTTTTTTTTTTTAAGTAGCTTTTCTACATCACGGCAACTTTCAATCTAGTCTAGGTTTTTTTTTTTTTTTTTCTTTTTTAAGTAGCTTTTCTACATCATGGCAACTTTCAATCTAGCCTAGTTTTTTTTTTTTTTTTTTTTTTTTCCACAGGCCATCTCTTTTGTGACTCAAACACAGATATAGTGTTAGCTCTGATACCAATTGTTAGAACTAACTAATAAGCAAAAGCTCCAGAACTGATAGAACACATCGAGTTAGCTATTAAACCATTGGGATTATAACGCTTAACATTAACCCCTCTCTCTCTCTCTCTCTCTCTCTCTCTCTCTCTCTTAACACTTAACCCTAACCTCTCTCTCTTCCCCTTCCCAAAACCATAACCTTAAGCTTACTCTCTCCCAAAATCCTAACCCTAAAAATGGACCAAGGGAGGGTTATTTGTGGTTGGCTAAAAGGTAGCGTGCAATATGTCAAAAACTTTCTTTTTAAGAAAACTTAGATACTCTTTAGAGCACTATAATCGATACACAGACACTAAGAACTCTGCACACATGGCATATAAGTAACTCAGATCTGAACCGTCCAAAATTTATGCCCCAATCTAGTTGAACTATTAACAAAAGAAAAGTACACTGATTTTGTATTATCTAACTAGCCAGTTGATGGGCATGCATCACAGGGTTGAAATGATGAATGGCCAACGGTCCTAATAGTATAGAAAAAATGTGTTCTGGAATTTGGACGGTTTAATTTGAGTTAATGTGGGTTCATCATCTCAGTGTGGGTTCATCGTGGCCAATGAAATATTGTCCGTCAGATCTCATGAACACTCTAGATTGATCGATCGGACTGTCCAAATGCCTCAATACATCTAGTAGGAGCACTATAACTTATAGTAGCCTAAGAGCACTGGATCATTTCTCGTATTAGTAATTAGGTCTTTTTTTATTAAGAAATGCTCCAGCCATCCTAGTTGCATTGATCTAGACCTTCCATTGGGTCCAACAATCAAATAGATCGATCTAGACCTACCATTGGGTCAAACCCACGTATATATCACACCAATCTTATCATTAGCCAAAATATGGACGGTCAAGATCACTTAAACAAAAATAGGCCCAATAAACAATTTGATGAATCTATTTGTTGTAGATCATCATATATTGCTTATCATTCTAAAGATCCATTTTTTAGGCTATCCTAACCGTTCCATAAATGGTTCGTAAAAAGGATGGCAGCAAAAAGAAGGGAAAATCTGCAATGCATTCGCTCATCTGATCAATGTGATTTTTGCATGGCAGCCCAAAAAATGCTTTCTGAACTTGACAGACGGTTCAGATTGAAAATTTGGAATGTCCAAATAGCCAGATGCAAGTAGGAGCACCATAACTTATAGTAGAGCTGCAGAGCCCCGGATAATTACACTATTATTATTATTATTATTATTTATAATATGGAGATTGAGTTAGTAATGGATCATCATCTTTCAACCCCCTTAAATTTATATTTTAATTTATTTTAAAATTAATTGCATGATTTGAGTGATCTCACAATTTTTTTAAGGTGTGATATTAAGAGGACATGTGTACTCCTCTCAACTGCTATAATCTTTTATTACTATAAACTGATTAGATAAAGGCAGTTCTCAGCCACTCATCATCATCATCCTTTGGATGTATGGATAAAGAAAGTTGATAATCTCAACTGCTACATTATGATATTATATCTATTATCATGCCTCCATGTGATGGAGTCATGAAATGGATTATAATTAAGAGGAATGGTGTCCTCATTCGCCTAATCTGTACAAGTGGGGCCCACGGCTTGGTGATCCAGACCGTTAGTGTGATCCGAATAATGGTGGATTGAGGATGTTCCAAAAGCTTTCTAGATTGGATGACTTCATCCATTCAATCTAGTGACACGTGCTTCGTAGTTCTAAGCGTGGATATGATCTGATGAGGAAGCGCATTGGTGGGTCATAGCCCAAAAACAAAGTGTTTGGACTCTTCCTTAAGGTGGACCATTGGTTTTTTTTTTTTTTACAATGTTGTTTTATCCATCTGTTTATAGGCCATTCTGTTATCTCAATCAAGTTAATTTTTGGACCATGGCCCATCCTCCCCCCTTAAAATGGTGGCCACCCTTCCTCTTTCAAAGAAGTTATATCTCAAGGGTCAGGATCAATTGAATCAATGTCCTACAATTTGCACACAAATTAGAAAATTATCTAGACTATGTAATAGCATATATAATCCCTACTGAAATATGTGGGTCATTAATTAAAGAGAGATGATCACATCCAACCACTTCAACAATTTTCAGGGCCACCCATTTTTATCCTGAGAATGCGTCGAAGTATCCTATCCTTAACAAAAGGCGGCACCATAGCGAAGATCGCTTAACCTTAAAATCAAGCAGATCCACTCATTAGTGGGCCACACTGCTTAGTAAGTCATACCATTAGTTGTCCATTGATTTAGATGTTGTGAGCCACCCAAGGAATGGATCATCCCTGTTCTTGCACCCAAGATGATAAAAAAAGGTTTGGCTCACCTTTTGCATGGCTTGAGGATATTCTACATATATGATATGATAGCGGAAAAGAAAGATTGTGTTCAAAAGCTCGCATAATGGTTTGGGCAAGGGATTTGGGTTGAAATTCATGCAAACGAGCATTCAAATAGAATTGGAATCATTTCATTTGGAGATTGTTTGACTTTTTATAAATGAGCCTAAAGTCACATTTGCTTTCATTTTTAGCATTGCACGATCCCATGATGATAGTGCGTGATCCAAGATGATAGTGCTTTTGTTTTTACCACCACACGATCCCAAGATAATGGTCATAACGTGCTCGTTACAAGTCAAATTCAATTGATCTTGGACTTATTGGAAAGATGGTTGAACAAGCATTTTGATAGGCTCATCTCATTGGAGACCATTTCACCTTTCAAAAGTGGGGCCAAAGTTCAAAAAGATTTACAAAATTAAATAGACCCAAATCTTTGCAGAATACCCTAGAAATCCTTCAAACAGAAGATCCCCATGCCCCAAAATGCTTAATAATAATAATAATAATAATAATAAGTTTGAACATCAATCATTCATAATGTCACCGGAAGGGGGAGGGAAAGGATAGGGGAGTGACCGAGAAAATAGTAGTCAATTAGTTTTGGATCTTTGGAGATGATATGTGAGTGAAGGAGAAAAGGGTAGTCAATTAGTTTTGGATCTTTGGAGATGATATGTGAACTCATCAATCCTGAAAACGGCCATTTTCTGGAGGCCTCAAAGATTAAAAAGCAAATACTTGGATAGGTGAATCCAAGATTTTGATGATTTGAAGGATCCAAACACTCCCAAAATCTCAATTTGGGTGTTTGCAAAAGAAAAGTGATCACCTACAACCATTCATAACTAAACATGTACTGTTTTCTACAAGCATTTTGCCCTTGGAAATAAACTACCATCATATGAACAGTCACAGATGATCACCCAAATCTTCTAGTCGTGGGTGGCTGCCCACATAAAAAGAAGAGACTATAAAGAAACAGAGTAGAATTTTGTGATGAGACTACAAACAAACAGACTAGAATTTTGGGTGAGTGGCCCATCTGCTGGCCGCTCCAGAAGGTAGGTATTAAAAAACGGTTACATAATGGCTGTTACATACCGGTAACAGTGGTGTAATGGCCGGATAGAAAAAAACAAATTGTGGGGTGTAACAGCTGATTTGAAAAAACAAATTGGATGTAACGACAGCCGTTGACAGCCATAACGTGCCGATATGGGCCGCTACATTTTTTTCCTTTAAAAAATGTAGGACCATTACACCAGCTGTTACCATTACTGAATACAATGACTCGATACGACGATGAGTGGCGGACCCTATGAATTACAGGGTTAATAACAGTTGCGATATGGTGCATGACATAGCAGAAGGGCCGAATATCCAACATAAAACTACTTCTCGAGGTGCAAGTACAGTGAAGAAACTGGAGTGCCCAGATGCAACAAACAGACACTGAAATGTCTATGAAAATAAAATCGAACTAAGGATCTCAGATTCCTGGACACATGTACATGCTCTCTACCACAGCTTCAAAAAAGAAGAAAACCCAGAACAGAGAGCTACTATCACATTGTAATGGTACAAGCAACCACCATCCGGCACGCTTTGATTAGTTTGTAGATGACTGATCAGTGGTTCTTCAGCACCCAACTTGCTCCTCATTCCCACGGGCCTCTGCAGAGGATGACCCAGTTCGACGGAACATTTTCACACCAAAAAGATCTTTTCCGGTCACCCTCTTGAAAGAGAAATGCTTCTTGAAATGATTCTTTATCAGGGAACTACCGCCTCGCCTTACCATCGGCAGAGACCGGTTTCTCCTCAATCCACTCTCAGTTTGATCGGAAGATTGCCTGCTGCTGGTCCCCTCACCATCAGTGGTAATGGACATCCCTTGGTTCCTGCGAATGGATCGCAAGGCCATCTGCAGTGGCTCTGATATTGACAATGATGATTCAGCCCCACCAGCGGCCTTCTGACACATTGGGCAAGGTGGGTCGTGGATCTGTGTTTTGGGTGTTGTCTGATCCAAGCATTCTGCATGGAAAACATGACTGCAAGAGAGTACTCCAGCAATTGGCATATCGCCAGTTCTAACAATCCGATAAGAACTCCATGGGGATTTCTGCGACAAAAGCCTCCCGCATAACCCACATTTCTGATCAGCTGTAGAATTGCAAGCTGGCTTTACATTCCCGGAATCCATGTGATCTGTTATGTCGATGATATCTCCATCAAAGCCCATATCATAACTGCTAGCATTGCTCCACCTGAACCCTTCTCTTCTTGAACTCGAGCTCGGATCAGGCGAAGCCTCCATCTTTTTCAGCGCTAGGTTTGCAGTGCCATCAGGTGAGAGAGGCAATGTCGGATTCTCTCCTGGTGTCGACCTGCTACCACTAGCCATATTGGCTGTCCTGCAAACTTCATTGTCTGAAACGGGATTACGGAACACAAGCGGGTAAACGGGCTTTGACATAAAAGAACGCCTGCCTGAGAAATTCCGCTGCGGGAAGGAGATGGGTGGTGTCCTGGAGGACTCCAATTGATCAGATTCTGAGAGTGGTGATGGAGACCCGAAGCTGTTGGACACTGCAGATGCACCGGCAGTAAAATGACTCTACAGCAAGAAGAAAAGAAGATACTCAGCGACAAAATTACGGTTAAGCATCCAGTTGGATGCACATCTGAATTCAATTGCAATTGCTACTCTAGTAAAGTGGAAATAACCTAAGGTCCAAATTACAATTATGTTACTTTCAAGTTGGGATTTTAAAGGAGCATCACTGCAATTTGAGGGCTACTTCCTCACTATAAATGCTAGGAAACATCATTAGTTTTCACAAGTCAGCTCACTTGTGCATCCAAACGCAGCCTACATCAATCACCTAAGAAGCTAGAAAAGAAAGGTACCTCTGTAGAGTGAGGAAATGGGGAACTCTCAGGTCTTGACCCTATTTGCAGGAAAAATAAAAATAAAAAAATCTAGGTCAGTGGCATGAGAAGTGGAACAGCAAAAAACACTGAAACAAGAAGGTAAGCTTTTGCCCAAATGAAAGATACAAGAACAAGAAACAGGAAAAAAAACAAATAGAAGAATGAAATTACCAACATATGTACTAGACTATTAGATAGTGCTCAATTGCAATAAACCCATGTAATAGTCTATTACATTGTGCCTGTGGCAATTTTGTGCTCTCATTGCCATCCCAAGCCTGGATAAAGGTGCAGGGTTGCATCAGTTTGACAGCTGGTGTCGAACTCATGCCATTACTTCCATCATGAATCTGAACAATATGACATTTCTTGATAGAGTGGACTGGCGGAACAGGATTCATGTATCTGACCCCAATTAATTAGGATAAGGCTAAGATGATGATGATGAAGAATTATTAACATGCAGTGGTTACAGTTTAACATTGATAACTAAATTGTGTCTATTTAGAATGAATGAACTTCAATTACCTGCAGCCAAAGGTGAAGGAAACTCAGCAAAGCTGAATTTTTGCAGGGGCGGGGTCCACCGAGGCGCCTGGAAATTGTCAGACGGGCTTCCAAAATAAGAAAGTGCACCATCCGACACAGAATGGTGATGGTTGGGATAAGGATCACTGGTCAGAATGCTTCTGCTTCCTTTGCTATTTGAGGATAATGATGACCCATATGGAGGAGCTCCACAAGATCTGTTAGATAATACATCCGACTGGAATCTGCAGTCCCATCTCCTCGATGGTGGAGGAGAGAAGCTTGAGTTTGTTCGCCAACGAGGTTCGTTGGGATCCATGGAGCAGTCTCTACTGTTTGCATTTGGTTTAGCTCCATGTGGCCCAGCGGCCACACAACAAAGAGCACCCGTCTTAGCTATTGTTGTGGTGACAAGCAAAGGTAAATGGCAGCAGTTATGATGGTAGCACCTTATCCCGTCTCACTGGATGATGGGATCATTAAAGCAGAAGACTTTGCATAGAATGCAGATTGGTGCCACCACCATGAATTACCACAAGCCAGTTAGTCCAGCCTTCGATATTTAAAGCTCCAAAAATCAGAAAGAGCTAAACAATACGTCCCACCATGAATATGGGCCACAAATATGCAAGTTCCTTAATGTCACATCTCGCTGGACGCTCTTTGATGATTGTAGCTCTGCAATTGAAGAAAAAATTTGGGATCTCTCTTCACCAATACAAGCAAGATTGCCGGTATAATTTATTGGTCATATTGAGTACTTCCTACATTCATATCCTATGTTGGATCTTGCTGGACAGCTACTCCTTTCTGTCAGACTTCAGTTGTGGAGGGGAACCCTCTTTGTTCTGCAGAAGGAAGCATTTTGGTTCAAATAGTGGACGATATTAAAATCAATTTTATTTTATTTTTTTAAGGAAAAGGTCATTAACTTTCTGAAATTCAAGAAGTAAGTGAAATTTATGCGGAAGGGCATTCATTCTTAGAATACAGCCATGATATCCATCTGTAGTCCTATCTAAATGATATATTACAGAAGATGGTCAATGAAATTTAGTCATGGTTAAAAAGAATGCAAACCCAATTGACCACAAATGAAAACTCATATTACTCAGAATGGAGCATAATGTAATGCAATTTATTGAGATAAAAAGGTGAATTCAGTAGTAAATGAAGACTCGGACATGTTGACAAAACCTAAACAGCCCACCCTTAAAAAGCAATATGGAGATAACCTTACAGTGTAAATACATGCATGTTGTTTACATGCCATATAACACAAATTAAATAAAAAAATAAAAAAGAGGCGAGATCCTGGGTTCAAACATAACTGTGCGAAAATAACTCAATATGGTGAAAAACTTCTTGTGAGATTGAATGAAATTATTCAAGGGGTGATGGTGTGAATAAGTTTGTGAGTGGTCATTTATGGTGTTTCCTTCCAACAACATCTGGCATGGACCATTGCTTGTTCCTTTTATGGATTACTGATGCAAGACAATTAACCACTTGCTCTAAAAGCTTGAACTGATAGAGCATAGCGAATTAATCGCTTCATCTCATAGCTCAGGCCCCACATCCCATGGGTTAGGACCTCGGCCGAACCCCCCTCGTGGGCCCCACTTTACATTGGTTCCGCTTCACACGAGTCACCCACCTCACACAGGTGGTGCCTGCCTCACACGAGCATCCTGCGTCACATTGGCCACCCACCCCGAGTATGGCCCTGTATCCCACAGGCCACCCCACTCAAGCCCGGTGTGAAAATACTCACCCCTAGTGAGGAGTCTCGAACACGAGACCTCCCGCTCTGATACCAATTTTGATGCAAGACAATTAACCACTTGCTCTAAAAGCTCGAACCGATAGATCATGGCAAATTAATTTATTTATCTCATAGCCTAGGCCCTACATCCCATGGGTTAAGACCTCGACCAAACCCCCTCGTGGGCCCCACTTCACATGGGTTCCGCTTCACACAAGTGGGGCCCACCTCACACGGGCCGCCCACCCCGAGTGTCCCATGCATCCCACAGGCCGCCCCACTCGAGCATGGTGTGAAAATGCCCCTGCATTAATTACACCAGCTTCTTTGAGAAAGTTCTCCACCATAAATGTTGTAAAATTTTAGGAAGTAGTTCTAGCAGCCTTAAATTTGAGAATGTGTTTGTATAGCCTATTGCTTCCCCTTTGTTAAAGAGAAAAAAGCCTTTGGGAGAGAAAAATAAAAAATAAAAACTCTTAACTAGGGCTTGACTTCCAGCCCCCTTCTTATTTATATTAAGTGGTGTCCAAAATATATATACCCTTGAAACCAAGGTCAAAAGAGAGAAACAAAAGAAATAAAAATAATAAGAGAAATAAAAGAAGAATAAAAGATAGCTCATGGTCCAGGGAGAAAAGGCCCACAGTTTAGAGGGAGAGAGCCCACGGTCCACAAATATATGTATCTTCTAAAATTCAGAATCATCTACCCCATCACATTCGCCATAGAACTATTGGAGGCTCATGAAATGAGTGATATGTCACTCTTTCCACCACCTTCACTCCATATGGATAATTTAAGAGGAAGTAATAAACAAATTCCAAAGAGAAAAAACTAACTTCACCATTGAATTATTGCTGGTGATTCCAACAACACTGTCTTGGCTCCCTAAGCCAATAGTGTTTCCCCAAGATTCCCAAGATTATTTCCCCATACCAAAGTGCTTTTGTTCACGACAGGCAAATCCTAGACAGTGTCCTTATAGCTCATGAATGATTGGATTATTGTAAGAGGTTGAGTAGGCCTGCAAACTAGATCTTGAAAAGGCTTGTGACCATGTTGATTGGGCCTTCCAGGACTACATGATGGGAAGATTGGGGTTTCGGTGAAAAATGGAAGGCGTGGATTTAGTCCTGTGTTTCCTTAGCTCACTTTTCATTTCTTATTAAGAGTTCTCATTTTTGGCTTTTTCAAGGCTTCAAGGGGTCTCAGTCAGAGAGACCCTTTGTCCCCTTTTCTCTTTGTAATGGTAAAGCTTTTAGTTGTATGATGTCCAGGGGTTAGGATGCTAGTCTTTTTGGGGGATTCCGGGTTGACAATTTCCCACAGTGCATAAACCACCTCTACTTCACAGATGACACTATTGTTTTGTGAGTCAAACAACTCAATGGTGGGTTTTTTTAGCATGTCAATCTGTTGGTTTCAAGTGGCATCAGGCCTAAAAAAAAAAATTATCCAAAAGTGAACTCTTTGGAATCAATGTCCCTCCAGAGGTAACTTCTAACCTAGCATATTCTTTTGGGTGCAAAGTAGGTTCATTGCCTATTTATTACCAGAATACCAGGTGCTCCCATTATGAATTGGTAAACCTCCGATGTTTTTGTGGGATAGGGTAATAGAAAGAATGGAAAGGAAGTTATCCCCGTTGAAGAGTCAATTTCTTTTCTTTTTTTTTTTTTTTTTTTTTTTTTTCGGGGGGGGGGGGGGGGGGGGGGGGGCTCTCACTTGCTAGTTTAATACATGTCCTTATTTCACTGTCCAAAATTTCCTCTCATTAACCGGAAGGAGGTTTGCTCCCCTCTTTCCGAGAGGGGAGAGGGCATTAAAAGGGTGGACTTGGTAAACGAGGCCTTATTAGGAAAATGGGTTTGTAGATTTCGTAAGGAGGAGGAAAGTCTTTGGAGATCTATAATTTCAGCCAAATACAGGGAATCTCCTCAATGTTGGTGGACTAAATCCTCCACAGTGTACTGAGCATCCCCCTTATGGAAAGGAATTGCTAAGGTAGCCCCAAAGATTTTTTATAGAACGTCTTTGGCGTTGGGCAATGGACGGAGAATCAGATTTTGGTTGGATTGGAGTACTAAAGATGAATTTCATGCCCTTGCCCCTCTCTCTCTCTCTCTGTCTATTTAACTGGAAGATTGTTTCTCGGGTATAGGAAGTGAAGGAGTGTGGCTCCCTTGATGTAGGCTAATTTGGGCTACGGTCCATGGGCTAGGCCTAGGCCCATTAAATCCAAGCCTGGCCTGTCAGTAAGGAGGCCGAAGCCTCCTATTTAGGTAGCTAGCCTATTTAGGTAATTAGCTAGCAAAATCAATCAGTTAGCTAAGAATAATCCAGTAGTCAAACGTTTTTAATACATTCTTATCTCTTTAATCTATTTTCTGTATTTGTAATAAGTCATTGGTTGTCAATGGCATTATGTCGTTCCTTGTATGTACGTCTTAAAAGCCTATATAAGGGCTTGAGACAAGTACTATGGAGGCATCTTGAAATTGAAACAAATCTCTTGAGTTGTTCTCTTTTATTTGTTCGTATTCTTGTGCTTAAGATTGAAGGTGCCTAAGTCTGGGCGGGATCCTTCCCATTAACCGGCTGCGCCATCCCTCCTTTTAGAAGAAACCTCATAGACTCTGAAATTCAAGAATTCATTTTGGTCTCATCTCGTTTCCAAGGTCTCTCCCCTTCTCCGGGATTAGAAAACTCTCTTCACTAGTCCTTGGTTCCCTCAGGGTCTTTCTCGGTATACTACTATGGTTCTCTTGTCTACCCAACACTGTCGAAGAGACGTTGCCATATGGGAGTTGTTTGATTTTATGGAGTCCCCCCAAAAGTTGCCGCGTTCGTGTGGCCAGCAAGGCAGAAACAGGGTGCTCACGATCAACACTCTACAAAAAAGAGGAATGATTTTAGCCAATGTATGCTTGATGTGCCGTGAAGATGCAGAATCTGTGGACCATCTTTTCATCCATTGCTCGTTCTCCTCGACAATCTGGTGGGAAGTTATTTCCTTTGTTGGTGTTCAATGGCTTACGCCAAAATCGATTGACGACCTTCTATGCTCCTGGCACACATATCTAAGAGGAAAGATAGGAAAAAAGAAATGGACCCTTTTAATGGAAATCCTATGGGTTATTTGGATTGAAAGGATCAACAAATGCTTCAAGAATTTAAGAGTCAACTTGGTTGGTGTTTTCGATAGGGCTATCCTTCTGTTTAGAGATAGGGCCCCTTAGTCTTAGGAGTCTAGGGGTTCTTTAGGGGTCTTAGGGGGTTCTTTGGGGTTGTCCTAGTTTCGGAGTTGGGCTGTTGTAATTGTTTTTTCCATTTTTTCTTTACTCTTTCTTTTTTCTTCTTTGATTATGTTGCTTTTCAGTTCTTTCATTCTTGGCTTTTGCCTAATAAGTTTCACCTTTCAAAAACGAAAATCAATAGTGTTTCCAATCTCTACTTAGGGTGTGAGGAGTCGTTGACAAAACCCCATTAGTCGACCAGCATTTGGTTTCCTCCTCAGGTACCATCTAGGAGAGCAATTTCTACAACTGCAATTGACGCAATAAAAGGACATCAAGGCGAGAAGGAATTTGTGGGATTCAAGCTCGTAGTTCAATGGAAAACACCTACATTTCAAGATTGAGCCATTTAGGTCTCAGGTTCAAGACCAACTCACCTCTCAAAGAAAAAAGCAAGTGAGATTTTGTGAAGAGCATGGATTAATTGTCGCCTATTTCTTGCGTGTCATATGTTCTCCGTATGTTTTGTATAATTAAATACTTCCCCTTTTATTTTATTTTCTTTGTTAATGGCTTAACGAATTCTTCTCAATTACGCATTGCAAATCTTCAAACATTTTAATGGACCAGACATGAGGCTCCCCTCCTTAATTACCAAGGCAACCTTTTTTTCTTTTTAAGAGGTAATAAAGAATTTTATTAAGAAAGCCTAAAGGCAAAGAATACAAACTCCACCTAGACCTGATCAAGGACCACCCCTTACAATCAAGGAGCCCACACCCTGAGGCACAAAAGGGCCCTGTAAAGGCCATCCAAAAGGGACCCGCTGCGATTTCTGAAACAACGGTTGTTTCTCTCAACACAAAGAGACCAAAGACCAGCGAGCAAAGCCAACCTCCATTTCTGATTAAGATGATAACCAAGAATGCCTTCATGCCCTCAATGGATCCCAACATTACCCAAGGGATTTTGAAAACATCAAAGATCCCCTCCAAGAGGCAAAAGATGAAGAGATGATCCACAAATTGTGCATCTTTCAGCACCAGAGCTCTCTTCATTAAATTATCAATGGTCACATTGTTACAAAGTGCATTTTCTTATATGAACTTCAGGTTGTCCATGACACCACGTTTCACGAGTGCAACGGTGACGTTGAAATCTAACCACGGCACCAACCAAGGTGTAGAGAGCAAAGGCCTTCAATGCAACAATTGCAACAATAGGTAGGCCACACCCAATCACATGAGTGATGGCCTTTTTTCCACATAAAAATAGGTGCTCCATAGTAATGCACTCAGTACATGCTACAGTGTCTTTCTATTTAGGGTCTGTTTAGAGTTAACTTATATGAAATAAGGCCAGATTAGATTAAAATGACCTGCATTAACAGAACTTTGGGAATTGTATTTGGTAGGGGGATTTATCACAACTTTAAGAAAAAACCCTAGTTTGTGCATTTGGATGCACCTCCGCAAACCATAATCCAATCCCCCACTCGATGAATAAGCGCTAAAAAACCCACTCACCCAAAACCAATTGGATTGGTTTTCGAGCAAGCGTACCAACAAATTTGTGAGAACCCCCCTTTTGCGGGAGTTGAGGATTTGTTCACCTCAATTGGACCCATTAATGATAAGGGAGACAATGTCACCAGCCAAAACAGTACACACTCTACCGTGATAATATTAATTCTTTAAGTCAAAAGATTACATCCAAGTAGAAAGCGCATTTGGATGTTAAAATTTGCATAGACCAGAGCTGGCCATTTGCCCGATGTACCATTGTGCTTGTTTCTTGATGAAACAGGCTCACTTGCCATTTCAGACCAATTTGACAGACTTCCCCCAATCGAACTTAATGCAGAAAGGGGTTCCACACTTTCCAAACAAAGCGCCTATTCCAGTTAAAGTGGGTGTCATTCAAATAAGGTGTAAAGGACAGTTAAGGCCTTCTCCAAATGACGCCAAAAAAGCCAACTTCATGACCAGTGTTATAAAACCCAAACTAGACTGGACGGTTGGACTTGGCTCAGAACTGGCCACATAAATGGGTTGGATCACCTAGAAGCCTGTTTCAGGCAAGAAACCCTTTGAACCACACCATCCGACTGGTCCAAACGTCCAGGTTGGCCATTTTTCTTGGTTGGATTGGCATTCAGCTGTTTGTACATAAAACTAAAAAATGATGTGGGATTTCAACACACACTCAATATTATACGAACCAAACACAGTACAATTATCAATCACGGCACAGGCATCTAGTTGTCTAAATTTGTCATTTTTTTAAAATTATGCATGCGCATGGCACAGGTGGAAGCGGTCAGGCCATCGATTTGAACTTTTAGGACCAAACCACCAATAGAAACTGGTGCAGGTACCATCCATGTATAAAAACATATTACAAAAGGGGGCACGCCCCATCAGTACCAGTACCACCGTAACCTGCAGTGGTACCAGGCAGATGTGGGACCCATGTGATGGGTGTATTAAATCCAACCCATCCATCACATTCGCCTGAGAATATTACCCCCAGCTCGCAAAAATTCGGTTGACCCACGAATCAGGTGGGCCAGAAAACAGGGTACAAGTTGGGAGGGAACACCCAATCCTGATTTTTGTGGATGGTACACCATGTTGTGTATATAAAATCCAGGCCATTCCAACCTTCATCTGTAATGAATGAAGGGTCAGTCCGAAACTCCCATTGTTTTTCAATTCAGGTGGGCCCCTGTGCAATAAAGGTTGGTTACTCACTCACATTGTTCATTGTGTTGTGGCCCACCTGAGTATTGGATCAGGCACATTTTTCGCATTCGGAGGTAATATGAGGTGAGGGATCTGATGAACGGATTGGATGGCCTGCAAACATCGTGTGGGCCCCAAATAGGAGTGCGCCTCTTACAGAAATAGTTGAATGAAAAAACATCAAGACATGCACTGAAATCCAATAAGTGTCAAGCTGGGCTAAGAAATCGCACCCGAATACATAATCTTACAAATCACACAATTAAAAGAAAAAAAAAAGAAGAAGAAGAAGAAGAAGAAGAAGAAGAAGAAGAAAAAAAAACCCATTTGCAAATTGAATAATATAAATACAGAGAGGCAGGGAATTCAATGAAAACTGCATCTTTCCCAAATCACTCAAGTGGAAGACATGAACCATAAACTCACAATCCAGCAAAATTACAGGATTTCTAGAAGAAAAATGTCTCATTTGCTGATTGAATGAGATCAAAACCAACAATAGAATCCAATAAAGAATCCATCTTTTCTATAAAATATCATCCAAAAACTAATTCATGAACTTCAAAGTTTCAATCCAGAAAAATTACCAGGTTTCAGTAAATTAAAAAAAGAAAAAAACACAAATCAAAGAGCTTGAATTAGAGAAAGAGACAGATGGAAATAAATGAAATATGGAAGAAAGGTATTACCTTTGAAATCGATGGTGGATTTCTGTGCTTGGTGTGAGAGAGAAAGGGAAAGGTGGGGGAGAAAAACCCTAGCTTTGATGATGGACGGTGGACAAGAGCCGGAATTTATATGATCTGAAAGAAAGAGAGAGAGTGTCTCCGCCACGCGCGTGTATGACTCTGAACATTTATACACGCGTAAGTACTCGTGCAATTTGGCACGCCCATCTACACGCAAATACACATGCCAATTTGTCACGTGCGAGGGATCTGGACCCACTATCAGGTGGGCCATGTTTATTATATCTTATGAATAATATATTCATCCTTTTCTATCCTCACGTGCGCCAAAATTTATAAAATAAACGTCCTTCTTGAAAGATCTTTTTCTGGACGTCCGTTTGTTATGTACATTTTGATCAAAATGAATAGATAAATGGCTTGATATTTATTGCAGAATATCTAAATAGAATGTATGGTCCACCTAATGGAAGCATCAGATCTATTAGATGTATTTCATATCGGTCTATGATATTGCGTGTGGATAGTCAAGTTCTACACGCGTTTTGTCTTGGAGAACCTCGCCAGGAAAAAGCATCCAAAAGGCGGGCTCATGAACTTTCCCCTTTGAGGAGTTATTCGATTATACTCTGGAAGAGTATGGTAGTTCATACTCGTGCACTCGGAAAAATGTACAAGCGACCTCCATTTGGCTCCAATTAAACCATCCAAATAGTGGGCCCTCATATAGATAATGACATGTAATCATATAAATTGGAAGATTATAACTAGTAACTAGTGATTTTTTTAGTTGAATCAATACCGTTGAATATAGTTTTATTTTAGCCGTCCATTAGATGTTTCATAATCAGCAGGTTAGATTATAGTTCAGTTTAATTATTGCTTGATGGCCCACCTAAAATAATTATCATGATTTAAACGGTTCGTTTTGAATTAGGTGTACGGTACCCAGTAATTCCACTTTGGTAATGAATCCTCATGACCTGGCTGGCATGGACGCGGATTGCGTGGTGACCGGGCCATGACCTCGGCCGAGGGAGGACGCGGATTAGATATGGACAGGTTTAGCGAGTCGGCTACTGAAGTGACGTCACCAAGTTCTGTGGGCCCACTATAATGTATTTGTTGTATCCACACCGTCCATCCATTTTGAGATATTATTTTAGGGCATGAGCAAAGAATGAGGCAGATAAAAAGATGTAGTGGACCTCACCACAGAAAACAGTGGGGAGAGCGATTCCCACGGTTAAAACTATCCTAAGGCCCACCATCATTTTTATTTGAAATCTAACCTATTGAAAAGTTAAAAAGGCATGAAATAAAGTTAAACACAAATATCAGCTTGACCTAAAACTTTCATGGCCTTTAGAAGTTTTTAATGGTGGGCGTCACTGTCCCCGCTGTTTTCTGTGCTGGGGTCGACGGGAGCTTTGGACATTGCCTAAAATGATCTCACAAATAGATGGAAGATGTGGATACAAAACATACATTATATGGGTCCCACACTTCCGTGGCAAGTCTCGCTACTCAACTTGTCGGTAGCAAATCTGCGCCTGTGTGGGACGTGGATTTACTCGTAAAGACTTTCCTTTTGCATGAAGTTAATGCTGCACTTGTAAACTTAGGTGGGACCCATCATGATGTTTGTTAGAAATCCATCTTGTCCATTCATTTTTTTAGATCATATTAAGACTTGGAGCCAACAATGAGACCAATCCAAGACTCAAGTGGTCCTAAAATGTGAGGATTGAAACATACGCAGTTGAAATATTTGTGAGGTTACAAAAGTTTTGAATCAGCCTAATATTTATGTTTTCAGTTCATCCAAGTTGGATTTATGCTATGAAGGGTATGAATGGTATGTAAACATCACCGTCAACCCATGGAGGTTCCAACTGTAAGAATTTCCCTACCCACCTTTTACTTTAGCGCAGCCTATTTGGCAACTTGCAGGCTACTTTATCCTTACTTAAATATAGTATCTTACTAACTTTTGGTCTCAGGTCCTGGTATGAGCTCACAAAATAGAAGGACAGGATATATTTCTCGCAAACATCATGATGGCCCCACTTAGGTTTCCGGCACATGAAATTCCTGCAAAGGTTTTTGCACTAAATCCGCAATCTTCGTGGTGGTAGGGTTATGTGGGGCCCACCATAGTGTATGTGTTTTACTTGCGCTGCCTATTCCTTTTGGCGACTCATTTAGGCCACCAGCACAAAATTGATGGATATGCAAAGCTCAAGTGGACCACACCAAAAAATTAGTGGGGATTGAATGCCTACAGTTGAGAACTTTCCAAGGCCCGCATAAGCTTTGGATTAAGCCGATATATATAATTCCTTTCATCAATGTTTGTGTGACCTTATGAATAAGTTTAGATGGCAAATAAACATCATTGTGTGCACCAAGAAGGCTTCAATATCCTCATTTGTTTCCTATAGTTTAGACCACTCGTGCCTCAATATTGAGCTCATGGCCTGAAATGAAATGAGAAAACAGGTGGACAGCGCGGATGAAAACACATATATTGCAGTGGGTGTCATAGAGTCTTGACACCACGACCAATGATGGTGGCACCATGCAAATTAACCATGTCTGCCCTGCATGGCATGTGTGGACTAGATCCATCCACAAATCCATTATTTGGACAATTTTCTTATTTGATTCTTCAATCAAAGGCATCTTGGTAAAGGTTTGGAATTCCTTTTTAGCTTTAAATTATAGTGATGATTTTCTTAGTATATTTCGATAGTGGGAAGAGAGAATAACATTAAAAAAATTAAGATTATAATAAGTGTCTAATGATGATTTCCCAAGGCATCTAGGAGATTCTCATGAATTTCATTTTAGGGCATATGTTTGAATAGTCGATAGAAATCCGATAAAGTTCACATTGTAGTTGTTTTATATAGAAATTTATTAAATTTCTCAATGTGGTTGTTTTGTATTTAAGATGTAAGAATTTGAATATGGCGTTTGAATAATGACTGCATTTTAAAATTTAATATATATATTTATCATTCAAACATTGTAAAACGTCTTGTAGAAAGAGTCAGCGATTTTATAATTTCCTACCAGCCAAATAGCGAATTGAGCAGACAAGTGGTGTAGTTGTGCAACAATCCAAATTGTAACTAACGAATAATTTAGATATTTGTAGTTGTCTCTTATGCTGTCAGGCATACGCATGGCATGCCTTGCTTATGCGTGGGGGCTTAACGTGGCTCGAATATTGAATAGACATGCCAGTGATGACTCACGTTCAATAAAGATGACTTTGTAACGGACCCGTTTTGTCGACATGCATTTACACATGTAAATCATGACTTATGCACGGAAACATGATTTATTTTTGTTTGTTTTCACCGACATCCATGTGTAAATGTTTTCCGGCTCTCTCATTTTATGTGGAAATGAACATTGAATTTTTGCACCTCATGACCGAACTTTCTTATAGTAAAAAAAAAACATACAATTTTCACACCCAGTGACATGGAAACTTGCACATGCAACTCACGTGGAGAGATGAAGGGAAAAAAAAAAAAAAAGAAGAAGAAGACCAAGAGATGAATATGTAAATGATGGACATAATGGAGTGAAATGATGCTAGCAATGGGAGTGTGCTACTTGTGCATGGAAAGGAGAGCGAAGAGAAGTAGGCAAAATCCAAGCTATTTCTTTGAGTGGATAAATTCAAAGTCATGTGTTTAATAAGCATGTACAGTTTTTTTTTTTTCTATAAATATCATTATTTATCCTGAAAATCTCATTTATATCATGTTTGGATTCATGGAAAGAAAATAAGATGAAACATTGTTTCCTGTTAAATTGTTCATTGTTTGTTAAGCCTTTCTCCGTGGGAATTTGAAATAAGCACTATTTCTCACTTCGTACCTTTGCTAGGAAAATGAACAAGCTTAGTTTCCCACCTCCTCCCCAAAGAAGGCATTTTCCTGTGATGTAATGAAAATGGATTTCTTGAGGGTTAAATCCAAATGCGCAATCATACATCCTCATTGGCCTCACATGTGCTAATGTGTGAAATGGGGTATTGTTCATCTCTAGTTATGCCCCACGTGTGCCACATGCCACATGCGCGACATGCCACGCGCCAATGTGTTGAGTGTCACCATCCATCTTATTGTGTCCCACGGCTTCAAAAACCTCGCGTGTCTTGTGTGTTGTAATTTAGCTTCAATTGCCCCACATATGCCACGGATGCTACACATATCATTGTCCATCTTTACGTATCCTGCACGTACCATGCTATCCAGCTCATGGCTGTGATTTGCTCAGGGCTTGTTTGGAACATGGAATTAGGTGATATGGAATTGCATTATTGCCCCACACAAAGGACTGGATTAATCAAGGTATCATATCATCCAATCCTAGTAATCAATACTACGGGATTTTTGGTGGATTTCGATATCCACTACATCTGTAAGCCCCGCATTAATGCATGTGTTTTATCCACGTCATCCATTCATATGCACCCCTCACACGCGACATAAGAGTTGCATATGTGTACAGGTTGATGGGGTTTTTTCCCCGTCTTCGACCGGTCCTGAGCCCCGCTCGACCGGTCGTGGGAGGCGCTCGACCGGTCGTAGGTTCGAACCATGATCATATCCTAAACCTAACCCTAATCCTAACCTGAGCCATCATGAGTCATCATTCAATCCAGACCATGTCCAAAATTGATCTATTTCTCGAATCAATTTATGGTAACAATCAAGCCAATTTCAAGCCATTTTGAGCCAAATATCCAAAACGGACTTTGTTTTGCTCTAAGGACCCAAAAAAGGACCCACCGGATGAATTTCGAAGGAAGCTGTACCGAAGCGGTAGTTTGACTACCGCTTCCTCTCAAAAAGCGTGCGCTGAGTCAGCCACACGAGATTCAGACTCAGCCAGGTCGGGGCGGTAGTCGGACTATCGCCGGCGGTACTCGGAGTACCCCCGCGTGCGGCCTTAGCATGGACAGCTGTCCCAACATCCAAAGTCAACTCTCCCATACATTTACCCTCCTCATCCTCACTATTTACCATTTTACCGCTCCCCATTAGCCAATGAGAGCACGCCATGTGGCGTCTATCTCTCTCCAACCAATCACCTATTGCCACATCAGCATTTACCCCTCCCAAAGTCTAAAATTACCACAATGCCATCGGAGAAGGCTATAAATAGCCCTCTCCTCTTTCATTTTTAACACACCAAACCAAGGGAGAGAGAAAGAGAGAGTGAGAGAGAAAGAGTGAGTGAGGAAGAGAGTGAGGAAAAGGGGAGGAGCTCCCAAACCCTCAAAGTTCTGATTTTTTCAGCCACCCCCTAGCCCTCCTCTCAACTCTTTCAACTCATAAGCTTAACCCAGTTTGATCATGGTTCAGTCTATGTCTTAGCCTACTCAAGAATCAAGTCAAAGATCCATTTACATACAAGCATTCATCATGACATCTACTCTCTTCTCAACCCCCCTGCTTCTCTAGATCTCTAGTGGACGTATGCTCTGTGACTTGCCGTACATCGGACCCTGTCACATCAGAAATTCTTAGTGATCTAGTCCACTTTTTTTATCTTTTTGCATAAGCATCATCACATCCGCCCTCTAGACATATTGTCGGACGTATGCTCTGTAGCCTACCGAAATCTCGGATCTTGCTACATCAGAAATCCACGTGTGACTAGTCCCATCATGACCGTAGCATCATCATCATCCCTTGAGATTATTTTACCACACTAAGTTGAGACCGTACATTTGTGCGGGCAGAGAGGGTGCCTAACACCTTCCCTCTTTGTAACTGAGGTCCCTTACCCGGAATCCCAAATCGTAGACCAGGAGTCGATCTAAGGTAGGAGAGTCTTCGGATTTCTCCAACCTTACGTATTCCGTGGGTTCTAGCCGACCGCGGGATTCTGAGTAATATTGCCTAGTGGCGACTCCAACAATCACAAATCAGCTTAATCACCCCCAGCATCACCAGCACAACACATTTTTTCATAACAACGTGGACGCCGATTTTTCAGTGTCTACAATAAGAAATTTTATAAATACTATGGCTTCTCTCTGGTTGTCTCCCCCTCTATCATTTTTCGTTGAGAATAAATAATAAATGATCACATTCAATAATATGTAAATCATACATTTAGCGCCCCAGTAAGTTTCATTCGAATTACATACCACAATAGAGGGAACGGTGTTAATTCCACCTAACTCAATCGCATGTCATTTAATCTTGCCTTCAAAACATGTTTATTAAGATTTATCTTTTATTTGGGAATGATTAAATTAAATAATAGAAATGCTAGTCTTGAACGTGCACTTTTTCTCTAACTTTATTCAAATAATTTTGAATTTTATTTTTCCCTCCAAAAAAATATCTAAAAGAGTGATTTTTTAAATATATTTGATTCTGAATTGATTAAATAGATAAAACTAGGAGGGTTTATAAGCTTTGAGTTTGTAGTATTCTTATTTAGATATTGGAGAGAGAAGGAAATAATTTGTACGTTCTAGTGCATAGCATGGGAACACGCAAATTCACATGCGCACGTTGGTGCTTTGTGCTTGCATGCAGTGAGATTGTAAAGGCACTAATGACGTACTTTACACTTCACATGTATGCACTGTGTTGTGCTCCCATGCAACCTATCATGGACCAATGCGATTCAGTGTGATTGGGCTAAGTTTTCACACAATCAATTGCAGCAAGTATGTCCATTGCAAGATTGGACGTTTAAATGATTGGTCCATAGATATTGACCACTGCAAAACTCGGTTGATAGATATAAACCCCTGCACCAATCGTTGGGTCAAATTTGAATGTTTCGAAGTTTCAACTGGTACAATCTGGCCAATGCATCTTTGATTAATTCGGCCAGTGTGATTTAAGTTACATCGCTTCATAAAAGACATGACCATTTTGAACAGTTTCGTAATCACAATTTCCAGAAAAATGTGTATTTATACAAACGCATGGTTTTTTATTCTTTATAAAAACCCCATGCAAATCGAGTATTAAATATAACAATTGCATCTTGTGCTGCTCTTTGAGAGACAAAAAGTCCTCTATCAAAATCTCTGTCGTTTTCTTTATGTAAGCGTGTCAAGTGGATTCTCTATTTTTCACAATTCACGGAGTTTGCTAGGATTATAAAACCATATATATCTTCGTGATCGTTGCACACAAAGCCACCATGGTTTGTTGTATTAGACAACACTTTCAGAGAAGCGTATTAGATACATACTTCGAGCCTAGTTTAAAGTTTCTTCTTATGCTCTATCTTGATTTTAGTTTCCAACATATATAGTCCCAAGAATGTCTGAAGATATCACGGCATTTTGACGGTCCAGTCCCACATTTGAGATCAAATTCTTTTGCTAGAAAATCACTATATTAAGTGAACACATGCATTTGGTGGACCGTGGAATTGTAATCAGCATATTAGATCTTACAACCGATGCCATCGTCTGTACGTCACATGTAAAAGGTGCATATGTATGAAAAGTACAGATAACACACATGCATTAATGTGTGGCTCACATATGCAGTGGATTCCAACATCCATGAGAAATCTTGTTGTATTTATTGTTGAGATTGGATGACATGATACTTGAATTAATCCAATCATTCCCATTGTTTCCAAACATGGGATGGAATTTGCATGGGACAAAATGCAATTCCATACCACCTAATGTTACATATTCTAACCGTCCGAATAACCCATTAAAGATTCAAACACACGACTTCAGTCTTGTTTGGCTAGTAAATCTAATTAAAATTTTCAAACTAATTTCGGTTGGTTTGGCTAGTAAATTCAATGAAAATTTTCAAACTAACTTTGGTCTGTTTGGCTAGGAAAATTTTAAAATGAAGCTGGTAGAGCCTTTTATGGTGCCCAATCAATAATCCAATAATATACTCATCAGTAACTACCATAAAAACATCTATAACCATATGCATATAACACCATCCATTAAAATAAATAAATAAACATGAAGCTAAGCACCCACTGTCATTTACTAACCATCACTAAAAATATCCACAACCATGCACAAACACCCCGAAAAAGGAAACAAATGTCACCATTAATATTGAAAAAAAAAAACAAAAACAAATTAACTAACATTGGCAACCATTCAAGACATGGATATTTAACCAAATCAAGAAGATCGCCTCAAATTGGTTTTTTTTCAAAGAGAATACCTAGCCAGTGGTTTGTGTACAATCATCCTTCGTTCGGCGAGTGCTTTTAAATCATCAATATATATAGCAGAATGCTCAACTGCGCACCAATTCATATGAATCTCGTGCAAATTTTTTTGAGAACTCATCATACGTTATGTTACTTCAAAATCTAAATGGTCCACATGAAGCAACACCTCATGAAACCCCTCAAGCCCCAAATTTTACTTTGATCCAAAACTTTGGTAGGCTATAAAAAATGAAAACAGTTTCCTCCCTTGATTTGCATTTTTCTTTGCTATGGTCCACCAGAATTTTATATTAGGGTAAAATTTTGTCCCTTTGAGTTTCATGAGATTCCGCATCACATGGACCGTTCGGATTAGACATCCATGACACATGTGCAAAGGTGCGCAGGTGAGCATGACTCATATATATATATATATATATATATATATATATATATATATAGAGAGAGAGAGAGAGAGAGAGAGAGAGAGAGAGAGAGAGAGAGAGAGAGTATATATATATATATATATATATATATATATAGAGAGAGAGAGAGAGAGAGAGAGAGAGAGAGAGAGAGAGAGAGAGAGAGAGAGAGAGAGAGAGAGAGAGAGAGAGAGAGAGAGACCCTGACCTCATCTAAGATGGCGTGATCCTTACTGTATGGCCCGCCTTGATGTATCTATTATGTATCCATGCCAACCATTCCTTTTTCCGGATTATTTTAGCGCATGATTCAAAAAGATGAAGCATATCCAATTATTAGGTAGGCTATATCATAGGAAACAATGGTGATTGACAATTAATGAATGGGCATTTTCACATTGGGCTCGACTGGGGTCGCCTATGAGATGCAGGGGCACACTCGGGGTGGGTGGCTTATGTGATTTGGAGCCCACGAAGGGGGTTCGACGAAGGTCCTAAATCCATGAGATGTGGGGCCTGGGCTATGAGATAAAGAGATTAATTCACCATACTCTAACAGTTCGAGCTTTTAGAGCAAGTGGTTAACCTTGTGGGATGCACCTATGAGATGTGAGGCCTGGACTATGAGATAAAAATGATTAATTCACCATACTCTAATAGTTCGAGCTTTTAGAGCAAGTGGTTAATTGTCCTGTATCATTAATAGGTCACAATTTTTTTAGATCAAGCTTATATTTGTTTATTCTTTTCATCTAGACTCATGCAACTTTATTAATGAATTGGATGACTAATAAACCATGAATAAACATTAAGGTACACCTTAAGAAGTTTTTAATAATAAGGTGTCAATCATAACTATTTCCTAAATCATTTTTTGGTTTTTTCCCATCCTAAAAATTAAATGGATACATATATAATAGGTACATCAAGGTGAGCCCACTGTAAGGGTTGCGCGGTCTTGGGTTAAGCCGGGTCTCACTCAATCCGGCCCCACATATAATTGGTGAGTGCACCATGATTAGACAGGCCAAAAGGCTACACTAAACCATTCGTCATTAGCCTGGGCTTAAATTTCAAGCCCGGCCTAGCCCAGCTCTCGGGGCAATTTATGGGCCTCTTGCCCAACACTAATATATCGTAAGTAGACGACAATGAAGAGAAAGGCTGGTGAATATTGAAGGACTTGATTTTTCAGGAGATTTTATATGTCAAAGTCCCGAAATTGGATTGCGTACTGAGTTACTGAGTACGCTCTTACGGTACTGAGTAAACTCTGTTAGGCCAAGAGTGAATGCATGTAGTTTATCCACCCGTAGACCACACCAAAGGAAAAAGTGGAAGTATTGATTTCCACCGTTGAGAACTTTCTAAAGCTCCCAGTGATGCTTATTTGTCATCAAATATGTTAATATTGATCAAAAACTTCAGTTGTCCCCAATATTTTTTCAACGGTAGATGTTCAATTCACACTGTTTCTGGTGGTGTGGTCCACTTGAGGTTCGGATATGCTCTATTTTTGGCATAAAGACCTAAAATTATGTAGTAAAAGAGATGGCTGGAGTTGATACAATGCACGAATGACAGTGGGGCTCACAGAGTTTACTCAATATGCTTAGCACACTGAGTTCCTCGGCACGCACGCAATCCACTTCCTACAGTCTCCATGTCCGCGAAGACATTGAATTGCGTGCCTAGTTACTCAATGCACTCTCATCATATTCCTACTGAGTAAACTTAGTTGGCCCACCTTGAATGTATGTGGCTTATCCATGCCATCCATCCTTTTTCCATCTAATTTAAGTGGTTGAGCCCAAAATTGAAGCATATCTTAATGTCAACAGGATCATACCACACAAACAGTGGGGATAATGATTTCCACCATTGAAACCTTGCTAGGCCCCACAATGATGTTTATTTGTCATCCAACTTGTTAATAAGATCATAAAGACATGGATGAAGAGAAACCACAAATATAAGCTTGATCTAAAACTTCAGTGCCCCCAAGAAATTTTCAACGATAAAAGTACAATTCAATTGTTTCCTACGGTGTGGTCCATTTAAACATTTTATATTCTTTATTTTTGGGCTCAAGACCTAAAATTATCTTTTAAAATGGATGGACGAGCGGATAAAGTAGATAAATCATGGTGGACCTCACAGAGTTTACTCAGTACGCTAAGCGTAGTGAGTTACTTACTACACAATCCGCTTCCGTGGAATGCTGGGCAGGGCCCACATGAGTTCTCGATGCACATTTTTTGTTGCATTTCTTAAAATGAGCACTCAAACGGATGGACGGGGTGGATTTCTCACAAATATCTTTGTGGGCCCCACCCAACGTCCTTGCGCAGGAACTCCTTTGGCAGGAAATCCGCGTCTCCATGCGCGTGAGTATCAACATCTTATCAACGGTCTGGATTATAGAACCATGGCTCCACTTTCAGATAAAATGAAAAACCCGAGTATACCATCCATATTACCGGGTCGAGGATCGTAGGAGGGCGAAACCCTAGAAGTTTTTTCTCTTTATTTACAGCGCCTCTCTCTCAGAAAGACGTGTCTCTCTCTCGAGCGCTAGGGTTTCGTTTCTCGGTACGTTCTCTCATGATCGCAACCTCATCACGTTGCTTTACTGTACATGGTCCAATGACTCTTTCTGGCCTGAAATCTTGTAATCAACCGCGAGAAATCTTCGACATCTTGTTTTGATCTTGTCCTGGTTTCTCATTTGCGGTTTTTTCATGTGCAGATCTTTGATATCAACTGATTCTTTTCTTCTTCGATCAATTATTATTATTATTTTTTTAAAGTTACAAAATTTCATTTCTGTCTGTCTTGATTCATGTCATTGCAACAATCCTTCTGAAAGAAATCAGACAATGCCGTTGACTGTTACGAACAGATTCGAGTGGATTAGGATTTCACATATTGAATGTATGTCGCAGATCTTAGTTGATATTGGGGCGTGCAGGGTCCGCCTTTGATGAGTCATATAGTCCGTACACAAAAATGCCCTAGATATAGGTGATCTTGTCCGCCCGCTAGCTCCACTGACTAAATCACAACCATTTAATGCCCTGTGATATCGGAATGTCCCATGATGGCCCACAGTAGCATTTGTTTAGGTTACCAGAAGGTGGGACCCGCCAGTACCATTTATTGGTTGAACAAAACGATGGAGCATCATATGGTACCCTGTGAATAACTGAGCTTTTGAGGGATATGTATGTTCTTTATTGGCATCGAGTTAGTTGGTAATCTATTTTTGATGCTGACATTTTGTTTTTATGTAATTACAACAGTGCTGCTTATATTTGGAATGCTAATGTGGCATTTGGATTGCTGTCTGGATCCTGTAATTATCCAATTTCGGGTGTTTTAGTAGGATGATTAGATAGGTATTCGGCATTGTTGACTCATTAATAATATGCGAGAGTGGTCTTTGCAGGATTGTGACACATTTTAGGGATTATATGATCCTTGAACCAATGATATGCAGTTTTTCAGGTCTTATAGGTGGGGCCTATGGTTTAGTAACTAGACCAGTTGTTTGTTTGGGCCAACGCCATGAGTGGACCATGGTCCATAAACCCCCCAGCTTGGAAGATTCTAGCCACTAATCTTCAGCCTCTTATCAGTTCAATGTGGACGTTGCTTTATTTTTCTGGGATTGTCCTGTTGAGGAGATTTTGTGGTGCATGGTCTACCAAAGGTGGATCCCAACAAAACAATGGTCTCGACCACTGAAAGTCCCCAAGTACACTGTGAATATCCTCTAGTTGAGGATCATATAATTCACCGACATTTGTTTATTCGTTTTTTTTTTTTTTTTCCTTTCCTTTTTGAAGATTATTGTATTGTGTTAGAATTTTTTCTTACAAGGTTTTGTTGAAGGTGCCCCAATTCCGCATTTGGAATCTGGGCACATAAGCTTCATGGCATATCCGTTCAACCTCATGAATGGCCTGATGCTTTGTATTTTGTGCTGCGTAGTACTTTGGATGTAAAAAAAGTTGCTATGTTCAATCTTTCATATATATATATATATTTGAGGTTCTGTTTTTGGTTTTTGAGTTACTTTATGATCAACCTGACATGAATGCTTGAGCGTGCTCATACATACACAGAAGCTTTCCGTGAAATGGTAGGTATTTGGGATTTGATAAACTATTCCACGTCAACAGTTTTTTTTGGCTTCGCACAAGTACTAAAGCTCTGTGATGTTTATGTTCTCGGTTGCTTAATCTCAACGTGCCAAAATAATTGGGGATCCGCTTTGCAGCTTCAATTAAAAGTATTTTTGCTGCCTGTAATGCTCCGACACTCTTCCCTTGTTCTAGACAGAAGTTCTTTTGCCATTCAACTAATGAAAATCTGGGTACATAAGCTTCACGGTATCCCCGTTATCTGTTGGATCTCATGAATGGATTGATGCTTTGTATTTTGTGCTGCATAGTGCTTCTATGTCACATACTTTGGATGTCAAAAAGCTGCTATGTCTAATCTTTTGTGTGTGTGTCTATATATATATATATATATTGAGGTTTTGTTTTTTGGTTCTGAGCACTTTATGATCAACCTGACATGCATGCGTATATATATTTTGAGGTTTTGTTTTTGTTTCTGAGTACTTTATGATCAACCTGACATGCATGCGCATGCATACACAAACTTTCTGTGAATTGTACGTATTTGGGATATATGATAAACTATTCCATGACACCAGTTTTTTTTTTTTTTTTGCACAAGTACTGAGGCTCCATGATGTTTATGTTCTCGGTTGCCTAATCTCAACGTGCCAAAATAATTGGGGATCCGCTTTGCAGCTTCAATAAAAAGTATTTTTGCTGCCTGTAATGCCCCAACACTCTTCCCTTGTTCTAGATTCAGTTTTTTTTTTTTTGTTTGCCATTCAACTAATGGCATAGCATGCAAGATAGAGATGGGAAGTTGAAGGATAGATCTCGTGGATAACATCACACCATTCTAGAGAGATACTTTCCGTCTCTAAGATTCTTTTTTAATCTCTACAAAATACATTTTAGAGAAAACTCAAAATAGTTTTCAATTCCATAATAATAATAAAATCTCTAAAATTCACCCCTTTGTATTGTTCTATCTAGTTTTCAAGCTTGCCTAAGCTATGGACCCCAGATTAATAACTGAGGCTAACTTGCTCTAAGTACCAAGCTTAATAACTGAGGCTAATTTGCTCTAAGTACCAAGTTTAATAACTGAGGTTAATTTGCTCACCAAGTAAGCAAAGAAAATTTTAGAAACAAAGAATCATGAGCAAAGAAAACTGTCACATTCATGGCCAAGTAGCCTGATCATATGGTTTAGTTTGTTGGGCCAGATGACATGGACTGTGAGTTCATACGATATGGCAATTTGGACCAAACAATTGACCTATGGATTTTGGGGTCCAATCTTCTTCTTGCAATATGTGCACACTTGGATTGGGATGTGAATTGCACCTCTAACTTCTTTGACCCCTCTTGACATGAATGACTAATTGTATTGGCTATCCTCTCATAAGGATTTTCTTGTCTTGGAATGGCACAGATTCATCCTATTAAATTCCTAACTCTTGTATCCATAGCAGGGCTCTTTTAGTGGTCTCGATATAACTGTTGTTGCCTGCCATATTTTCGTAATTTGATTGCTTTTTTGCTCATTTAGGTTGAAGCAGCAAAGCCTTTTATTGCAGCACTGAGTTAGCTATGGTTCTCAAGTACGTGACCCTATTTTCTACATGTATACGTGTAGTTATAAACTTGCAGGAGGCAGCTACTTTTTTTTTTTTTTTTTGCTTTATGTGTGTGGATTGGGAAACCCATATAAACTAATTTTTATATGTTCATTTGTTACAATGGCAGCTTGCATTTTAATATAGTGATGGAGAAACGGGAGTGGCTTGGGTGTTACCCAGGTAATACATTAGTGGGTGTTTCCCTGACTGTGGGGCCCACTTTGATGTATGTGTTGTAGATCCATGCTGTCCATCTGTTTTTCCAGCTCATTCTAGGTTTCCGGTGGAGTGGTGAAATGCGTAGAGATCGGAAAGAACACTAACGACGAAAGCACTCTGCCCCAAAAAGCAGATCCAAATCTCAAGTGGACTACACAGTAGGGATTGAATCCCAACATTGAAAACTTCTTGGGGTTGCAAAAGTTTTGGATCAAGTTGATATTTGTGTTTTCCTTTCATCAAGGTCTGTGTGATCTAATCAACAGGTTGGATGACAAATAAATGTTACGGTGGGCCCTAGGAAGCTTTTAATGGTGGGCATTCAATGATCTCTGTTTCCTGTGGTGTGATCCACTAAAGATTTCTATCTACTTCATTTTTGGGATCATGTCCTAAAGTGAGCTGGAAAAACTGATGGGTGGAGTGGATATACAATACATACATCAAGGTGGACCCCATGGTGAAGGAAACACCTACTAACATTTTACCTGGATAACACCTAAACTGCTCCCTGGAGAAACAGTTATTGTACTTGTAAACTATGAATCGCAGAAGCCTGAAGCAAACTCACAACCCATTTCTCCTACCTTTTTTTCTTAGTTTTTAAAAAATAAATTAAACTTCATTACAGAAGGATGAAAAATGTCCAATGATATAAGTGAAAAGTGATCTGCATCAAGGGGAATGGAGGCCTGAAGTTTCGTACTGGAATCTACTGCTTACTTTGCCTGCCGGAGCCCAGAGGGCATGCATTAAAGCTGCATGTAAAACTGGCTTCTTTTTAAGAAAAATTTCTGCCCAGCTTGTTGTAAACTGGAATTTCAGGACCCCTATTATTGCATGAGTTTTGCCACTTTCTGAGTCCGTTTAACTTGAAATTAAACTTGCATTTAGCCTATACAAAATAACCTGAATTTTGAATGGGTCTTATTACAACCCCTGGTTTTTGTTGGTTCTTTCATGCTTTTGGCTCCACCTGCAATGGTAGCATAAGATTATACTAACATTGATGTTATGAATTTTTCAGGACGGAACTGTGCCGTTTCAGCGGTGCTAAGATATACCCAGGAAAGGGCATCAGATTTGTGCGAGCTGATTCCCAGGTAAACATCCTAAAAGACTATGAATTCATAACTGAGATTTTCTTGTTTTAATCCTGAACTCCCTTTATTTTTCGTTCTCACAGGTGTTCCTCTTCTCCAACTCAAAATGCAAGCGCTATTTCCACAACCGGTTGAAGCCTTCCAAGCTTACCTGGACGGCTATGTACAGGAAGCAACACAAGAAGGTAATTTTGCTTGGCAGAATTTTAAGTTTAGGATCCTAATGCAAAGCGCGTTTACTAATTCTTCCAGTCTTTAGCCTCAGTGATCACAATAGGAGGTGACAGTACTACCATTCTAATCTCTAACAATTCTACTGGCGCACCTCAAGTCACCGGTGCCTTGTTTTTTTTTTTTTTTTTTTTGAAAGAACCTCAAGTCGCCGCTTGTTGGCAAAAAACCTTCCAAATTATGTTTCCATCTACCAAGACTAGGCTGAGACCACAAAAGATTTTCTCTATGAATTGCAGCCTCCTGGTAGAAAGTAAATACCCTGCAATTGTCGGATTTGAATTATGGTTTGACATATTGTTGAAATCAAGCTCATTCAGGCATTGGTGGAGAATGAAACTAGTCATTGGGAGAGTCATAACTTGAAATCAGACTGAATCAGAACAAGTCTGAAATGAATAAATTAGGGCAAGTCATATACCAACTTCAGTCTCCTGGTGATTCACACTCCGAAACTGCAATTTAAAACAATGATTCCAGTGGCAGCTGCTTCAAATTCCTTACAGGGATGGACCCAAATGAAAACATGAGCTTCAATTTATCAAAGCAACTTCGAGCAGCTTACTCTGTGTTTGCAAATATTTAACTCAGCTGCCTTCACTGAACAATTGTTCACTGAACACACTTGCTCAAAGAAAAAAAAGTCTTCGCTTGACAATAACACACATTGAATATTGTTAACTGATCTTCATAAAAGCAGTACTCTATCCTATGTGACCTGAGTACCGGTATGGGTATCGAGTTTGGCAAGGATCAGTTATGACAGATCCTGAGAATTCGATTTCTCTGGATATGGTCATGTCAAGGATCGGTCACTGCTCATATGTATACTCGTATTAAAACACATCCTAACAACATCATAGGCTGAATTTGGTGCCAGTTGGCACTATTTGCCACAAGTTCTAAATTAGTAATAAGGCTAGAGTTCAAAATCCGCACTCTGGAAAAAAAAGGATTTCTGGTCCTGGGAAAGTGGGACTCTTATTCTTGCACTTACTCGAGGATACAGGCATCCAACTTGGGTACTCCGTACTCCAGTTCATTGAAGGATCCAGGTAACATAGGTACTAACTGAACTCCAAAAATTCTTAACAACTCGTATAAGTTTTTGTGCCTATAATTTTTTTATTTTTATTTTTTGTAAGACCCGTATCCTAGTTTGTATTGTTCCATCGACTTCGCAATCCTTCCGTCGAATTCCTGCAACCTACGACGTATAATCAACGTTTGCGATCGATCCTAAGTCATATTCTGTATATTTGAATCAGTTTAACCGAGACTTGTATCTTAGCGACCGCGCCGTCGCCGCGATTCTAACGTCGCGTCTCGTGCGCCAATCCGATGCTTAGATCATAAGATGTGGACCATACATTATAATAACCGTGGACCGCACATTGCGGGACCCACCCATCCCATGTGGCACAAATCCCTAGGTAATTATGAGAGTGATGGATGACATCACCCTAGCTATAGCCACCCTAACCTAGCTATAGCCACCCTAGTCTAGCTATTGCCACCTTACCCTCTAGCCTTCTTACAAGCATTTATGGCTAGCCACTCTACCCCTAGCCCCTCTTACAACCATTTATTACAAGTCACCTTCTCTTACAAGTAATCATGGCCTACCTAAGCTACTCTCTCCCTCTCTTTACTACACTCTCTCCCCTATTTCTCATCACTTTTTCCCAAGCAAGAGAAGAGGCTCTCGTCCAAGCCTTCCCATGGAGAGAAAATAGTGATTTTGGTGGCCCACCTTTCTCATCCCTTTAACCATCATCCTAACCATTCAAACATTCAAACATCTTCTACCATCAAAGTGAGACACTAAGAGATTGACTTTCCGACGAACCAAGAAGATCGACGGTGGGTGCTTTATAGGATAGATTTTTCATGTTTTGATGATGGACCAAGTGAGGCCTACCGATCAATGGTATGGATCTCACTTGGGACCTTAAGATGTGGCCGATGGTCACCTTGATCTTCATGATCATTCCGTGATGAGGCCATTCTCCATGGTCCTCATCATGATGTTTATTTTCTAGCTTGTAAAGGGTTATCTATACCTTTCATTTTTGGTGGAGAAGGGATCTCCACCGTTGATTCTTGATTTGGTGGGCCCACGTGCAATGAGACCCACTCGATGTATGATTGCTTGTAAAGGAGGGCTCATAGTGGCGGAGCCCTCCATCATGCGTGTCCCGTCTCTCTCTCTATCTTTCTATCCTTATCTTTTTATTTATTTGATTTTTGTGTGTGATGAAATGGCTATGTGGCCCACTTGGATGGACACCACCACGAGGCATGACTTTTATCCAAGCCATCTATAAATGGGGCCCACTTTGTATACGTATTGTACACCCACCATCCACCATTTGGTGGCCCATTTGACCAGGGCCCACCTTGTATGTGTGGGTGCCCAACTCGTCCAGCGTCGACGTTGTCTGAAAACACAAATATTGGCTTTGATTCAAGGCTATTTGAGGGGGGCCACATGTGTAGGCCTCACCTTGATGTATGTATTTAATCCACGCCGTCCATCCTTTTACCCGTATCATTTTAGGTGTTGACCCCAAAAGTGAAGTCCATCCGATCTTCTGGCGGGCCATAGCATATAAAACAGTGGTTTCTACCGTTGAAAACCACCCCGCCGTTTCTATGCATCGAAAAATATCAGATCATGGGCTCGTTTGGCTTGTCTTAAGCTATGAGGACCAATGGCGGAATCGGATTTCTCTGATGCGGGCCCCACCTGTGAAAAACCTCAGAAACAGGTTTAAAAATAAATAAATAAATAACATGCAGCAGACGCTGCCGCTGTGTGCATGCGTGTCCCACGTGGGGCTGTATGTGCGTGCTGTGTGCATGCGTGTCCCACGTGGGGCCCAAAAAAAAAATATATAGCACACACACGCATGCACACAGCACGCACGCACACACGCGCACACATCACCGTCCATGGTCAGTGGACGGTGAAACACATACATCACTGTGGTTCCCACGTGGGGCCCACCATAGCGTTTATCATCCATCCAACCCGTTCATAAGGTCGTACGGACCTGGAATGAAGAGGAAAACAAATTTCATTTTGATCCAAAACTCCCGTGGCCCAAAAAAATGGATTTTCAAAGGTAACCATTCAATCTCATTGTTTTCTCTGATGTGGGCCGCCTGAGCCTTGGATGTCGTTGAAATTTGGAGGGGGCCCACCTCAGGAGGTGGCCCACCAAATGGATGGTGTGGATATAATAAATACATCATGGTGGGGCCCACGGCTGAGGGCCGTGGAACCCAGCTCGGCCGTCGCCCACCAGTAGCAGGCGCTGCATGCGGTTCTGACAGCGTTTGCTGCATGTTATATATTTATTATTATTATTTTTTTAAACCTATTTTTCTGAGGTTTTTCACAGGTGGGGCCCGCATCAGAGAAATCCGATCCCGCCATTGGTCCCCATAGCTTAAGACAAGCCAAACGAGCCCAATATCTGATATTTTTCGGTGCATAGAAACGGCTGGATGGTTTTCAACGGTAGAAACCACTGTTTTATATGCTATGGCCCGCCAGAAGATCGGATGGACTTCACTTTTGGGCTCAACGCCTAAAATGATACGGGTAAAAGGATGGATGGCGTGGATTGAATACATACATCAAGGTGAGGCCTACACATGTGGCCCCCCTCAAATAGCCTTGAATCACAGCCAATATTTGTGTTTTCAGACAATGTCCAGCGTCTCTGGACGCTGGACGAGTTGGGCACCCACGCATACAAGGTGGGCCCTGCTCAAATGGGCCACCAAATGGTGGATGGTGGGTGTACAATACATATACAAAGTGGGCCCCATTTATAGATGGCTTGGATAAAAGTCATGCCTCGTGGTGATGTCCATCCAAGTGGGCCACATGGCCATTTCATCACACACAAAAATCAAATAAATAAAAAGAGAGGGAGAGAGAGATAGAGAGAGAGACGGGACACGCATGATGGAGGGCTCCGCCACTATGAGCCCTCCTTTACAAGCAATCATACATCGAGTGTGTCCCATTGCATGTGGGCCCACCAAATTAAGAATCAACGGTGGAGATCCCTTCTCCACCAAAAATGAAAGGTCTAGATGACCCTTTACAAGCTAGAAAATAAACATCATGATGGGGACCATGGAGAATGACCTCATCACGGAATGATCATGAAGATCAAGGTGGGCCATCGGCCACATCTTAAGGTCCCAAGTGAGATCCATACCATTGATCGGTAGGCCTCACTTGGTCCATCATCAAAACATGAAAAATCTATCCTATAAAGCACCCACCGTCGATCTTCTTGGTCTGTCTGAAAGCCAATCTCTTGGTGTCTTACTTTGATGGTAGAAGATGATGTTTGAATGGCTAGGATGATGGTTAAAGGGATGGGAAAGGTGGGCCACCAAAATCACTCTTTTCTCTCCATGGGAAGGCTTGGACGAGAGCTTCTTCTCTTGCTTGGGAAAAAGTGATGAGAAATGAGGGAGAGAGAGTGTAGTAAAGAGAGGAGAGAGTAGCTTAGGTAGGCCATGATTACTTGTAAGAGAGGGTGGCTTGCAATAAATGGTTGTAAGAGGGATAGGGGTAGGGTGGCTAGCCATAAGTGCTTGTAAGAAGGCTAGGGGGTAGGGTGCCTATAGCTAGGCTAGGGTGGCTATAGGTAGGTTAGGGTGGCTATAGTTAGGGTGATGTCATCCATCACTCTCATAATTACTTAGGGATTTGTGCCACATGGGATGAGTGGGTCCCATAATGTGCGGTCCACGGTTATTATAATGTATGGTCCACATCTTATGATCTAAGCGTCGGATTGGCGCACGAGACGCGACGTTGGAATCGCGGTGACGGCGCGGTCGCTAAGATACAAGTCTCGGGTTAAGCTAATTCAAATATACAGGATATAACTTAGGATCGATCGCAAACGTTGATTATACATCGTAGGTTGCAGGAATTTGACGGGAAGGATCGCGAAGTCGACGGAACAATACAAACTAGAATACGGGTCTTACATTATTATTATTATTATTATTATTTTTGGGTTCATGACTCAAATTTCCACCAGCTCCATTAAACAGTTTTTTTGCTTCTTACGATTTTGATAGGCAAATCGATGGTCTTGATTTTGAGAACTTACGATTGCTTCTGTTAATTGTTATAGCAGTTTGTGGAATCTCAGTTATTGAAGATGATGTTATCTTAATTGATATGTTCTTTCCTCTTCTTATGTTTTTAGGACATTCATGCTGAGGCTGTGAGGAAGAGGCGTCGTGCCACCAAGAAACCATATTCCAGGTCGATTGTAGGTGCTACTCTGGAAGTCATTCAGAAGAAGAGAATGGAGAAGGCCGAAGTCCGTGATGCTGCTAGAGAAGCAGCTCTCCGGTAATAATCTCTATTAATACGGATGGGCTTGATGTTGATCTAGCTTTTCTCGAGGCTTCCTAGGTGCTGCTATCTCAGCAGTTCCTTTCTTCCTGTAGTTCTTTTTCCTTTTAAATACAAGTTATCTTTCAAAAAAAAAAAAAACACTATTAATACCAAATTCCCGATTGCCGACATATAAGACACATTGAAACCTCTACTGCAAACATGGCTGAAGATCCCTTTGGCATCTTTTCTGATCTCACAGCATAAAATGCTATAGGAATTCTGATTCAAATGGCATAAAACGCTATAGGAATAGCCTCTGCAAAAAAAAAAAAAAAAAAAAAAAAGGAGAAAAAAAGAAAAAGAATCGGCCTCATCTTCAGCTCATATGAAGTAAGGTCTCTCTGCAATATGCATAAAAATCTTCATATTGACTGGTCTTCTGATGGAGTTAAGGTGAAGAATGACTGGTAGAGATGGGTTAGGGAAATGGAATCAAGATTGGAATGTATTCTTGCGGGAGTTTATAAAGGGATTGTTCGAGTGGTTTGGAAAGTGGCAATAAAAATATAAAAATGAGTGGAAACCAGAAGATAGAAAATTTTGGTTCTGCCTTTAATGGACTTCGTTAATGACTCTCATTTCTTTGAGACCATATGTATTTTTCCTCAAACCATACAATCATCTTAAGGAGTTTCTATACAACTCTCTGCCTGAGAGTTTGTAGAGTATGGTCAGGTTTTTGAGTTTCCACATGGTTCAGTGATCCAAAACCATTAATGTGACGGCCCCCATTTTGGATGGCCATTCCCCCAAAATCATATCAATAGCTTGCATCATGGAAAACAATTGGGCAAACTGAAAACCCGAGTGTACCGTAGAAATTCTTTAGCGCCCCATTCACCCTCTGACATCAACTCTTTACACAGCTGGTGTATATAAAATGCCAAGCAAATGGAAAGTCTCTGTTGCTTGCTAATGAGTGGGATTTTTATAACAGTGAGGTCAAAGAAAGGGTGAAGAAGACAAAGGATGAAAAGAAAGCGAAGAAGGCAGAGATGACGGCTAAGTCCCAGAAGACCCAAACCAAGGGGAGCATGCCCAAAGCAGCCAAGGGCCCCAAGATTGGCGGTGGCGGCGGCAAGCGATGAATGCTTCCTGTTTCCGTGTAGCAGCAATTTTTTTTTTTTTCATTTTTATTTGTTGTAGGAAATTTTGTTTTTGAGGTACTTTGTAGGACTCCCTTTGGAGCTTCTTTTGCTGAAAAAAAAGTCGCTAAAATATTCTTAATCTTCTTGACTTCTGGATTGCCTATCTCCTCGAAGATGTAAGGTGGACGTGCCGTGGAGCCAAGAACCCAAAAATCAGGCTGTTTGTGGGGGCCCATTACACATTCATGGAGAATCAAGGGGAAGTTTGAAATGGCCTGGGCACGGCACTGACCTGGGTTTTGCTGTCCACCCACGCATGTGCCGCCATCTGTGTATGCGAGGCGTTGGCTGATGGAGATTTGTTGTTTGTGATCTTGTGGGTGGGCCATGTGCATGTGCCCTGATTTGTGTATGCAAGGCGTTGGGTGATGGAGATGGGAGCGGATTGGATATTGAACGCTTCAGTAGCCAAGAGGCTACTGAAGTGACGTGGCAAAATGGCATTGGTGGATACTAAACGGCTGTTTCCTTCCAATAAATGCTCTTCCAACGGAGATGAAGATCCGTTAGCGGCACAGGTAATTGTTTATCTTAAGAAAAAAATGACCTGGATTTCCTGCCAAAGGCTTTCTCACAAAGTTCCTACGGTGGAACCAGGTGAGGCCCCCGCTGTGATATTTGTAAGAAATCCTACCCATACATCCGTTTTTTGAGTTCAATTCAGGACATGGAGCTAAAAATGAACCGTTTCCAGAGCTCAAGTGGGCCAAAAACGTGATAATTAAACATTCACAGTTGAAATATTCGTGGGCCACAGAAGTTTTGAGTCATGCTAATATTTTTTATTTCAGTTCATCCCAGTAGGAATGAAGTTATTAACAGTACGGATGGCTGATAAACATCACTGTCAAACCCAGGTAGATTTAACGGTAGGAATTTCCCTAACCATATTTTCCTTTAGTACGCCCACTTGAGCTTTGGATATAGTTCATTTTTGGCATCATGTCCAGAAATGAACTCAAAAAGCTAATGGAAGGGGAGGATTTCTCACAAACATCATAGTGGGCCCCACCTCGGTTGGACAATGTATGTGGAGTTTACCGGTACGTGGCCAAGGGAAGCGGAAATTATTTTTTATTTTTTTATTTTTTTATTTTTTTACACGCACACACACCCCACACATGCTTACACACGCGCACACACCCTAACGCCGGGGGATTTCACCACTGGTGGGCACTCGAACCCTTCACCCGGTGTTGAAACTCCTAAGAGTCTACCACCAGGGTAAGAGTAAGAACCCAGCCAATGGAAGCGGATTGCGTCACTGAGTAAACTCTATGGGGTCCACCTTGATTTATGTATTTTATCCAGTCTCTCCATCCATTTTGTAAGATAATTTTAGGGCCTTAAGTTAAAACCCAAGCATATAAAAGGCTAAAATCGACCACACTAAAGGAAAATGTATGAATTGAATTCTTGGGGGTCACAGAAATTTTGGTCACAGACCTTGGGTTTGGATGAGGGCCTGGAAAGGTTTCAACGGTGGAAATCATTATTTCCACTATTTCCTATGATATGGACCACTTGAGATTTTTATAAGCTTAAATTTTATGGTCAACTCCTAAAATTAGATGGAAAAACAAATGGAAGGTGTGGATAAATCACATAAATTCAAAGTGGGCTCAACTAAATTTTCTCAGCATGACCATCCGATTTCACGGCCGAGTGGGTGCACGGCGGAAACGAAGAAAGATCCGTTAACGATATAACGGAGCAGCATTTATACCCAGGTAACATGCTATTGGTATCTAACCAATGGCTTTTTGCCACATCACTTCAGTTTTGTTTTGGCTAAAACGTTACTGAAGCGTTCAGTATCCTATCCGCTCCCGATGGAGATTTGTTGCTAATGCATCTCTACATTGGGTCCACAAAATGAACGATCGCTTCCCAAAACGGTAACATTTATCAAACATTCTTGGGATTAGGAAATCAGGAAGGAGGCATCAATTCATTTGTCCTTGGTATCTTACCCAGTAAATCAGAATGTGTGGTGATTGGAGCCCATCGATGGCCAATCGATGGGCCACCACTCACCAGCCAAAATGGCCATCTTATTCGTCCAATCAAGGGCCAAAAATAAGCAAGAGACGTGATTATGATACGAGGTTCGCTTGAAGATATTCGTGGGGTCATGTTCGATTACATAGAATATGTTGGCCTGACTATGAAGATCCTGAGCTTTCAATCAGTGACCCACAACTCAGTGGTTAATGATGGTCCATTTTCAGAGCAAAACAGTTGAATGATCGAAAGGGTTCTATCCATATACAGAGAGGTCATCGAGTAGACGGTCGGGATCACCGAACATGATCCTAGATCCAACGGCTATTAGTTCTGATTTATCCTTCCTGTAAAATGACCACGTATGTATGACAGCGTACTTCTTATGCCTGACATGTCCGTACTGGCTTGTGCGATGCGCATTAGGTGGCGTTCCATCTTTTTTTCAGCTTATTTCAGGTTATGTGGCAAAAAATGAAGCAGATGCAAATTTCAGGTGGACCACACTTACTTACTGGCAATTAAAAACCTTTTCTGGGCCACAAGAGTTTTGAATCAAGATAATATTCGTTTTTTCATTTCATCTAGCCATTTGTGACCTTATCAAAAAGGTTGGATGGTCAATAGAGATTACGGGGGGCCCTAGGAAGTTTTGAATGGTGGGTGTTCCATAATCACTGTTTTCTGTGGTGTGGTCCTACTTAAATTTGCATCTGCTTCATTTTTTGGAACGTATCCTAAAATAAGCTGGAAAAACAGATGGACGGCATGGATATACAATTCGTACATCGAGGTGGGCCCTACGTTCAGTATCCCATCCACATTGCTGGCCACCCCGGTGGATGAACATAGAATATGGGCCAATATCTTTTAACCATCCAATTTTTGGGACCCATACAACTTGATGAGACAGCTTGCTTCATTCATGGGCAGGGACGCGGATTGCGTCCTACCCCCAGCCGGTCTCCAGCTGCTAACGGGCAGGAACTTTGAGTGGCGACTGTGATGTATGTATCTTATCCACACCGTCCATCCATTTTTTCGTATCATTTTAGGGTATAAGCCCAAAAATTAGGCAGATCCAAGCTTAAGTGGACCACACTAAGGGAAGCTGCAGTGATAATGATCCTTACCGTTGAAACTTTTCTAGGGCCCACCGTGATGTTTATTTTCCATCCAACCTATTCATAAAGTTACATAGACGTGGATGAAGGGAAAAAACAAATATCAGATCCATCCAAAACTTTTGTGGCCCCCGAGAAGTTTTCAACAATAAGAGTTTAATCCCCATTTTGTAGTCCACTTGAGCCTTGGATCTACCTTATTTTTAGGCTTATACTCTAAAATGATACAAAAAAATGGACGAACGGTGTGGATATGACCCATACATCAGGATGGCCACTCAAAGCTCCTGCCCGTTCCAAGCTGGAGACACACTAGTGGGGACAGCACAACTTAACGGCCAGGATCTCGCCCCCTTATTCTCTCCCTCGTCCCTTCAAAATGACTGAACTAACCCCCATCCACGCTACAAAATTCCATTAATGCCCTTAATGGTGTGATATAGTAGGAGACGAAAATGAGAAATTTAGGACTGTGGACCCCACCTTTTATCCAGCTGTTTTTATAAAACGTTTTGCAACTTAGACCGGCACGTGTGGACACTGAACTTCAGGATGAAAATACCCCTCCTTTCACGGAAATGGATTGGGTACTCCCCTGCCACCGGCCAATGGCAAATGGTCGGTGGTCTATGGGCCCGCCATGATGTATGCTTTTCATCCATGGCGTCCATATATTTTTCACATCATTTCATGATATGAGACCAAACATTTGTTATATACAAATCTCAAGTGTAGTGTTGAATGAGCGTCAACCATTAGAAAACTTTAGGGGGCCCACTGTGATGTTTGTGAGAAATCCTCCCCATCTAAGTTCATTCATAGGGTCACGAAGACTTAGATGAAGAGGAAAAACAATTTTCATAATCATCCAAAACTTCTATAACCCCTAAAAGGGTTTCAATGGTAGATGTTCAATTTCCCACTTCCTTTTATAGTGTGGTCCACTTGATAGTTAGATCTATCTTATTTTTTGTCTCAAGCCTTAATATGAGCTCGAAAAATAGATAGACGGTTTGGATATAACACAGACCTCATGATGGGACCCACAAAAGCAACACATATATTTAAAAAAAAAAACACAGACCGCGGCGGTAGGGCTGCCTCGTAGTCTGCTACGGCCATAGCTACGGTTATAATCCATAGCTATATTGTATCGGACTTTTATGATAATATTGAAAGCCTACGACTATGGCTACGGTCATAATCCGTAGCTATAGGGTCCTGCACACACTATCACGGTAACTTTTTTTTTTTTGGTTTTCCGTTGCAATCCCCCACAGCATTTTGTGGGTCCCATTATGAGGTATGTGTTATATCCAAACTGTCCATCTATTTGACAAGCTCATATTAAGGCTTTAGACGAAAAATAAGACAGATCTAGCTATCAAGTGGACCACACTGTAAATGGCAGTGGAGGATTGAACGTCTACTATTGAAACCCTTTTAGGGGTCATATAAGTTTTGGATCACTATGGAATTTGTTTTTCCTCTTCATTCAGGTCTTTGTGACCTTATGAATAGATTAGATGGAAAATATATGTTATGGTGGGCCTTACAAAATTTTTAACGGGGAAAATCAATTTTCCTACTGCTCTTTGTGGTGTAGTCCAGTTGATCTTTAGATATAATTCTTTTTTTTTTTTTAATGCTTCCAAATGATTTCAAAATATGGATGAACATTGTGGATGTAATAAATACATAGCTATGGGGCCCATGTAACTTTGATCTCTTTTGAGCGGGGCGAACATGAAATTAAGCAGGGCAAACTAGAAATTTAGCGGGCCAAACATGAAATTGAGTGGGCCAAACTGGAAATTGAGTGGGACAGACTAGAAATTGAGCGGGGCAAACATGGAGTTGAGCAGGACAAACTGGAAATTGGGTGGGACACACTGGAAATTGAGCAGACCAAACTGAAAAACTGGAAATTGAGCGGGCCAAACTGGAAGACAGACTGGAAATTGAGCAAGCCAAATTGAAAAACCGGAAATTGAGCAAGCCAAACTGGAAAACTGGAAATTGAGAGGGACAAACTAAAAATTGAGGGGGCAAAAGTGGAAATTGAGCGGGACAAGCTAGAAATTGAGCGGGCCAAACTGGAAAACTGGAAATTGAGCAGGACAAATTGGAAATTGAGCGGGCCAAAGGAACTCGGACTGAAATGCACAAACATGGAAATTTTCTGCACTCTGAGATTACTTAAACCTAAACAATGTATATCCAAAGCTTGCCTGTCCGGCTCAATTTTCAATTTGTCCCGCTCAATTTTCAGTTTGTCCCACTCAATTTCCAATTTTCCAGTTTAGCCCTCTCAATTTCCAATTTGGCCTACTCAATTTCCAGTTTAGCCCGCGCAATTTCCAGTTTGGCCTGCTTAATTTCCAGTTTGGCCCGCTCAATTTTCAGTTTTTCAGTTTGGCCCGCTCAAATTCCAATTTAACCGCAAAGTGATTGAAATTGACCACGAAGTGAATGAATAGATTTTCCACCATTGGCCCGAGGGAATCTTTGAAAATAACTAAGTTGGTTGGCTAAATTAGCTTCTCCTACCCAAAATCACATGTGGCATGTTAAGTAAATCATTCTACTTTGGATCCTTATTCTTGTTTGGGTGGTAGACTCTTAGGAGTTTCAACACCCGGTCAAGCGTTCGAGTATCCATAGGTGGTAAAATTCCATTAGTGTGAGTGTGTAGGAGTAGAAAAAAAAAAAAAAATCATTCTAGCTTAGGAGATATGTAAATAATTAGGGAAGAAAAAGTTCTCGTGAAAATAAAATGAAATAAAATAAATAAATCTGCCACTGTGGAAGTTTGTGTTTTTTTTTTTTTTTTTTTTTTGCTATTTTGTTTTTGTGGGTCCTATCAAGAGGCCTGTATTATATCCAAACCGCCCATCTATTTGGCGAGCTCATATTAAGGTTTGAGCGGAAAAATAAGATAGATCTAACTATCAAGTGGACCACACTGTAAAAGGTAGTGGGGAATTGAATGTCTACCATTGAAATCTTTTACGGGTTATAGAAGTTTTGGATCATTATGAAATTTGTTTTTCCTCTTCATCCAGGCCTTTGTGACCTTATGAATAGATTGGATGGAAAATAAATGTAATGATGGGCCCTACAAAATTTTTAACGGTGAAAATCAATTTTTCCGCTACTCTTTGTGGTGTGGTCCAGTTGATCTTTGGATATGATTTTTTTTTTGGGATAATGCTCCGAAATGATCTGGAAACATGGATGAACGTTGTGGATATAATAAATACATAGCTGTGGGGCCATGTAACTTTGATTTCTTTTGAGCCGTTCGTACAACTCTCGGTTGGAGGAGCGTCAGCGCTCGTCTTCGAAAGGAAGGGAGGGGTATTTTCGTCCTCAAATTCGCTGTCCGTACGAGAAGGTCTAAGTTCCAAAAGTAAGTTTGTATTGTTTCGTAAAAACAGCTGGATAAAAGGTGGGGTTCACAGTCCTAAATTTCTCGACGAAAATCCTCCTCCCTCAGATTGTAAAAAATAAAAGACACTTTCGCCCCATCTCACTACATCAACACCCAAAAATTTTGACAGATACACCCAAGAAATCTCGATTCGATTCCAGAAATTTTCATCACAAAACCCTAACCTTACTTGAGAGATCAGCTCTTCCTCAGGTATGTATTTATGTTTGTTCCTTTTTCCAATTTGTAAGAAACCCCCGTCGATCCGAAGAAATCGAAAACATTTAAGATATGTTATCCTCTTTTTCTCTCTCTAAAACCCTAGAAATCGGCTCTTTGAAGAATGATTCGATCTTTTATGTTTTCTATTCCATGGATTGAACGTGAAGATTCCGAAATTTGATTTTTTTAAGCTCTATCTGAAACGATCTGAAAATCTTTCAATTGGAATCTGGATGCATTTGGGCAGCGGCTATATACACCATTTCCCTTACTTGGAACTGAAACAATAAGCTTTTGTACTGTTTCCATTCGAGGGATGGAAGTTGAGTGTATCCAAATCAATCAGGCTGGGTGCATATGACAAATTCCTTTACAATTTTTATTTATTTATTTTAAAAAAATTTCTGCGTGGTAACTGTAGATCATGTATTCTGATGTTTGGGTCGAAACCAAAATGAGGAATGAATGGCAAAGGCATGATTTTAGTTTGGTTATTGGGATGTGAATTGCATTTTTTTCTGGCACTTCCTGGTCGTGCTGTTTTGGCTGCATATAGATGCACAAGTGAATTGAATGAGGAAAAATATGTAAATTAATGAAATTTCTGAGGAGGTACTGCTTGGATTAGAGTTATGTTCCATTCAAGTGCAAAGTAACCCAATTGCAAATTTTTATGAATTGTAAGGAAAGAAAATGCAATTTGGTTATTTCCAATTCCTTACACTGGAAATTGCAATTCAATTTGATACTGCATTCAGACACGTCCTTGGTAATTTTGTGGAATTTCTGTTGAGGTTACTGGTTCGCTCCTTGGCAGTGATTTTTAATTCTCAATTGAAAATGCTGTTCAGGAAGAGATGGGGAGGATTGTTGCGGTTTTTGTGGCGCTTTTGTTGGCAGCGGCACAAATTTCATGTGGATTTTCATCTCCAACCACAGCTCCTGCATTTCTGTGGTCTTCTTACCATGATGGGTATGGTATTATTATTCTTTGTTCTTGGATTTTATGAATACTGCACTAGGAAGAAGAATTCAGGGTCATTTTCATGATATTTTTATTCTCGTTTTACTTTATTTTGAATTTTATTATGAGGTTTGCTAATTACACCTGCCTGTTTAGCCTAGCTCCTCCACACAGTGCAGCATGTGCTAACTTGTCAGTTGTCACACATGTGGACCACCCGAGCATCCATCAGGTGGTTCTGTACCTTGTAAATGCCTTGGCTCTTGAATGAGGCTAGTGCACTTACGAGGTGGGTGGTGAGCCAGTGTACTAAAAAAATGATGACTGCAGAAAATATTAGGCTACTTCCACATTCCGCAATTTTCATACACCGGCCCACTTGATTCATTGATCAGCGTTAAAAAAAAAAAATATCTAGGGCATGTGCTTGGATGTTCTACAGGTATGCCAAGTTGTCAGGTGTGGCAGCTGCATTCCTGTGGGGGTGTACATCTTTTGGCAATTAGAAAGATCTCCTCTCGAAGAAGCGATAAAGCGATGAAGCTTTTAGAATTATTGGTTATCTTGTTGAGAACTGATCAGGCACAACTGATTTGTGTGCTACAACCCTCTCTCTCTCTCTCTCTCTTAATAATTATGAATCAACCAAACTTTTATTTTGAAGGAGAAAACAGAAACAAAAAGGTGAATAAATTTCTGTGTCATCCCGCAAATGGGAAGAACAGTAATAATGCCATTATCTCCTATCAACTGTGGAGATAGACTCCCTTATGTCCCCTTCATTTGCTAAACTATCTGCCACTTAATTCGCCTCTTGGAGCATATTAGAAAAAAGAACACCTGGATCAGACAGTTCTTCAATTACATTGGCCAACTTCCAGGGATATGAAGCAGAGATTGGCCATCCGATGCTATTCTTTTAGTCACCTCAACAATGATGGGGGAGAAAGCAAACTGCACAGAACTTCACCCTTTGGAGGAGAGCTGCTGTTTCTGCTTAATTGGAACCACAATCACCGTGATCATTCTGAATGAAACTGCCGATCCGAACAGGTCCAGGATTGCCCAGGGAACCCCCATCAAAATTTTGCTTAAAAATTCCGGCAGGGGGATCGTTGTTGCTCTTCTGCCCTTGATACCTTCCATCCAAAAAATAAAATGCCTTCCCAGTTTGACCAAAAACGGATAATTTGTAATTCCTTTTGAACTTTTTTGTTTGTCTTCCCATTCTATTATCATCTCCAGAATTTTCTTGACAACTAAAAAGTCAGTGCCAGATTTACACTTTAAAAATCCTGCGAATTCTTTCCAGTCACATAGCCCAAGGGGATACTTGAACAACGACTCCAGAGGAATATTCTGATTGGACCCAGGGTGTCAGTTTGACTCAGTTCGCCAACCCCCCCCCCCCCCCCCCCCCCCCCAAATGGATCCTGGCATAATCCATGCAGTTCCAAATTTAGCAAAGACAGCTGACTGCACTTACCAGGCAAAGGTGGGACATCGCAGCAAATGATGCACTGATTTCTCAATTTGGAGGACATAATGCATCAGTTGGCCAACAAAATGTCCCGATCTTTTAAGGCACTGGAGTATTACATACTCTCGCAAATGAAACCAGAGAGCGAGGAGGCTGCAAAGAAAGGGCTGAAAAGAATGATCACGCCGAAAACCTTCCATCAACTTCAAGTCCCAATTCCAACTTTCTGCACCATATCAGGGGGATGTGGACCTCCTTAAGCAATGCCCACATATCAATGAGCATAGGGATCTCCTCATCTCTGAGATCATGTCTGAAAATTGGACTGCAAGTTCGCATCTGAAAATCAGATTTTTGACCGGGCATGCTGTCCAAGGTGGGTTGTAGCAGATGTGACCCACTTTTTAAGACTTCATAATTTATTTTTTCACTTTTCCCCTTGAAAATATCATATATTTACAAGTGCAAGATGTTTGTTGGGCAAATTAACATAGCACTTGCAGGTTATCAGTCCTCTATCTTGTTTGTGTGTTGATGTACTTTTGTGTTTAAAGGGTTTTATTTTTGTGGTACTAGCTGCTGTATACCTGCCTTTTCGGTGCTCACCATCTTCTTATAATGTCAAGGGTCTGGAAATTATGATATCTTGAGGATTTATTCCTGAATTCTGATTGGTGGGTAGAATTTCATAAATGGCTTGTTTTGCTTTTAGCTTGTACCATCTTGTCAGCACTGATTTAGAACTACTGTTCATGGGAATGGTTATTCTACTCTATTTTCTATCCAAAAACTTCAACTTTTGTTGGTCTTTGTTCTTCAAAGGGCTGTTTCAACTCCGGCAGCAAAAAAAAAAAAAAGGTTGCCGAAGTGATTTTCATTCTCTCGGTTGTGTTTCTACTTGTTACAAATGTGTTACACATCAGCTGAAAATAGATGATACAGGGTCCAATTCATGTTACGGTATTCAATAATCGTACTGGCTGTAACGGCCTTTCTTTCCCCCGAAAAAAACCTGTATTGGCCATTTTTTTCTGTAATGGCTGTCAAGGCCCCGTGACGCATAATGATTCCCACCATTAAATTACGTTTTTATGCACCTAGTGTGTTTTAATTCGTAATGTCAATCGTTATTAACATAGAGATTTATACTTTGATTTATGCAACGACATGCAAATAGGCAAATATTATTACAAGCAGGAATTATGATAATCATTTTTGTCTTTTCATATCTGAATTACAGTATCAATTCATATGTAAAACTATACTGTTAACTCGTGCATGTTCTGATCCACATGATCCTACCCCTAGTATACCACTCATTGGAGGAAATAGTGTATTGTGTACCATGCATCCTTTCCCATATTTTAAGGCATTGAGAAGCTGTGTCAGCAGTCGTGGATAGAGTCAAAGAAGATTTGATTTTGTGGGTGATGAATCTCATAGCTTTTAAAGGTTTGTCAATCGAAGACACTTCCTCCTGGCCTGTCATTCTGTGGGAGAGGCATTTCGCAATGTCGAGACTCTCGTAGTGAATCAGAGAAACAATCCTTCAAATTTCAGGGTTTGGAATAAGGAGAGTAGAAAGGATGGGGTTAAAGGAATTTTATTTAATCCAATGGGCAGAATTGTTGGGCCTGTAGTAGCTGCTTGTGCCACTCATGCCTTGTCGATGGCCCTGAAGGAGACTATCAGGACTTCTCCTCTTGCTTTCCCCCGATTGAGTTAATGTTTATGGCTTTGCTCTAGGTAGTCTTGCGATGGGCAAAATGAGTGGGTTTGCTCCCTACAGGTGTGGGTTCGACTCCCCTCCTCGGCATTACCCGATACACGCGGTTGTGGGTGATTGCATGTATCCACAGGGAATAGTCTCGCCTCAAAAGGGGTGGGGACAATCCGTGTCTCAAAAAAAAATAAAAAAGTTTTCAGGGAAATTATAGTAATTTCCATTGGGTTAAACACTTCATTTTCTCATAAGAACTTTTGACTCTAGTGATACTGTTGTTTCCTTAGTGTGGTATCTGGGTCCATGAGACCTTTTTTGTATTTTGGGAGTTTGCTTCCCTCCTTTTAATTAATGCAGTTTTAGGTATTCCCTCTATCTCTCAAAAAAAAAAGGAAAACGAAAGAAAGAAAGAAAGAAAGAAAGAAAGAAAGTGTACAAGTTCCCATACCATGCACTGGTTGACTTGTGGTCAAGGTAACCTTGGTCCAACTTGGCTGAGACTCAGTGAGTGGGACCTCTGTTGTATTCAGCCTTCCGGTTTTTGTTTTCCCACTACCAAAACCATTTGAGGTTTCCTTTCTGTAGTTTTTTGACCTTTTTTTTTTAAAAAAAAATTTTAATTTAATTTTATTTTATTTTACACATCAAAAATTTTCTGCTTTGTAGAAATAAGTGACAAATCTTGTTCTTAGCGATATCTTGGTTCCGGGATTTCTTGGGATATTTTCAGATTTTGAGTTTTTCAGGATATTATTGGGAAAATCTCGATGAGAATATTCAATTAAAAATATTTATTATAAATTTAATAATCATTTTATTTTTTGAAATGTGTATGATTATTTAAAATTTAAATAAGTTTCATGTTAATATCACGATAATTTCACAATACAATCGTGGAAAATTTCAAACTGCTGAGATTTTGAAAATCTCGTGATACTAATGCAGTAATATTGATTAATTTCCTTAAAAAAATTGTTTGATCAATATTTCATAAAATGTTGAAAGATTTTAAAAATCTCTGTGATATTTGTCACTGTGGTTGTGGATTCACATTCAACGCTGCCTCTTTATAAGAGAGTGCTTAACCAAAAATAATTCTACTGCCTTCTGACAATACTGTTATGCCTCTTGGCATTGTGGTTGTGGATTCACATTCAACGCTGCCTCTTTATAAGAGAGTGCTTAACCAAAAATACTTCTACTGCCTTCTGACAATACTGTTATGCCTCTTGGCATTGTAAATTTCTCTTCCTATCTGGATTTGATTCTCATTTAACTTGTTTCAGAAGTTATTGGTAATTTTGTTGTTCTTATGTTAACATCTACAAGTTCTTGTCATGGACTTTTTATATCTTCTGCCGTACTCTGGTGCTCTGAACGCTTGCTGTTGTTGTTGTGGCAAACAATAAGCCTTGTATAAAAGGGTCCGCAGTCCGACATCTAATATCATTGAATTGTATGCTGCAGGTCGTCAGTTAATAAGGTGGAGGACATTATTAATTACCAAACCATCTCGCCAAAGGATTTAGCTAAGGCTGTTCTGTCTAAAGGGGGATGGTCAAACATATTGGTAATTTTTTCCATTTTGTGAATTTAGTCCGTGTTTTGAGTTGGAATTTCTTCTCAAACAAAAAATCAGTGAACCGTTGAGTAGTCCACTCTTCATTTCTTTTAGCAGCTGCTCTTTAATTTCTCATATCGTGTTTCTTTTACTTAGTGCTCTGGAGAGAATGTTGAGCAGCCTGTGGATATTGCACTCATTTTTATTGGTAGGAAGGTATGGCGCTTCATTTCATATTTACCTTTTACAGTCATAACTTGAGAATCACACTTACAGTAGACAATTTCACCGTCCCTGGCACTTGTCTCCTCATTATTCTTGATTTTAGTGTGAATCATGAGAAAAGCTTGGTTTTCATGGCAGTTGCAATTTCTCCATCCCTTGTTAAGTGTTGCCTGAATTACCATTTGTGAAGACCAACACTGCTTTTGATTGAACGTAGCAATTACTTAAGAAACAAGCAGATTCCTGGATTTCTTTCTCACCTATTTCACAATCTTTGGCTTTCTTGGGATCAAAATTTTGGGGTTTCTCAGGATATGTTAAGAAATATCTCACACGAATGACATACTAAAATATGGATAAAATAGAGAAGTTGCAAACTAAAGAAAGAAGAATAAAGAAATCACTATTATCAGGAAACCGCGATATTGTGATAACATGCGGCATTGTTTATGGTATCCTCATCATCATTTCTTTGTCCGAGCTATCTGGAGTACATAAATGTTAAATTGAAGTTTTTCACTATATTATGTTTTTTGTTTTTATTTTTTTCTTGAAAATACAGCAAAAATTGTCATATTTTTAAAATATTGCTGTATTTCAGTATTTGTCACAATATGCAGTAGATGCCTTACAAGATTTTGAGCCCCACTCTGGAGAAGCCGAATAATACTTGCCAGTCGTTCACCTTGGCATCTCAATGTGAAAATAATTGGGCCTTTACTAGAAACCACTAAGTCAAATAAAAAGTGATTCTAACTTGGTCTGAACCAGAATTTGCAGCTTGTTAGCTGAATCAGTTGGCTATTACGCTGTGAATGTATGACTTAAGCATGTTACTCCTTGTTCAAGCTCTGTCCTTATAATTGGATGCCTTTTCTTTTCAGTTGGAATCTTCAGATATTATGAAAAATAAACACGCTGAACAAGGTCTTGTAGACTTGCTCAAGGTAACTAAGCTGGATTTTTCAACTGTCATTAATATGCATGATCAGATCATGAGGATCATTTGATTTGGATTAAGTCTTTGTATGTTCTCCAGGGTTGGATTTACCATTTCCTTTTCTCACCAGGTGTCATTCATGAGTTCCAACTTTTCTATGGCATTTCCATATGTCGCCGTATCAGAGGAAAAGGAGACGATGGAAAAATCTTTGATCTCAGCGTTTACTGAAAATTGTGGGGATCACTTAGTGAACGATATTGCTTTCTTGGAGTCGTGTTCTGTAGAGGGTGATGACCTTAAGAAGCTCACAGGCCTCCATTCAGTACATGTAATTCATCTCAAATCATATCATTCTACTCTTTACATTATTCTATTTGGAGAGATCTATGATGACTGATGCTGAATTTGCTTAGAAACACAGGAGTATGTAGGTTCAAGGATGCAAATGAAGCAGAAGGGGCAGACGAGTTTGGTTGTCTTCTGCAGTGGAGGCTCCCAGTCTTCTGAAGGATCTGACCGTACTCAATCAGAAGGTACGTGAGTTCTAAATTTATGTCCATCGACTTCCTGATTCCCCATAAATCAGTGTTCTGGATTTGAGTTTCGATGTGACATGCAGGCGAGATTTTCTCCGAACTAATTACTTCTCTGAAGCAGTCTGGTGCAATGTACACTGTTCTGTATGCTTCAGACCCATATAGATTGCTTCGTTACCCTTCTCAACGAGCTTTGGACAGGTTTCTTGCTGAAGGCACCCTGGGACATGATTCTGCCAATTCAACCCGTTGTGATGGAGTTTGCCAGATTAAGTCATCACTTTTGGAAGGAGCTTTTGTTGTAAGTTACTCCTACCTCTTCTACTAAGATAGTGGTGTGGTGCCTTGTTTTACTGGAGTTTATGTTGCTAATGGCTAGACAAGTTTTAACCGCAGATAGTGATGAACTTGTTTTACAGTAGTTTCTTATGCCAATGGCTAGATGAAGAGGAGTATTTGATTGAAGTTTAGTATTCATTGCTGTTGTTCACTTTCCTCGATCTTGATTGAGCTTGTACAATTGTAATATTTTAAGGACGTTGCTAAATTGGATCTTGTGATAAGAAGGATAAAATAAAATAAAGAAACAAAACAGAGGCATCATGTGATCCACAGTCTGTCACGACCCAGATTTCAGGTACCTAGCGTATATTTCGGACCCGAGATCCATGTCATGACTTGTACACTAAGTGTACTTAAACTATTAAATTGCTTACAAAAAATCTCATCTATTAAGTATCTTTACCGTAGATCTACGTTCCATTCATACTAAGAATCATCTCATAAACAAGAAATAACCATTTATTTCAAATAACTAATCATAAACATAGTTAAGAACTCTCCCATTCGGGGTCTTATGAAATAAAATAAATATGTCCAACAACTTAAAATTTTTTTTATTAACAATCTAAGAAAATCAAATATAATAAAAACAAATTATGTCTACTCTAAGGCAGTAATTTCTTCCTCTGTCAAGTAGGGTCACGTGTCCCTTAAATCCTCCTCCGGCTCGGCCACGTATTCCTGTTCTTGAGCCACCGGCTCACCCTCATTCACATCTGTACGGTTTTTACATCAATAAAAAGGATAAGCTGGCCAGGCCTAGTGAGAATTCCCGACATGGTTCTTTACATCAAATTATAATAGAATGTCCAATAAACATATACATTATAAAATTAAATTAAAAAAATGTAAATGCAATGCAATAATGCATCAAGTGGGAATCCGTCCACTTGCTTGAGTTGGAAACCCGTTAACCCGCATCTGCCCCTTGGCAGGCTTCTACCATTTGGTAGGCATAGGCAAGGCCCGCATCTACTCCTTGAGTAGGCTTCCACTAGTATAGTGGGCTTCTGGTAACGATTCTACCAGGATATACCGTCCAGGGAGGTCCCCTAGGAATCCGACATGTGTTGTGCATGCAATTGTTAGATGCACCATGAAGTCATGAATCATGTATTGCATAGGCTATTTATCACATTTGAATCAATATAGTTTAACACCTTAATCAAATCATATCATTATTAATACAGAAATCATAGTCCTTTCAGTCAACTAAGAGTACACGACAATTAAATCATGGCAATTAAATCATGTCAATTAAATCAGAATAATAATACAACACAACAAATAATCCATCTATTTTTAACTTGATGGATGAGAAACACATTGGGATCACTCACCTTGATGTGGTGGAGATGATTCTGTGAACCAACGGTTTGAATTGAATTAGGACTTCCTAAAATCACATAAATAAGAATTTTTTCTTTAAATCTTACGATTACACATAATAAATAAAACGTTTAATTTATTATTTATTCAGATCAATACTGCCCATCCAATGGTCAGATTTGTCTAGAATTTAAGATTTTAATTTATTTTAATCTTAAGAAGATTGATAGACATATGACCAGTACGGTCCATTAAGGTGTCGAATCGATTTGATTCTTAAAAATATTATATAATTAATTGTTATAACACCCATGAACAGTACGGATCATAATGGTCTCTGTCCATTAAAAAAATATCACATTCTACATATTACCCTTAAAGCCCTGCGCATACCTTAAAATCTTACGTTCTATACTTTAGCAAGTTATGCGCATACCTTTTTACATGAATTAATTAAACCTACACAATGGATGATTGATTGATCCAATCCATCCAATGTGTAGATCATGTCAATTTACATATTGCATGAATAAAATAAAGAAAAATAATATAAAATTACTCACCTGAATAAGTGAATTTCAAAGAAATTTCTCCTTCCCACTGTTCCTTCTGTATTCTTTTTCTACGAGTTTTTCATTATTTTATTTCAGTTTTGATAGAACTCATGCTCTCTCTCTCACGTTTCTTTTTTTTTTTTCTACGAGTTATTCCTTGCTTCTTTCAGTTTTAATAGAACTCTTCTTAGTTTTTTTTTTTTTTAAAGAAGGAAGGTTGATTGGGGAACTAGAAGATACGAGGAATTTTGTATAATGAGAGAATAGAGGAAGGATAACGAGATCAGCGGATCTCTTTCCCACTTAAAGTTTGAAATTTAAAATTTAAAATTTAAATTTTATTTTAAAAAAAATACGGGTGTTACACAGTCTATGCATAGTATTCTCGGGCCACACATTTCAATGTGTGACCCAATGTCCCGTGATCCAGCTAGATCTGATGGGCCTGATCATGGATGGAAAAGGCCCTACTATCACCCTTGTGGGACTGTGGGACAGTCCTAACCCTAAAATATATGATTAGGAAAGAATATGGCAATGTTCTGCATTCATTTGGAGATGTGCCAAACATTGAATGCCTGGGATCTTCCAATTTGGGTACGATGCATCTTTGCTTGGACCAATTTTATCATTAGAAAACCATCACTTGCTTTTCACGACAGTGTATTCAATTTGTAAAGTTGTTTTTATTGACTTAAGAGTAAGCATTCAAATCTTTCAAAAACAAAGAGTAAGCATACGATAGAGACAAGTGTGTTCCCAATTATTGTAGGCTTGCACTAGGGGTTGGCATTGAGGTCGTCCTTTTTCTTTGAATGGTAACATTAACTTTCATTGAAAAGAAGAAGGCCCGAGATGGCACAAGCTACATCCCAAAAAGCAAAAGTCCAGTAAGTTTACATCTTTTCAAAGGATCCAAGACAAAAGGCTCATTCAGCTACATGAAAAAATTGCCCCACTTGTGATCCATTGCTGCTTGCTTTCACTTTGGAAGCACCATACATTTCTTTCTCCCCAAATCACCCACAAAACTAGCCAATAAGCAAAGCCTCCACAAGACCTTCACTTCCTTTTGGAAATCCACACCATGCCATGCCATGAAGAGATCCCCAATTGCGAGGGGCATAGACCAGGCTAAATTGAATCTTCTTAGAATTTTATTCCACACTTGGCGTGCGAAGGGGCAATGGATAAATAGATGATCGATTGGCTCAGTATCAGACATGCACATAAGGCAAATATTAGGAATTACCATTGATCGCTTTGGGAGATTATTAACAATCAAAACTCTTTTCCTTCCCACAAGCCACCCAAAGGCAGCAATCTTCTAAGAAGCTCAATAACACCACACATGACGTGTCTGCCCAAGCTCATCTCCCCTCTTCGCGAGCATGAAGTAGGACTGGACCAAGAAGCGACTTGACTTGTCTTTTACCTAAAACATCTTGTCATGGTCATCACCTGTTGGGCGACAAAGATGCAAACACTCCATTAATGACACAATTTCATTCACTTTCATCACGCAGGTTCCAACAGCATGGAGACCACACGACAGACTCTCCACATAATGAATAGTATCTAGCAACCACTATACTGCAGTCTGGGGCAAGGCACGCCATTTTTGGGAATCTAACTTGGAAGGGTAAACCACTATACTTGAGCCTAGCATTTTCCATTGGTTATGAAGAAGTTAACAAGGAGTTTGCGGGAAGAGATCCCAAGGTGTATGCTATGTGCAGATGAGATAGTTTGGATTGACAAGACAAGGGAGGGAATGAACACAAAGCTAGATTTATAAATGGGTGCTTTAGAATCTAAAGGATTTAAAATTATTTGAACTAAAACAGAGTATATGGAGTGCAATTTTAGTAATAATAGGAGTAAAAACGAGTAAGTAGTTAAGGTTGCTAATTCATGAGAGTTGAGAGATTGAGAAGGATGCTACCCATAGAATCCATGTTGGGTGGAAGAAATGGAGGTGTGCCTCTAGAGTTCTATGTGATTGGCATTTACCAATCAAACTGGAAGGGAAATTTTATAAGGTAGCTATATAAGACCAACTATGCTTTATGGGACAGAATGTTGTGTAGTTAAGGAACAACAATGCTCATAGGATGAGTGTAGCTGAAATGAGGATGTTGAGATGGATGAATGGTAAAACGAGTAAGGATAAAATTAGAAATGAATACATTCGAGGGAACTTAAGAGTGGCACCAATAGGCGATAAGATGAGGGAAAGTAGGCTTTACATGGTCTGGTCATGTGCAACAGAAACCAAGAACCTCGCTGGTTTGGAGTGAGTTGGTACAAGTTGAATGCTCTAAAAGGGCAAGGGAAAGGCCCAAAAGGATGTGGATGGAGGTAGTAAGAAAAGACTTGATGACCTATGGTCTAACTGAAGGTATGACCCTTGATAGAGTGGAATGGTGGAATATACCCAATTAATTGGGATAAGGTTTAGATGATGATGATAATATAGTCAGTTTGTAAAATTGCATATCATTTCGATGCTCTGCATGGAGTATCTGCAGATTAGTCTGACATATAAAACCCAAAGAGCTGCCGGGAACCTTTGGCCATTCCAACCAGATTATCTAGATTGGGCGGTGGGGTATATTACCTCACTGTTCTGTTTCTTTGCACCAGATCGGGTGGTCCTCCCTCAGAAAGGGGGGGGGGGGGGGGGATGACCCTGATGATGTGAACTTTCGGTTCAGCATCAGATTGAAATTTTGTTCCCGACTCGTGCAGTCCCTTCATATTTGCTACGCTTTCGGAAGCATGTCCCGCACCTACTTATTATTCCATGGGGTGTGGGCATGGGGAGGATTGGTCAGTTGGCAAGAAATTCTGTCCATGGATCTTGGAAATTATAGGTTTTCATTATGTTACTGCTGCATTCAATTTTTACTTCAGTCCATAACGTGAAACTAAATGATGCAACTGGAACTGAAACAAGACTAATTGAAGGAAATTTGAAATCTACATATTGGATTTGAAGCCACAAATAACCATCAAGGAGGTGATGACTCTGTGGAACCACTCCACATTAGGCCTGATGGAGTCACACCAACAGCTTTCTAGGGAATCACACAACTAGAGATGAAATCCCTTCATGGGAAATCAATAAAAGAAAGCAATTTTATTCAAATAAGCACCATCAGTCATCTAAGCCTTATCCCAATTAATTGATATCGGCTACATGGATCGTGTTTTGCCATTCCACTCAATCAAGCACAGAAAATTTTCTATTCTTTATGACTTACATGTCTATTTGTAGACCAGTATAATGGTAATCCTTAGATTCAAATTAATTCCTCTCTCTTCCAACACAACATTATAACAGATCCTAGTCAAGATCAAATACTAATTAAAGAATATAAATGGACTAAACCAGGACTTCAATAACTTGCGCAATCAAGGCACTTAATGAATGATTAAGGACACCGATGTAGCGTATCCTGTAGTGTGATGTGTAGTTCACCCATACACTATTAAGGAAACCTGCTACAGCCCAACTGTGTAGTATAGGTAGATCATGACATGTGTATGGGGTCTTGAATCTGATTGAACTACATGTGGAGTCCACCCTTCTGATTTGACTGCGAACGAGACCTACCCCTTTGATCTTTAATGTTTGAGGGCTGATTGCATCACTAAATTACTGTTACTGATTAAAATAAGAAAAAAGAAACTAGATTCCAAAGCTCTAAGCAATCATATAACCACACTGCATACATGCTGGATGTTGTATATAATTTTCACCGCCTCTGGTTGAAATTGAACTGCGAGCAGGATTTTAGCAAATACTGGTGCAATTAGGCCTGTAAATGGGCTGGGTCAACCAGTTGGCCAACCAACGCAATGTTCTTAAAAGGGTTTGGGTCCAGTTTATCAGATTGCATCAGGGTAAGGAGGTCAACCATCTTAAGAAGTAATATTCAATGAGTAGGTGCTTGCTTTTCTGGTAGTAGCTTGTAGAGCTTTGCATAAGGTCTCGGGTTTGATTCGTACAAATATGCGTGTCTTTTATTTTTGTTTTTGTTTTAAAATTTTCCCCAGATCAAGCTGAGCTTGGGTTTTGGAATCTGCTAATGGGTTGGGCTGACTCATCCCATCTCGGGTCAGGGGTTGGGCTTTGACCTGAACTCTGTTCCCTTTTCGTAAATGGGTCGGGCTTGGACTGATCCTGATGGCATGGAAAATGGACATTTGAGTGGATAAACAAAATAGGTCCCATCATAATCTTGAACCATCCAATCCTATAGATTCCAGTTCGTATTGCTTATGATTCCAAAGTAGCACTTTAATGATTCTAATCATGCCATCGATGGCTCATTAAAAAGCAGACTGTTGTATCAAAATGGCTTCATTCATAGGGTTAGGATCATCTGATCAGCTTGACTTTTGCACCATGGCTTGCTCCAATGGTGCTAACCAATGAACGGTCCCGATTGATGATCTGGGTCCCATGTGTCAGTCGAAGGATTTGGGGACATTGCTAATATCCCCATGAAGGTGGGGATGGTAGCAAAACCCAAATTTAAATTACTACTTAGTCAACACTCAGCAGTAAGAGTGCAAACCATAACTGAAAATAGCAATCTGGATTGGAAGTGACCCATAATTTGGAATGTTGATTCGGAATGGAAATCGTAGAGTGGTTGGCAATTCAGGTGACATTGAACCAATGTATGGCAGCATTGCCTTTTTGCTAGTTGTAGAGGGTTGATGTATATTATTCTTTCGGTTGGTTTATGTACTCAAAACATCAGGATCTTCAATTTCTTCTCTCCACACATTCTGATACTATATATTTGAACAAAGCTTGTTGTTCTACTGGTATCTTGAGAATCCTAACATTATTTATGCTCATGGCTTTCAGGGGATTGTTCTGCTTATAATCCTACTATCAGGACTATGTTGTATGATGGGTATTGACTCTCCGACGAGGTTTGAGACCGCACAAGACTCTTGATGTGCAGATTCCTCAGGAATTTGGAACCGAGTCTACCACAGCACTTGTGAGGTATCTCAGTAATAGGTTCGAATGGGGCTGTAATGTAATCATATATCATTCGTTTTCTTGTCTTGTTGTAGGCGCTTTTTCATTTCTACTCAATAAACCACCACCACCACCACCTGAGAGGGGCTATGCAAGTTATAACAGTATTTGTTCTTCTTCAAGGTCTTCTTATGTTGGTAAATTGAGCACGGTAGTGTTGCGCCCTAAGTATGCTTCGTAGTTTTTGACAGAAATGTACTTGTTATGTTGATTGATTTGTTGTTTTGCTGTCAGTGTCTTCATCTTCATTATATAGGAGGAGGTGAGGCCTGCTTGTTTAATAAGAGCAGTTAGTCCCCGGTACATAACACCTGGAAGGTGGGATGGTGGATCTGGATTGTTCCTAAAGGAGATCCTGCTCTGGATGGCCTGCAGTTGAAAGTTGCATCTGATGGATTATCCTACCCTAGGAAGAGGTGAGGCCTGCTGGTTAGGAGTGAGTTGGTATGAGTTGAAGGTTCTAAGAGGGCTAGGGAAAGTTTCAAAAGGACTTGCTGACCCATGGTCTAATTGAAGTTATGGCCCTTCATAGAGTAGAACGATGGAACAGGATTCATGTAGCTGACCTCAGTTGGGATAAAGCCTAGATGATGATGATGACCCATATGGGCGGTGGTCTCCAAACAGGAGGTCAGAATAAAATTTTATTCAACTGTAATCGTCTATTCAGTGTGATTTTCAACCAGTGGCCATTTAAGGATAAGATCCACTGGATGGCGGGCCAGGATCCAGCTTCCTGCCTGCTGCGTGTCAGGTATTGAGGGTCCCATGTCCCTTCCTGTTCCATGGTGGCATACTTTCAAGAGCATCAAGCTGATGTTTTTCAAGCTATCCACCTGTTTCACATGCTTAGTGGCCCAGATTAATATTTGGAAAAACATGTACAAAGTCGACCAACCTGATTTATGGATTGGATCTTGCACCTATGTGCTATACTGGCACATGTGTGGCGTGTACACGAGCTTTATTGCACTTCCGTGACCCTTGGCAAAGCTCTTGCTAAAACCATGCATTATTAAAGGACATGAGAAGGGTTTTAGGCAGAAATAAGTGACAATTAGGTAATTAATAGATGAAATTATAAGGAGACATTTTTACATAAGACAAAATTTCAAGGCAATCCAGACCGTTGAAATTAATGTAACCTAACAAAAACACTTGCTGTCGAAAGATGGTAGTAATATGTTTTTCCACTGGAATTTGGACAGCTATGCTTCTAACAATCCAATTGGATGGTTAAGATTTCTTGATCAGTAAGATTTTGGAGATTTTATCACACTGTACGGTATTTCTCACCCTATATCTCTGTCTGAATTGATGTACATGAATGTCACGTGAGGAAGATGAGTCACCCCATTTAAAAAAAAAAGGTTTGGAGATTGGCGGATGGAGAGGAATAACAGATGTTTCAATAACACTCATTTCTCCCCTCAATCAGTGGCCTCTACTGCAAAATATCTCATCATAGAATGGGCTGCCACTGTCTCCCATCTTAAGGATTTCTACTTTATGTTTTTAGGCTCTTAGTTTTCCTTTTCTTTGTTGTTTTCTGTCACCTTCGGCAGCCTCCTTTGTACTTCTTTCTTTTTTAATCTAATTCGCCTTTAAAAAATAAAATAAAATGGTCGAACACCTCACTCTCCCCACATGCATTGCATGTGTCATATCAACTTGTATTTAATAAAGGAAAAAGAGAAAAAAAAAAAAAAAAAAAAAAAAGGGCAGTGGAGTGCAGTTATTTATGCTTGTGATGATTGTTACCTCTACTGTGCTGATATAAAAACTGAGAATTGTGTTTCATTCCATATTAAAACACTCTTACGTACATTGCCACTATCATATTCATACACTCAGTACATAGTTTTGATGGATTGTAGCTATTGCGCGACAGCTCTGGTGCTATTCCTATTAGGAATGATATGATTTTGATATATTTATTTTTGAAATTTAATTAAATAATAATTAATTTAGAATAAATTTGATTTCATCATAATCTTTCTTCTTAAGAATATTCCTTCCATATAAATTCACCATGGGATGGCACATGTTTCAAAATTCAGACCATTTAATAGGTAGGGTACAGTGTAAGATGCTTGGACTAGAAATAATTTTGGTCCACCAATCATGCAAGTCAATGGAAGGTTGGAGAAAAACCCAACTCTTTTTTATTTTTATTTTTCATTTTATTATTTAAGTCAGTCTACCAATGAGGCAGGGGTTTCAACCCAAATTCAACCCATGTGTGGCTTACTTGATGAGTGTACTGTCTTTATTTTTAGTAATGGCATGCTTACAGAGTACTACCTAGTGAAAGGACATGATCTCTGACACGCCTCACATGAGACCAGTCATGCATAGATTGCTCATGGTGCATTATTATATAAATCAAGGTTAATTTTCTCAATGTGTAATGGTCTAAGTTTTACAAGTTGATGATAAATGCCCCAACAGATATATATGAGAACTAATCACCTACAAGCTTCTGATTGCAGGACAGGATGTTTTCAGTCACAAAATGCCCAAAAAAAAAAAAAAAAAAGAAGTTATTTTTTTCTCCTTGTTTATTTATTATTATTATTATTTTTTTTTGGGTGCATCTTGTGGCTAAAGACACCCCCATATTGCATATAGTGGTACATGCGGCTGTAGGTGATGGGTGGTCAATAAATAAATAAAGAAGAATATCCATAAATGAAATGTGTGTTAATTATTACTTTTTAACTCCATCTGACAGAGAATGTAGTGGTTGGTCTCCACTTGAGTAAAAGAGGGTGGATGTTAACTAAGCAGCTAGTTGAATTTTTGCCAAACACTTATGAGATTTCCTCTTGTATTTTCTGGTAGGCCCCACACGCAAGTAACTGCACAAACTTTTCATCTATGGGAATTAGTCTTTTTCTGTACGCGGAGAGAGAGAGAGAGAGAGAGAGAGAGAGAGAGAGAGAGAGAGAGAGAGAGAGCCTACTCATAAGCTGTGGCCTACACAAATGGAGAGAGATTGAGTGGCTAAAATTTACAGGCTTTTTGCTGTAAAACTCTTAGCAGTAAGATGTAAAGCAGGCATATTCTCTAAATTATCAAAATGCTCTTCAGTTCAAATGCCTTCTCATATCTTTTCAATATCAGCACACTAAAATAAATAATTATAAAGGGACAACTTCTAGCAATATATATGATAGAGATACATTTCAAGATTTTCCGCACTTGATGCGGACATTCGTGTCGCTTTATCCACACCATGACAAGGACATTTGTATCATAGTGCCTCATGAATTCATCGTAATGCATTTTGAATATGATACACTCAAGTATTTTGAATAGTCAATGTCGTGATTCAATGAGGGGCCCTAAGCACACCGACAAATCTTGTTCCCTAAAGGGATAAGACTCCTAGGAGTGGAAGTTGGCATCTATTAGATTCTTTGTTGATAGGAGGAGCTTATTGCTTGCACAATTCAATCAAATAGGAGAACATATGTGTAAGCAATGGCTTGTATTCGATTAACGTGTGTGATTAGGAAAGTACGGTTAATGTCTGATTAAACGTTGGCGACCCCCGCAATGAGATGGACAATTTAAGACCGAATTCTAGGACTCAACTCTGCTCATCAGCCATTGATGGTTGTAATAACGATCAAGCAATTTGTGGAATGGGGGTTAGTCTTCTCTCATGACTTCTTTTTGCCTTGTGTCTTAAGGATCTGTTCTCTCACCATTAATTGTAGCTAATGTATTTTTCAAAAGAATAAAGACGAACAAACTAAAATAAAAGAGGTTAAAAATAATGTTGATTTTTATTGATTAATAAATTAATGCTTATTATAATTGACAAAGTATCAAATAACTAGAGAGTAAAATAAAGAGATGAATACCTAAACCGTCCGTATGGACAAACGATTTAGGCAAATAGTTAAGCGCTGACACTAGGTAGTAGCGATCTAATCTAAACCTCAGGCATTCTGAAACTAGATAAAAATAAGACTAAAAACTATGCTAGGTTAGGCTAGGTTAAGATTAAAGATATAAAAAATAGAAATTGTAATGACAGATTGTGTTTGGTGTAGGCCTCGAGCTCTTTATCACATTCTATTTTTATAGCTTTTAGAGGCGGTAAAACCCTTTTTGGGTTTCTTTGTTGGTCTAGGATCCTTTGTAGCCATCACTTTTTATACACTCTTAGTTGGTCTAGGATCCTTTGTAGCCATCACTTTTTTATACACTCTTTGTAGCCATCACTTTTTTATACACTCTTTGCATAAGATCATCATAAATTTGAAACTGTTTCAACAATTTTCGTATATCAAAAATCGTTTTCAAAGTTGTCTCATTAAATTCGATCTGATCATGGACCATTTTTAGAAATCCTCTACCGTGATCGTGAATATTCGTAGAACTAGTGAAACCGGTCCTACTAGATTTAGATCGATCCACTCCATTGGTTCCTATTTGCTCAAATAGTGACCCAATCTTCCAATTTTCATAATCGCTGTAAGAGCTTCGAATATCTCTGGGAAGATCTCCAATTTTGAAAGGATTATGAGAGACGACCTTTTCGAGCATATCCAGATCTATGATGTGATCCTAGCCTCAATGGGTCTTTTTATAGACGTGGTGAGCATGCTCGGCCACATGCTACATGAATTAGGGCTACATGTCATTCGCTGCTTCATTTTCTCTAGAGGTGTGTGTATGGTTCTATGCTACTGCATTTGTAACAAGATGTGTATAGTTGAAGGATAACGACAAAATATATCCTTAAGCGTGACTACGATTCTATCATTATTAAGTGTGTAGTGCCGACATGTGGCAACATTTTATTGATGCATGTAGGTATGTCAAAAATGGGTGTGAACACTTACTAAAAGGGTAGGCAATTTCTTGACATGACAATTTCTTGAGAGATTTTTAATCTTCTAATGCTTTTCTCACACATCATCGGATTAATCTCGTTAAAAATAAAGTTATAAAATATATGCATTATACATTAATAAATAATTTCAAAATTTAAATAAATAGGTATAAATAATTTATTTTAGATTTTAGATTTTAGATTTTTTTTTTTTCACAAATAATTTGAGAAGTTAAACATAACTAAGATTTTGATGATATTCTCATGGTACTAGGCTGATTAAATTTCCACAAAAATATGATGAATTTTAAAATCACGACCATATTTATCACACTTCACCTTGATATTACCCAACACGATGCTGCCCTTACCGTGGGGCCTACTTCAATACATGTACTGTCGTGTTTTCATTTTGTCAAATCCTTTTAGGGTATAACCCCAAAGAAGAAGATCCAAATCTTAAGTAGACCATACTATAAGAAATACTAGTGATTGAATGCCCTTACATTAAAAACTTCCTAGGGCTCATTGTAATGTTTTGATAATGTTTATTTTCAATGAGAGTTGGGCATCAAGTATGTCGGACCGAGTTAGAGTTAACCCGATCCGACCTAGTTTTGAAATAGACTTGACCTGAACTTGACTCGACTTGGTACTGAGTCAAACATGCCTGACCCAGTCCGAGTTCGGGTCTGGCCTGGACTAACCCGGACCGAGTTTGACTCTGTCATAGGGACCGAGTCGAGTCAAGTTGACATTTTTAAGGGTTTAGGGTTTAGAAATGACTTAGCCCGAGCCAACCTGACCGCACCCAAGACAACCCGAAGGCACCACAACCAACTCGGACACACCCGAGCCAGCCCGAAACAAATACAAATACTCAACTCATTTAAATTTGTCCATTTAACCCTACCAGACCCTAATTCACAAAACACCAAAATTAGAATACTTTAGCATTATGTATTCCACAAGAATAGATGAAAATAATGAAATAGAAGTCTTCCCGAATATAAAATTACCTTGATTAGTTGATTTGGAGAGTGGAGTAATTGTTGAGAGTCAGTGGCGAACGGGTGGGTCAGGTAGGTGCGACAAGCTACTTAGTTAAGATGAGCAGCCGAGCTGGTGGATGTCGGGTCGACTGTTGGTTGCGAGTGATGAGGGAGAGAGTGGAGGACAAAGGGAGGAGGAGGGTGGTCTGGTGGTGGTGGGTGGCTGTTGGGCTTGGGAGAGGAGGGATGGAGAGAGGTTGGGTTTGGTGTGGCGGGTATGATAGATTACATTTAGTATATATACACACATTACCGGAACTCAAATCTAGTCCAGTTATTACCGAGTCAGATTTTGGGTTGAATTGAGTCGAGTTAGTAGGTTATTCACACTCGGCTCGGTTTGAGTTGGGATGGGGCCAAATCTAGCTACTCAGTTTGGATTGACCCACCCACTCGATTCGACCCTCCAAACGAGTCGAACGAGTCGAATCTACCGAGTTAACTCGTCCGGTGCCCAACTCTATTTTCGATCCAACCCATTGATAAGGTTATAAAAACTTCAATGAATGTAAAAAACAAACACAAGCTTGATCCAAAACTTGTGGCTCCTTAACGTTTAGTCGCCACTGTTTTCAATGATATGGTCCACCTGAGAATGGAATCTACTTTATTTTTGGCCTCATGTCTTAAAATGATCTTTAAAAAAAAATAAAAATGGACGAATATTTCCATGGTGGGCCCCACAGTAATGGCCACACACTTTTGGATTGGGGGAGTACCACTGAATCAACCATTGGGCGCCGCAGATATATAGTAATTTATTAGACATTGTATAATAAAAATAGTATTAATCTTTTAATCAAGTAATCTTAAAGTGATATGAGAAAAATGGATGGCTAGAAAAAAAAGAATTTAATGTGCCCGTACGTGTCACTTGATCAGTACACTACCCCATTTTTGGTATATGGAATTTTCTCAGTGCCCACTATCTAATGGATGGTTCGGATCAGTGACACGTGTGATATCTGACGTGGAAACCAGGCCTCCTGGAGCTGCCATGCACTAAAAACCCCCCTATTTTTTACTAGATTCCAATGGAATATTGCTGTGTAACAAAACTGAGGAATACCTAAAGAGGTGCTGCGCTGAGAGTTACCAGAGACCTTTGCTCATGGATTCTTAAAATTGAGGAGTATGTAGCACTATACTCGTGCATATACTCACTTCAATAGTGGCATAGACTTACATCAATCTGGACCGTTCAAAGTGTATGCCTTATGGTATATGGGTATAACCCATGAATTAACTAATTCGGAGATCCTGAACAGTATATTTTGATAGCGGCCTTTTCTATTTTGACCGTCCATTTAGTTGACCAAAAATCAGACGAATATGATTGAATTAAGTATCTGAGCCACAGTAGGACCTTGGACTGTCCAGATCCACGCTTTCTGCGTATGGTGGATGATGGGATGATGGGTGCATGAGTATGGTACACATCAGTCTGCCAGAATAGGACAGGTCTGGCAGCTCCAAAAGCAGGAGCGGATTCGGTCAGGCCGAGGTAATACCGACTTCGGTCAGGCCGTGATAGTGGGGCCCACCTTGATGTATTTGTTGTATATCCACTCTGTCCAGACGTTTTTACTGCTCATTTTATGGCATGATTCGAAAAAATAAAGCACATCCAAAGCTAAGGTGAACCACATCACAGAAAACAGTGGAGATTGAATTTCCACCGTTAAAAGATTCTTAGGGCCCACCTTGAGGTTTATTTTCGATCTAACATGTTGAAAAGGTCACAAAGATTTGGATGATTGGAAAATACAGATACTAGATTGATCCAAAACATTTGTGGCCCACAAGAAGTTTTTAAATGGTGGGCATTCAGTCACCATTGTTTCTTGTGGTGTGGTCCATATGAGATATTTAGCTGATTTATTTTTGTGTCTATGAGCTGAAATGAGATGGAAAAACGGATGGACGGCGTGGATATATAATACATACATCAGGGTGGACCCCACGGTCACCCTGACCAAATCGGCTCCCGCCCCAAAAGCATCACTCTCCAGTCTCCACACACGTGTACACGTGACAACGAAGCGTGTGGGACGACTGAGCCGTTCATTCTGTGGGCCCACCTTAAAGATGACATGGTGAAAAAATCAAGCTGTCCATTCGATAGGGGGGCCACATGTACTGAGTGGTGGGGTCCACCTGATGCATGGCTCAAAATATCCCACATTTGCCTGTAGAGGTGCGTGTGGCCCTCGAACCTTTGTTTTCGTACGAGCTTTGCTACGCGCACATTCGTGTGCGATAAAGCTCATCTACACGCCACACATGTGCCATTCTGGCACATAGGTGCGAGATCCTATCCATCCATCAGGTGGGTCCGCCCCTTCTACATGTTTCCCAAAAAATAAATCTTGTCCACTCAGAATGAAGGCCGATATTGGATACGGGTGGATCGGTTAGAAAACTTCAGCCAAGCTTGTCATAGCCGTACATTTGTTTTGTAGAATATGGCTCACCTGACAAGTGAATGGACCTGATCCTTCGGTAAGGGCATCAATACACTGGTGCCTTTCTGATGGATGGATTGGATCTCGGACCACACGTGCCATGCTGGCACATATCTGGCGTGTACATGCACTTTATTGCACACGCTTATGGGCTTAGCCAAGCTCTCTTCCTAAATAATCAACGGTCCAAAAATCACCTTCCTGGGATTAAAAAAATCGAGAATTGCTAGAGACCGCTGATTGGTTTTAAAATCCACCCACAGATTCATGGTTATCCGGTGGGCCATAGAATTTATCTGGGAAATGGTCCAATGGTCCATATCATGCATGGACCGTCCTTATAATCAATCTGGACCCTCCATTTGGTCCAGACCCACTATTTATGGGCCACCTTCCTCATTATCTGATAGGTAGCATGTAAACATAGATGGACAAGATTGTTCATAAAGAATGGGTCCAAACATCAATCTCAACCGTCCATTCATCCATTAGATGGGACCCACCTCGAACTGCTTACGGTGGGCCACATACAGGTATGGTCAGCTTCATCTGTTCGGTGTGATATTATATTAATGGATGGTCCAGATTGATGATATGTATGCTCACATGTCCAAATGCAATCAAGGGAAATGATATGATAAAATGAAAGAGAATCTGGAACACACACGTGGCAGGAGTTAAAAGGTCGATCGAGAAAGCCCACCTAGTGGGCCCACCATGAATGATCAATTTCTAAAAGGTCACACAAATTGGATGATCCTACACGCTCGATTGGTGGTGTTCAATTGGACAATAGAAAAAGAAGGTTGGTTAACGGTTGAAAATCCATCAAGAAGAAGTTGAGAAAATTGATGGCTAGGATTCTCTGATGGATATAGTTTTTGAACCATAGTCCACTCATACTATGGCCCACCAGATGGACTGTCCCGATCCACCGTTTCCATTTCCAAATATACCATACAAGGTGATCTGTATCACATTAATATAAAACCATTTCTCTAATATCCCTTCAATCCATCACTATCAACTTCCCTTTCTTCTCTCTAAATGGGAAAATATTTATTAATGGTTTTTAAAATTTCAAAATTTCAAGTAATTATTATTAGGTAAAAAAATATAATAAATCACCTAATGCTCCTCGCTACATTGGGACACTTATACGGCCTAATAGGTCAATCTGTACCGTCCATTTCGTCCATCACACATTTTATGGGTCATCTTGTAGAGGATCACATGAATCTGACAATAATAACCATCTAATCAATTGCCACAAATATGGACGGTGGACATATTTTGGACATATTTTACACAAAAAATAAGTTCAATCAACAATCTGATCCATCTATTTGATGGGCCCATCATGGATTGCTTATGATTCTAAAGAATCACTTTTGGTAGGCAATCCTAACCATTCCGTATAATCCAAACAATGGCTTCACAAACAGACGGCTACTAAAATAAAAATAAAATAATGGAGTGGATCGTCCGACCACTGAGATTTTTTCATGATGGCCCACTAAATTCTCTCCGGGATTAATGGAAAGTTCAGATTGTTCGATCAGACCGTCCAAGTGCCATGATGCCACGTGGAGCACTATAACTTACAGAATGCTCTGAGAGCACTAGATCATTTCTCTTATCTACCCATATCTCTATCACACCTATCCCAACTGACAGTTCCAATGTGTCTTATGGGATTTCAAAAAAAGATTAAAAAAACCAAAAGATTTTTATAATTATCCTAAAAATAAATCTGATTCACTTCCTTTCTATGACTAATATTCTATTCATGATATTGATACAAAGCTCTCTGTTGCTGTTATTGAAGTTGTTTAGTTGGTTTTTAGCTGTCCATTTGTTTCATAAAATGTAGTCCTATATATATATATATACACCTGCGCACCTTCTTAGGTGAGCACCTTTGCATACGTGTCATGGACACAAAATCTGAACAGTCCACGTGATGCGGCACCCCTAGAAACTTTATGGGCCCAATTTCCAGACTGATCCAAAACTCAAGTGGACCACACCATAGAAAACAGTGGGTTCAACAATACTGGTTCTTGTTGTGTGGTTCGTTTGAACTTTCGATCTGCCCCATTTTATGGCTCATGCACTAAAATGATCTAGCAAAATGAATGAGTGGAGTGGATATAATGCATACATCATGGTGGGCTCATGGAGTTTTGCCCAGTAGATTTGGTACGGATGTTATAACATGTAAATATCTTATAATGAGAAATTTTCAAAATAAATAATCATGACTAATTTACAATTAATTATATGTAATTATCTCAAATCAACGGTCAATATCTCATAATGAGAAAATTTCAAAATAAACAATCATTACTAATTTATAACTAATTATACGAAATTACCTCAAATCAAACAAGCCCTTCTTTATCTCTTATTCTTATATATATATATATATATATATATATATATATATAGAGAGAGAGAGAGAGAGAGAGAGAGAGAGCATGCTCACCAGCGCACGGCAGACATGCACACAATTTCACACTTGTCATGGGCATCTAATCTTAACGGTTCATGTGATGCGGCATCCCATGAAACCCCAAATGACCATTTTTCATCCGGATCTAAAACTCTAGTAAGCTATAACAAAGAGATATGCAAATCAAGGGAGGAAATTGTTTTCTTTTTTCACAGCCCACCAAAGTTTTGGATTAAAGTAAAAGTTGGGAGGTGGGGTTTCATGGGGTGCTGCATCACCATTTGCACTTTTGCACACGTGTTATGGGCGTCTAATCTGAACGGTCCATGTGATGCGGAATCCTATAAAACCCTACAGAACAAATTTTCACCCTGATCTAAAATTCTAGTGGGCCATAACAAAGAAAATGCAAATTAAAGAAGAAAACTGTTTTAAATTTTCCATGGCCTACTAGAGTTTTTGGATCAAAGTAAATATTGGGCCCGGCTATTTCATGAGGTGCTGCTTCACGTGGAATCAAATCATGTGGAATGAGTTTTCAAAAAAGTTCACACAAGTTCTGTGCAAATTGGTGCGCGGGCATTTGGGTATATATATATATATATATATATATATATATATATATATATATATATATATATATAGACACAACTAACACCCCACGCACTCACACCACATTACCACATTAGATTTATCACCACGGTGGTTACTTGAACCCAGGACCGAAATATTGAAAAAACGTGTATTTCATTAATGATTCTCTGAAAATTTATGCTGGGTTTGAAAATTTACTATGGAGTATTTTATCTCTCTCCATACATGCATCATACATGAAAAGAGTGAAAAAAAAGTATATTTCATCAATGAAAGTCCCTAGAAATCTTTGTTTGGGTTTGAAAATTCACTGCCGAGGAAGGCATGACGTACTTTTCTCTTTTATTCAACTGTACACATTTTGATTTTATTAATGCTAGCTTACTTTTGTTTCTCTGTTCATGAAAAGGGCAAGGTAAAAAGCACATTTCTTTGCTCAAAATGAGAGTTCCAAGAGATCCATATGAAGAGCTTTGATTTTAAAATAATAATTATTAAAAAGTGCTTATAATATAAGAATTAGATTCTATAATCTGAATTCCAGTCTCTTTCCCCACCAAAAGAGCAGAAAATTACTTTTCCCATCTAAATTGACATTTCCTAGAAATGTGTCTGACAGGTCCTAAAATTCATTGTGTCACTGATATATTGTTTATCATTTTAAATCTTATCTATTATTCCCATCTCTCCATGCTTAGCAATCTAGACTCTTTTTTTTTAAAGGATTTTTTATCTAGTAAATAAATGGTGATTAGTCATTCACCATACACATGGCATACATTTAAGTCCATCCAGGCCACCTGAATCATTGGCCCACTTGAGGATGTAGCAAATCTGAAAACCCAACTGATCAGATGATCTCAGACATCCCATTTTGTCCATTGAATTTTGACTATTGACCATTTTATTTATAATCAGCAATTCTATTGCAATGGCTTTTTATTTTTTATTTTTAACAATGGGCTGCGTGATTTAGACAGTCTAGATTGGAGTGCATGTATTCCACCTGTACAGCAGTAATCTAGCCTATCAGATAAAAGGCCATCTGATAGAAGATATTAAGAAAATTAACCAACCTTGGCTTAAAAATCATATTTTCTAGGACTAATTTCATTTGGGATGTGAAAATTCTCACAAAGATGGGTTATGCTCTGAATTTGACCACACCCACATCATGCAAGTTGCCAAAAGTACCTTTCTTTATCCAACAACTGGGTCCCACACTACCTTTTATGCTCCTCACTCTCTCTCTATTTTATCTCATTCTCTGTTCTTCTCCATCAACTTGCACATGTCCTCTCCATTTTTTCTCCATCTTGGTTTCCTATTTTCTTCTATACTTTATTTTCAGCTCCAAAAAATGCAAGGTTTTTCTGGACATCTGTTCATCCTGCTGTAAGAGTTATGGGCCATTACAGACTGAGGGCCACTTAAAGATAAGGTGCAAATGAGGGTCTTTACTCACAATGGTATAGAAGGATTGCACCAAGGAAAGGCTCTAGAAGGGACTGTAAATTTTCAGTCCATGTTAGCAAAAATGTGATTTTGATGAAGAAAGCGGCATTGTTTTCTTCTCTTTTTTTTTGCAAAACAAGGAACATGGGCTGATGGGCATTTCTAGCATGAAAGAAAGAAAAAAGGAATGAAATGATTTTTTTTTAAGGGTATTAAAGCAAGAGCCAATCCTACTACAGACAGTCCTTGATTCCCGAGTCCCCTCTCTTCCCCAGATTAAACATATCCCTGCATCTTACACTACCCTTTGTTATCTATACATCTGTCTTTTTTTCTTTTTTTTTTTAATAGTTTTTTTACAAGTCCATCACCTACAAATCCCTCCCCTCCTGCAAATGCATTTGATAAAAAAAAAAAAAAAAAGAAGCCTTTTTATCCCATTCTCAATAAATGCTAGGTGAAATGTGATATCTACACCCTTTCATTTTGATGCTTTCACCCCTTTCTTTCAACGTAGTTTGGTAGTGTGTACCATTCTAATAGCAAAGGTAGAAAGAAGGGCGTGTGTATTAAAAGCATTTTCATGACATGGTTTCTCTATTCTTGGGGAGGTAAAAACAAACACACATTTCCACTATTGGGAGAATAAAGTATCCCTCTCTACCCTCTTTCTATTTATTATTATTAATTTTCCATTGTTCTTCTCTGCCCTGTAAAGGTGAAAGAGAATTATACCTGCACTACAAGACCCACTAGTCACAATATCACCATTGAAACTAGCACCTCAAACTCCCCCACTAATCTATGATTTTTTTTATTTGCATTTTCATAGAAGTAAGAGAACTAAGGTAAAACTAGAGGAGCTTTGCCAACAGTTCTTTTCTTATCTGTGTCTAAGTTAGGAGGGAAAAAGAAAATATTTGCTCTTAGTCTCCATGATTAAGTAGCCAAATATTAATTAGTGCTGAAATGATAGAACTTAGATAATTTTCTCTCTAATCTGGCAATTCTGAAAATGGGTTTTAACACCAATGAACTTCAAAGAGAAAATAAGAAGAGTGTTTTTAGTCCATCTACAAACATAAATGGGCAGTTCTTTTCGCATCTAAGTTACAAGGGAAAAGAAAAGATTAGCTCCTTCATCTCTAAAATTAGTTTTGGTTAGTGTTTCAATCTAGGATTTGATGATCCGACCACTGGGGATTAGCAACTCCTTTGAAGATATAATAGAAAAATGAGAGAATCACATATGGTCAGGAAGAACGCTCTCCACTGCGATTCTCAGTTCTGCGACACTCTCCTCCTCACTTGGGTGACGATTGAAGGTCCCGATGTCTGTTTATTTCATTGGTATTAGAGCAGGTTCTTGGTGGGCTTCCTTTAAAATAAAAATAAAAATCTGATCATTGGACTTTCACAATCACATAGCTTCCTATCCAATTAAGTAGATTCTGAAAGTTGGTTTAGTCGCTGATGGCTTAATCTTCTTCGGTAAGAGAAATTGGGTCTGATCTATCATTTAATATAAAATGGGTCTAATCTCTAATATAGCACAGGATCTTAGAATTTCGTAACTTCCTCTCTAATTTAATAGATTAAGGACCAATAGCTTAATCTTTGGGGCTAATCTTCCATTTGATGGAAAATGGGTTTATCTGAAATTTTATTGCGGAGATCTTACAATTAATTAACTTCATCTCTACTTAACAGATTCTGGAAGTGGGTTTAATCTCAAATGGCTTAGTCTTCTTTTGGTAAGAGAGAGAAGCAATATCATATCCCTTAGTCCAATGCAACTAGAAGTATTTGGAAGATAGAGAGTGACCTTATCACTTACTCTTTATTCTATTGGGCCAAAACTAGATCCTTCTAGGACCTGTCCTCATCTCCTCGATTGAAGATAATGCATCAAAATGCTGCATTTCTGCAATATTTCCATAATTTCATAAACTACTTTCCAGTGAAATCTATAAAAAGCCCATGACCTCCTCTCTTTTTTTTGCAGCCCCTCCCTTTCAGTTGTCCATATATTCCCTCTTTATTTCCAGCCCCTCCTTTTCTCTTCCTTGTCTCTATCTCTCAATGCCTGTGGAGAAAAGCTAGCTTTTGCAGCTTCAACTATCTTCTCATCCATGGCCTTGCATGTTAGGGTCAGGAAGTATGGTGCAGCCAAGGATGACTTGCCGACGGTTAGTAGATCATGATCTCTTTCGTGGAAGGATTGCAGATTGAAAGTTGGCAAGTTGTCTTTGGCTACATTTTTCTATCTAATCCTCATGCTAGGCTTATGATGATTGTATTCAGTAAGGTGAAAATACATGCAACATCAAACCATCATGTTATTGCTGGGACCCGAACAACGGTAATCCGTTTTACAGCCTTCTTTTACATTTTTCATGTTGAAATCATATGTATATTCTTTCACTATTCTTATTGATGTTGTTGTTTTTGTTGTTGTTATCGTCATCATCATCTAATAAGCAGGAATTGTTTTATCAGCATTTGGAGCTTCAAGCATTTCCTGGTGGAAATGATATCCAGACCGTCGATCTGATCAGCCCAACCGTGGAAAAACTATGCTGCAAAAATTTCCCAGATTGGAAGATACCAACCATGAAATCTTTGGCTTTTTTTAAATTTTTTCAGTTGAAAGTGGATCATTGCTGTATTTATTTTTTATTCATTTTGTATTTGCAGGCTACCAATGGAAGGGTTAAGATGGTCCCATTGAGGAGATTCTAGGCCATAGACCATCCAAGGGCTATCAAATCAAAGGTCTGTCTCACCAAAAAATTGGCCCCACTTTACAAATTAAGCAACTAAGATCATATAATAATTTCTTAATGTAATCTCAGACTCCTCTCCATTCAAATGCATTGGTTACTGCTCTTTGATTCTCCTTTAGTTCTTGCTTCCTCCTATAACTTCAAAAGCTCCAATTCCTCCAGTACTTCCATCATGGACTGAATTAGAATATACAAAATCACTATAACGAATGGATTTTAATATCGGAATTGAAATGTACACCCATCTAGATTGATTTGCATATTCCCATTTTCCCATTTGGGCAATGAAATAGTACAAATATGCCCAAACACAACTTTCATTTTGGGTATGAAATAGTACAGAAATGTACTCTTTCAACACCAATCCAAAAAAATATAACAAGGGTAGATGTAAATCGATAAAGGCGTGTGTAAATCATAGTTAAGAAAAACTCGTGGAGTCGACTTGAGCAGATTTCATCAAGACTCAGGAAAAACTCGATTTCGTGACAACTCAGTCAAGACTTGATAAAAAAGAGAAGAAGAAGAAGAAAAACTCGACTCGATTCGGCAAAACTCGACAGACATTTGCGTCGAGGCGAAGTTTTTGAATTCTTAAACTATGGTGTAAAAAGAGACCTTTTAATCTTCTTTTCCTTTTACTCAAAGTCTATCAAAGCTACCATCATTGAGGCTGTTTAGGCCATTTGGGTGGTGACTAAAAGTAGCAAACTCATCAAAATCTGTATCTTCTTGAGATTTGGTTTCATCAAATGACCACCAAAATGGTGTGGCCACAAATCATTTGGGTGTCATCAGGCACTCTTGTTTACCATTGATTTTCAGTGATCTCATCCTTTTTGTGGTACACTTGAATAAGAGAGAGTGTTTCACCACATCTGATCATGGATTCTGTGATTCCTCCATTGTCTGGAGATAGAGAGAGAGAGGGTACTGTCCTTCCCAAAAGTATATTGCTTTCTGATGCATCCCATTAACTGCTTTTTCTTTTTCCCTTTTGGAGCTGATCACCTACAGCCAGATGTATGTTAACTTGTCATACAGCCCCATGTTTCCCTCCAACATGCGACGTATGTGTAGGACATTGGCATCATGCAAACATTAGCCTGTCGAGTCATACCGTTGATTGTCCTTTGATTCCAATGGTGTGGCACACCTTATGAGCGGACTATCCCGACCTTTGATGCAGGTGGTCTTCACGCTCGGGCCTGCCATTTGCATGGTTTGGATGTCCTATACAAGCGGCATGTTGGTGGGAAATGGGGCTGTATGACAAGTTACTATACATCCAGCAGTAAGTGGTTAGCTCTCACCTACCAGGATCTTCTTATCCTTTCCTCTCGGGTCTTTTCATTGTAGGGCTGTCCTTGGGCAGGCCTGGGCCCAGAAAATTCAGTTTTAGAATAGGGATGCCAACAGGCCCACCCAACCAGTTCAAAATCCCGGCGCAAGACCATCCCAGCCCCAGCCCGTTGACAGCCCTACTTTGCTGCCTGCACTATATATGCACAATATACGGGCCAGGCTCACCCATGATGGGCCTTTTCAATCCGAACCAGTAAGCTAAATAAATAAGCCAGGCCAGCTCATTCTAGGCCCAGACCAGGCCCAGGACCAGTTCGGCTACTAACCAAGGACCTAGGCACACATAGTATGAAGTAATTTGGGCCTGACAAGCTTTCTCATTGGACCCTAGTGCATACCCAGGCCCAGAACTGACCCAATTATATATTGGCCCACCGGAACATATATATCCTCTCTATATATATATATATGTAAATGCGAACGCCCCGTGCATTGCACATGGCCCGAGGATCACGGTGATCGTCGGGTCATGGTGATCTTATGCAATGGTCAGACTGGACCGAAGGTGGGCCTTGCAACATTTTCTAACCACATGTAAATGCACGCGGCAATGCACATGCTAGCACTGCATTTTCTCACCAGCAATACAGCATATAACTAGATCATCAAGCTTGTTATAATGCGTCAATTTATTTTATTAAAATTTTAAATTTTTACTTTTATTTTGGGGTGATAGTTAAACTTTGGATAGAACTGTGACCCAATGTCTGTCTTCTTTACTGATGTTATGCATCAAGCATCTACATATATGTATAAGGGTGTGTTTGGTTGGACCAAATATCATGAAATTTCATGATATTTGGTGCAACCAAATGCACACTAAAGTAAAATTCGATTTATGAACCACTTACGATGTGGATTAGTGCCGTCAATACGAAAATTGGATTACTCCCCCTGCAACCCCAAGATCTTGCATGCTGTAGAATTCACATGGCAACATGTCAAGGTGTGTAATGGCTCCATACAAGCTTATGAACTGATTGGGAATGTAATCTACAAGGTGTCATTTATGGTTGATCTGTACCATCACCATTATTATTGATGGTTGATCTGATGATGATGAAGATGGTTGATCTGTATGGTTCTTCTAATTCATCACCCGTAGATGTCAAGCAGTTTATCCATATAGATTTCATCCCTTGGATGCGTTCTGAGCTCTTGCGACGCGGAATTTGGATGGCCACTGCAAAAACAATTTCTCTGTTCTTTGAGAGCTAATAGCCCACATAGCCCTGTCCAGGAAAAAAAAATCTTAGTACTCAGATTTTATAAGTAGCTGAAGGGAAACCGCCCAAACTGAATTCACGCAATCTATCCATTGCCCTCAATGTGATTAAGAAATCTCGTTCTTCAGATCTGCATAGAAATAAAATTGTCACGACACTATCATCTCTGTCAGAAAATACTTGTCCGGGCAAGTGAAAAGCCAGTTAGCCATGTAAGAGTATGGTAGCATCAGAAATTGAATAGATTATAGTTTTGGAATAATCTCCTTATCCCTCATCGAAATCGAGTGGGCTGCCACATATCTTCGGCACATACCCAGCTATCTTTAACTGTTGATTAATCTCATATAGAACTTCATATATCCTCTCAAACTCTGAATTTGAATCATCGCCCACAATAAACTCATGAACTGTGCCATTCACCTCGATAGAACTGCCTCCTGGCATCTTCTTCACCCCTCTGTCTCTCATCAACTTCCTCAGCTTGCCAACATCATTCCACTTCTCATGGGCTGCGTATATATTAGATAGAAGGGTGTAATTCCCACTGTTATGGGGCTCCACCTCAATGAGGTGCCTCAGGGCTCGCTCCCCAAGCTCTACATTGCCATGGATTCTAGAGGCAGCTAGCAGAGCCCCCCATATAGCTCCATTGGCTTCAAACGGCATCTCCCTCACAAGATCTTGTGCCTCTTGCAGGTAACCCGCGCGTGCAAGAAGATCGACCATACATCCATAGTGCTCGATTTTGGGTGCGAGCTGATACCGTGAACTCATGATTTCAAAATACCAGCGGCCCGCATCGACCAATCCAACGTGGCTACAAGCAGACAGGATGGCAATAAAGGTGATATCATTTGGTTTGATTCTTGCTCTTTCCATCCGGGAGAACATTTCTAAAGCTTCGACACCGAGCCCATGTAAAGCCAGCCCAGCAATCATTGTAGTCCAAGTTATTACGCTTCGATGTTTCATATTTTCAAAAATTTCTACTGCCTTTTCTATCTTACCGGATTTTGCATACATGTCGATGAGTGCATTGATTAGAGGAACAATCTTATGTAACTGGTGTTTATCTATATAATTATGAATCCATTCACCCAATTCAAGGGCACCCAAATGGGCACAAGCTGAGAGCACAGCCAGCAAGGAAATCTCATCTGGCTCAATGTCTGTGAGCTGCATTCTTCGGAAGATTGCTATTGCCTCATTTGAACGGTTCATCTGTGCATAACCCGCAATCACGGCTGTCCAAGAGATTACATTCCTCTCAGGCATCCGTTCAAAGAGCGTCCGTGCATTTTCCACATCGCCAATCTTGGCATAGCCTGCAACCATTGCATTCCATGAGACCACATCTCTCTGGTGCATCCCATCAAACAGCTGGCGAGCATCAGCAATGGCTCCACAAGCTGAATACATCTGAATCAAACCTGTCAAAACATGAATTTCCGAGCCCAACCCAATTTGGATTACCTGACTGTGGATCTCCTTCCCCACTTCAAGAGCGGATAGCTGCACAACTGCCTTTAAAACGAAAGGGAATGAATATGTGTCAGGTCGAAAGTCCGCAGCCTGAATCCTATTGAATAAAAGTACGGCGTCTTTCGCAGAATCCATCTGACAAAGACCCTTTATCATGGTGTTATAGATATAGATATCAGGTTGGGTTTTGTGGGTGAAGATCGAAAGGGCGTAATCTTTGAAACCCAAGAGAGCACAAGCTTCGATGAACTTGCTGAGGTGGATGTTGTCTTGGTCTAGGCCTCTGGAGACCATGAAAGCGTGAGTCTGATTCATGTGTTTGAAGGTGGAGCATTGATTTAGCAAGGAAAGGAGATTTGGGTCTGTAAGTGTATGGATTTTTGACTTGAAGAAGGAAGAGATTGAGAAGAATCGCATAGAAATGCATGGAATCATTGCATGTTAGAGAGCTATTATGCAATATTTTCCTTCATTTGTTTCTGATTTTTTGGCGGTTTTGAAATGAGAAGATTTGAATTTTTCTTCGAGGCTTTATCATATAACCGCCTGACGTGAGGGCCATCGGAATATAATTGCCTGCTTTAAAATATTTAAATTAACAAGCTCATGCTTTGCACCGTTAGTCATCCCAACACTTGTGTTTCGCATGGTTTCGATGGATTCCCAGATCCACTGAAGTAGGTGGAATTCGTGACTGTGGGGGCCACCTTGATGTGTGTACCTTATATCTACGTTGTCCATCCATATTTAAAATTTATGTTAGGGCATTATCAAAAAATGAAGTAGATTCTTCAAATCTCACATGGATACACCGAGATTCCTGGCTAAGTGGTAGACTGAGTGAAAGATTCCTCTTTTCAACACTGAGGTCTCAGTATCGATTCCCTAGTGGGGGTGGCTAACAGTTAAAGTGTGAGCTGACAATTACTAACAAGCTAACAAAAAAAAAAAAAATCTCACATGGACCATAGTACATGAAACAACATTAAAAGGCCACTAAAGTTTTGGAACAAGATTATATTTGTGTGATCTCTTCATCCAAGTCTCTATGATTTCCAAGGTCTTCTTTCTATGCTTCAAAGCGAGCCTATAGAACATATGACGTAAAATCGACTGCTTTATACCACTAACTGGGTCATTTAAGAGCCAAATATCTCTAGGGATGATGGGCTAATAGCTAAAGCCCAACAATGCACCAACCTAATTTTAAACATTTTTTAGTTCTGAGCCATCCTTCCTCTGTTCCTGACCTTTGGTTGTCCGTTCTAGCTTTGGTCAGATATCATATATGAGATTTCTCATCCTTGCTACAATCCTTATACCCTCTACCCCACTCATTTCTTTGAGTCCGTCCAGCAACGTTTCTGTAGCAGGGATTCCCTATGGGGAAATGACGAGTTCCAAACACACGGCTTTCTTTCCCACCGTTTCTATTACAATTCTTGGCCAAAGCCATTTTGAAGAAGTATATGCAAGTCCTGGCTGACATCAACCCGTATAGTGCCATTGAAGCAACTTTGGATTTCTTCCATAAGGATACGATGATATATAAGGGATTCTTGAAGTATTGGTCTCCAACGATAAATTCCTTCTATCTACCAATTGGTGAAATAAGCATAACTCTATGGGATCTTCACTGCATGGCGGGCCTTCCTGTTGCAGAATCTTTCCTTGATGAATTCGTCCCCACAAATGAAGAATTCGCTTACTTCAATCTTGATAGGACACCTTCAATTTCTGCGACAACTATAGAACTTTTTTGGAAAATGTCCAAATTTCCTGATATCCGAAAGATATCTCCATTTCAATGGCTCGCGTATTTCGCGAAAGATTTATGGTATACTCTCTAGCTGTCTTTTCTTTTATACATATATATTTTGCATCTTATTTTTTCCTAATATATTTGTTCTTTCCTCAGTTTTTCAGGCAGCCATTCTCAGGACTTGGAATCTCTTCGTCAGAAAATAAGAGGTCCAACAAATTATAGTTCTAATGTTGAATTGGCCGCCTTCCTCGCTTACTGGCTTAGTCTGGTGATGCTACCGAGCTCAAAATGGGTGGATGTTATCCGACCCACCTTATTCGTAGCTGCTGGAGTGATGGCTGAGGGAAAAGGTACTCATTAGCTCATCTTGTTCTCTGTTCTCTTTACAGAACGTTCGGGGATATCGCGACGCATTGCTTGTTGAGGGTCAAATATTGCATATTAGACCCCCATTATTACCTGATTTTACGAACGCAATACTGTTTAACGACCTATTTTAATCGTGTTTGTGTTGCAAGGTGAATTTAGGAGCCTGTACTGAAAATTGGTATTAAAAGCATGGATTTAACGCTCAGAAATCACCAAGGCAAGGGACAGACCCTAGGGGACCGAGATCGAAGAATTTACACGCCAAAGATCCGAGAAAATCAAGTTCAAAAGGCTTGAAAGTCATCTTGAATGTAAGATCACAAGGTTCCCACCATCCGTTTGGCTCGAAACTTTATATCTGGCCTGAGGACTATAAATTAACCATACATATCAAATTTCAGCCATTGGATCCCTGTGGAAGTGCCCCAACGAACAGATCAGCCACCAAATCTCTGATTTAGGGCCCACCTGATATCTAGATATGCTTCAAATTTAGGCTCAACCCCTTAAATTAGATGAAAAAACACATGGACGGAAATGATCTTTCATAAACATCATGATGGACCCCACTTGAGAGCACGCATGCGCACCGAGTGCACACTCCCACTGAACACGTTAGCGCAGGATTTCCACAGGTAACACACGTCTGAAAAAATCGGACGTTGCGGGGAGTTATATGGCCCAGATTGTGATTAGATGGGTGATCCAAACCGTTCAGAACCTTCATAGGGGGGTTTTAACCCCAACCATGGAGTCCGAATTGATTTCTTGGACATCTATTAGCGGAGAACTCGATCTAAATGCAAGTTGGTGCGTTTCTTTCCTCCTTGCTGCGTAAACACGAATTCCACTGACCTCCAGCCCTCTAAACCGTCCCTTGGGCCTATGAGAGAGAGAGAGAGAGAGAGAGAGAGAGAGAGATGTGGGAAGACTATTCTTGGACATGGGTAGCCGTGGAGGCAATTTGTGGAGCGTGGGCCGACTTCAAAGACTTTTTTTCCTTCTTTTCTTTATTTCTAGTTTGTTTATTTTATATTCTTTTAAGAGATTTGGTTTAATCATGTTCATGATTGGCTACACCTCTTAGCTAGGGCTAAGAGGTGAAGCTTGTAGCGTGATGGGGTGTTTTATGGCTTTGATTCATGGTTGATGAACCCTCTTAATTCTAGTTTGATTATAAGATAAGCTTTTAGTTTTTAATAGTTCGTTGTGACTTAAATTACAATAGATTTACGATAGCTTTGAATATGTTCTTTTCATTTTAGGGTTTATAAATTTGGGAATCCTGTTGTTCACCATCGTCTCTTAGGCATGGTTGGATGATGGAATCCTTCCTAACGTTTATAACTTCCATAGATTGGATGTGGATTGGTTAAAATTCTGTTGTTTGCTTTGTCTCATGGGCATGGTTTTGTGATGGAATCAATTCTACTTCTCATACCTTTCATCTCTTGAAAACTGGATTAAAGGAAGTTCATAATTGATTTTTAATGTTATCTTTTCCAATTGGATGAAGATGAGACTCTAAATCCAATTGTGTTCTTGAATCAAGCATAGATATCCCTGATTGCTACAAGTGAATCCTTCGCACCCTAGTTCCCACCTTTATTTTTATTAGTTTTTAATTAATCTATTCACAAATATTCTCTCTGATTTAGATTACATTTTCGTCTAGTTCTAGTTACTTTCAGAATATGTACAAAGTTTAGTCCCTGTGGATTCGACGTCGGTCTTACCGAGATTATTACTACATCACAACCCTATACTTAGGGTGTGAACAAGTTTTTGGCGCCGTTGCCGGGGATTGACGGTTACGTTTTCTGAGATTAACTAGTTTTAGAATTAGGTTAAGATTAGGGTTTTCTAACTTTATGATTAGGTTTTATTTTTCTAATTTTAATTCTAGGTCTTCTTTTTAGAAACTAACTCATCTTTCTATTTTTTTTCTATTAGAACTTTTTAATTTTAGAATTTTTATTTTTAAAAACTAACTTGTTTTATTTTCTTTTGTAGGATTTTAACATAAGAACTCCAGTCTAGTAACTTCTTTCTAACTTCTCCTCTACCTACTTTCCATATTATTGTAGGAATTTTCTTTTATTTTCTTTTAGGATTAGATTCAGAGTTAGGGTTTCACCATGGAAGAGTGGGTACGTCAATATGCTGAGATGGATAAGAGATATTGGGGAGGGATGTATAATGATTACGATGTAATTCAACCTATATCTCAAGATTTTTCTGAAACCATCATTGAGAACTGACTAGAATGTTATGCTCCATCGGTTAATAAGTCCTTACGCGATCATAATTATGGGAATGAGGACTATTATCAACCATCATATTCTCCCACATATGATCCGTATGACTATAACCAGTGGAAACATCAAAATTGGGAAAATGAACCAACAACATGTTATAATGATTATTCTCTTAGATATCCTACCTTTGAGATCCAACCAGAAACGATCAAAGAGGATTCATTTCAGTGTAACATAGACTGTCTTGTGGAAATTAGAAAAATATTGGAAGCGCTTAATTCACACCTTGATAAGATAGAGGAGGCTCGTTCACCCAACCACAACTCAATCCAGAAATACAATGCGAGGAAAGTGATCCTAACTCGCTTTTGAAGAACTCTGGAATTTGGAATGAAGAGTTGGATTATGTTAATGAGCATATGGTTCAATTTTCCGAAGAGTCTATCTCGATGACGGTTCAAAAGAATGATCAAGAGACGTTGGTGTCTTTCAAATATAATGATGATGACACACTTTACTCACATGACACACTAGGTTTCAATGATGAGGGAGAGGTTAGTTTATTCGAACCTCAACCCAATTTAGAAAGAGAATGTGAGGAAAGCGATCCCATCCCAATAGTGTATTGCACTGAATTGAAAGATGATGCGTATTGGGATGATGATCATGAATGCGTAGCCCAAATTTCCCTGGAATCAATCTCAAGTTTGGTTCAGGTCAATGGTCAAGAAGTACACAAAGTGATCAGTCATAATGAGATACTCCACTCACTTGACATGTCTCATTTAAAAGTGGCTCCTTACAACCGACCCTTCTAACTCTTGTGAGGCATGTTTGGACCACTTCCCTGAATTGAATGATGATATGATTTGGGAGAGGGATGAGTTGCTCGATGAGATTCTGGTATTTGAAACCTCCCAGTTAAGATCACCATTTGAACTGTCAATTTTTTACGATTCAATGCCTCTTCTGAGTAGCTTCAATGAATAAAGTCCTCACATCAATACTTCATCCACTGACCTTCGATCTGTCTGTACATGGCTGGTATTTAAAGACGATGGAGACCTTGAGCATCTCATTATAGATTTCAATGTAGAAAATAAGTCACTCTCAGTTGAATTTCCCAACTCTTTGAACGATTGCTTGACACACTTTTCAGATTCGAACGATCCTATGATTAAAGAAATAGTGGATGCCTCACAAGAGAATATCTCGATAGTTGTTACTAATCGAGAGGACCCTTATTCTGAAGCCTCTCCTTCCCCAGATCCTGAACATTTATCATCAAAGGATGAGGAGCTAAAAATTGAATCGAAGTCTGAAACTTCGGAATGTGTCAAGACTACACCACTTTCTAAAAAAATTTCTGAATTTTATTTACTTGTAGTCTCTGATTCACCATGGAGTACTAACTTTGAAACTTTTTCTGTCACAGGTGAATCATATATCCTTTGGATACCTCAGGCGAATCAACGACAAATTTTTGATGAGGTCCATAAATTTCTTTGGACATTTATGCTCTAGGGTATCCAAGCCTATTGTAAAAAAGGCTTTTGGATGATCCTGTTGAGAAACCTACTGAGAAATTTATCCAGATATTGGCCGGAAGAGGAACCTTACGGCATGATTGAGTAGTTTTTTCCCTGTTTTCATAGGACTAGGGTAGTTTGCTTTATGTCGTTTTAAGATAGTCGATTTTATGCCGTTAGGATAGTTTGCTTTCTAGTTGCTCTAGGATAGTTTGCTTCTCATTAGTTTCACTCTTGTAATGAGTCGCCTTCACGCTGAAAGCTCTTTGAGAAAAAACCGCTTAATTCCGTCATCATGTACTATCTTTCTATCACTTCTCCTTTACTTTCGTTGTCTTACGTGCATTGCATGCTTATATCCTTTATATTGAGGACAATATAGATTTTAGGTTGGGGATGGGAGATTAGGTTACATAATCAGTGTTTTCTTGGTCTTGAGCAAAAATTATGGAAAATTTTTAAATTTTTTCTGAAAATTCTTATGAATTCGAAGTGATTTTGAGGCCATCTTTGATTTAGAATTATAAGATACTTAATGTTGGTAATTTATGACTCTTGGATTCAGCTACCTTTATATTTCACAGTTAAGTTTGAATTATTAATCTATGATTAGAAGTTTAAACATTGATTGAGTCTTGATTTCACATGTCACACCTAGCTTACACATTAAGGCTTCAGTTCGATATTGAATTGTTAACCTGGTAGTCACTAGACATGGAAGGAGTCAACCTGGGAAATTTGTCCATCATGTTCAAAGAAAAAATAATAATACCTATCTAAAAAACAGTTGTCTTCAGAAAGGGTTGGGCAAATGATCTTCACCATGGGTTTGCTCCCTATAGGTGAGGGTTCGATTCCCCTCCTTGGCCTTACCTTTAAAAGGTTGACATAGCGTGAAAGCCATCAATGGAAAAATCAAAAGCTGGAAGAATGAAAAGTTGAACTGTAAGGCAAGTTTTGGTTTAGGTTATGGTTATCCTGAATGCTCTTATGATTATCAATGATATCATGAAAATAAAGAATTGAGCCTTTAATTATAATAAGTTTAGGTTTCACTATACACCCATGGAACTCAATGTTTAGAAATTTTCTAATCAATGAATTAATACTTTGAACTTGACTATGAAATTTACCGTGCGCTTGAGTCCAGAAGAAAGTAATGACCAATATTCATGAATCCTAGAATTCTATTGACTAGATTGCTTTTCAAATATCAATCGGGTTTATAACAATTGTCTCCTACTTCTTAAATTATTTTTCGCATACTTTGCTCGGGACTAGCAAAATGCTGGTGGGGATTATATTGAGGGTCAAATATTACATATTAGACCTCAGTTATTACCTGATTGTATGAACATAATACTGTTTAACGGCCTATTTTAATCGTGTTTGTGTTGCAATGTGAATTTATGAGCCTGAACTGAAAAATGGTACTAAAAGCATAAATTTAATGCTCAGAAATCACCAAGGTAAGGGACGGACCCCAGGGGACCGAGATCGAAGAATTTACATTCCCCGAGAAAATCAAGTTCAAGAGGCCTGAAAGTCGTCTTGAATGCAAGATCACAAAGTTCCTACCATCCGTTTGGCTCGAAACTTTATATCTGGCCTAAGGACCATAAATTAACCATACAAGTCAAATTTCAGCCATTGGATCCTTGTGAAAATGCCCCAACGAACAGATCAGCCACCAAATCTCTGATTTGGGGCCCCCCTGATATCTGGATATGCTTCAAATTCGGGTTCAACCCCTTAAATTAGATGAAAAAACACATGGATGAAAAGGATCTCTCATAAACATCACGATGGACCCCACTTGAGAGCACGCATGTGCACCGTGTGCACACTCCCACCGAACACGTCAATGCAGGATTTCCGCAAGTAACGCACGTCCGGAAAAACCGAACGTTGCGGGGAGTTATATGGCCCAGATTGTGATCAGATGGGTGATCCAAACCGTTCAGAACCTTCATGGGGGTTTTTACCCCAGCCATGGGGTCTAAATTGATTTCTTGGACGTTTATTAGCGGAGAACTCGATCCAAACGTAAGTTAGTGCGTTTCTTGCGTCCTTGCTGCGTAAACACGAATTTCACCAACCTCCGGCCCTCTAAACCACCCCTTGGGTCTATAAAAGAGAGAGAGAAGGACGTGGGAAGCCGTGGAGGCAATCCATGGAGCATGGGCCGACTTCAAAGAGTTTTTTTTTCCTTCTTTTCTTTATTTCTTATTTGTTTATTTTGTATTCTTTTAAGAGATTTGTTTTAATCATGTCTGTTCACACCCCAAGTATAGGGTTGTGATGTAATAATAAACTCGGTAAGATCAAGGTCGAATCCACAGGGACTGAAACCTGTACGTAATATGAAAATAACCAAAACTAGAACTAGATAAAGATGAAATCTAAATTTACTGAATATGAGAGAATAATGGTGAAATAGTAAAGTAAAATATGTAGAATTCAAAGGTAGGGAACTAGGGTGCCAATGATCCACTTGTAGCGATTGGGAAGGTACCTTGCATAATTCAAGGACACAACTGGAATTAGAGTCCTATCTTATCTAGTTGGTAAGAAGAGATTTGTTAAATCTCTGAACTTTTCATGGATCTAATCATCAACAGATAAGATTGGTGAAGATTTGGAAGTGATCCCGTCACCTAACCATGCCCAGGAGACGATGACAAACAACAACAATTTACCAATCTCACAGCCAATCATAAGATAATTGTGAAGGTTAGGAAGGATTCCGTCACCCAACCATGCCCATGAGACAATGGTGAACAACAGGGTTCCCAAGTTCACAATCTCAATACATGAAAAAAGAATATCTCAAGCTATCGCAGATCTATTGTAATTCGAGTCACAATAAACCATTAAAACTAAAAACATTCCTTATAATTAAATTAGAATCCATGAGAGTTCAATAAACATAAATCAAAGCAAAGCTAACACCCCAATCATGCTACAAGCTTCACCTCTTAGCCCTAGCTAAGAGGCTTAGCCAACCATAAACATAATTAACTAAGTCTCAGAGAAAAAACATCAAAAGGAAGGAAAAACCAAAGAAGAAGAAGGAAGAAGGATACTGACCCACACTCCACAACTTTGCCTTCACGGCTGCCCACCACGTCCCAGCTTTTTGTCCTTCTCTCTTCTCTTTGCTCTTTTATAGGCAGCAGGGCAGTGGTTGCGTCAATGGAAGGTCGGCTGGAGTCGTGTGGAAGTTTACGCAGCAGGAGTTAGAAACATCTTGCGCTCAACCGTGTTTGGCGCTGTGGAGGACTCCCCATGATCGAATATTCTCGGATTTTTTCTCCATGGAGGGGTTTGGTTATTGCCTGGGCTTCATCTGGATGGTCCGGATCGGCCATCCGATCAACGGTGGTGGGCCACTACTTCTCGGATCGTCCGGAACTTCCAGACCCAGTCCCTGCGCACGGTAGTTGTGTTGATCTCTGTGGGGCCCACTCGTAGTGAATGTTTCGTAGATCAGGGCTGTTCATTGGCCTAGTAGGGTCGATTTAGGCCAATCTTCCAAATTTAAAGTGGATCCCAACTTTGGGTGGACCACACCACTAATCGACGTGGCGGCTTGTTCCTTGCCGCTGTGAGCTTGAATGTATGCATGGGTGCATGAAACTGATTGGGGTTTGGTCGATTTTCCCTCCCAGACACAGTGGATGGTACGGATCATCCATCCGAATGATGGAGGTGGCCCACAATGCATCACAGCGGACGCCCATCCGCACGCTGCGTAAGGAGAGAGAGAATCTCTCTTGGATTAGAATTCGATCTGGTCAAAGGCTCTTTGACAGGGATTCACAATCCCATGCATTGCGCGCGCGCACTTGCTATATACGCCAAAGACACGAGGTGGTTCCCAGCTAGATGTTTTGTGATAATCCACGCCGTCCATTCGTCTTCTTATCAAATTTAAGGGGTTGAAACCAAAATTGAAGCATATCCAGATGTCAGGTGGGTCCCAAATCAGTGATTTCGTGGGCTGATCTGACCGTTGGGCCACTTCTAGAGGGATCCAAGGGCTGAAATTCGACGTGTACGGTTAATTTAGGGTCCTCGGGTCATATATGAAGTTTCGAGCCAAACGGATGATGAGAATCTTGTGATCTTGCATTTTGGACCCTTTTTAGGCCACTTGAGCTTCAGTTTCTCTATTTTCTTGGATCTCTTGCGTGTATATCTATCAATGTCAGTCCCCTAGGGTCCGTCCCTTGCTTTGGTTATTCTGGAGCGTCAAATCCATGCATTTAACACTATTTTTCAATCCAAGCTCCTAAATTCACCTTGCAGCATAAAACAATTAAAATAAAGCGTTAAACGGTATCATGTTCATAAAATCAGGTAATAAATGAGGTCTAATATGCAATATTTGACCCTTAACAATGTCCGTGATTGGCTAAACATCTTAGCTATCTGTACATAAGGTTAGTCATTCGTTTGTAATGAAAGCTATTAGATTTCCATATGTTATTCTATCATGGGGTATATTCTCCTTATAGAGTTGTCGTAATTTTTGTCGAATTGTTTCTGCAAATAGTTTTGGTAATCCTGTAATAAAACGTTCTTTCTAATATGATATATTACAGTCTGGTCTTATCATTACTTTACTAATAAAAGTATCTTTGTACCATCTAAAGTTGTCTAATGTCAGGCATCGATGATTATTTAAGATCTCACTAGTTCTTTGTCTAATATTATTTGGATCTCCTACAAAATGTTTAATGATTGTATATAAAATGATATTAGTTGCATCTTGAATAGGTTGACCTTGGTCTAAAATAAGTTGTCTAGTTGTTTCTAATTTAATGGTAGATAATAAATGTTTTTTATCTTGTAAGGCCATATAGTTATCTCACCAGCCTTTGAGTTGACTAGTAAAACCTGAAACAATTAATTGAGCGGCGGTAAAATCATCAACACTGCGATTCCATTTGTAAACGGTGGCTACCATGGTCATTTCATTAACTAAATTTATAATATTTATATTCAGACATACCATCAATGTTCCATTCATATATAGAGCAGCTAGAATAAGAACTTTGAGTTATTTGATTGCGTTCTTTAAATTGGAGATCAACTGGAGTGGATCTGGAATAATAATTTCTAATTGTAGGAAAATGGGTAGTATATTTAATTTCATTACATTCGATATCAGAGAGAGTTCTTTCTAAAGGAGATATTTGTTTGTTAGTATGGTTGATTGATCCGGGAATACAGATATTAGCTAATTTTTCTTTGATTTCTTCTAACATTTCTTCTGTGGAATCTTTAAGTGCAAATTGCATATTTTTAGGAAATTCATGTGGTTTGAATAGAGGTGTTTGGTTATTAATGTCATATGAAAATTGGATAGTAGTAGAGTCTAGGGAAGTATTGTATAAATGCTCAGTTAAGTATTCGATTTTATTTGTAACATTTTCTATTCGATTAGTTTGGTCTTCTGTTGTTTGTAAATATTGGTTTGAATAATTATTTTGGTCTATTATACTTTTTATTCCTTTCATAATAGTAAAGTTTGTTAAAGTAATTAGATCACTATTTTGTATGCTTCTAAAGGGTATAGCTTCAATTTCGGTATTTTTGATATTTAGTTGGATTGCATCAGAAGGTGGATGTATGGAAGTATTTGTTTTATTATCTATTGTCTTTCATTCTTGAGTTGTTTTTGCAGTTACATTTACCTGTTTGTTTTTTTATTGTGTAAAATAAGAATTATTACGCCAATTATCAAACAATTGGAAAATTAGGATATTTTATTTATATTGTTTAAAATATTTAAAATGTAATTCTTTCATATAATTTTGCTTATATTGTTGTGGGAATATGTTATAAAATTTATCTCTATTTTGTTTATTATAGTCTTGATTAAACTCATAACTTATAAATTATTTATCTATGATAAATTCGTTTTCTAATACAAATATTCCTGGATCCATTTGTGACTGCGTTGGTGATAGAGTATCTTGATCTTCCTGGTGTGTTGTATAGTATGGTTGAGTGATATTAGATTGTGTTCTAGTTTCTTAGATTCAGGGTCCTTCGGTAATATTAGTTCTTGTTTCATCATCTAATTGTCTACTTCGTGTTATGATTTCTAGTTGAATTTGTGGTGTTTTTATTCTAGAAAATGATGATCGTCTATCACTATCAATATCTTGTATGTTTAAGGTAACATGTTTAGTGGGGTTGAATCAAATTTCTACAGATGCATCTGAATGTTCGATTATTTATTCTAAATTTCTATTTTCAACTTGTTGGGGAAGTTGTAATTGTGTTAAATTCCAACTCTGTGGTAATTGGATTTGGTTCCATGTGATTGCTTTTAGAACTACTGTATTAGCTTTGTTCATATCTGTTTGTAGTAATATAGTCTGACCCTTTTGGCTTGTTTTAATTGATCCTAGTTCTATGCTAGTATTCAATACTTTATAATGGATTCGATATACTAAAGCTAATGGTAAACTTCCATCCATTAAGTGATATCCGCTTGTCTTAATATTAAGCGTTAGGACATGTAAAACATTAGGATCTTTTAAGCTAACGTTAAAGTTTGGATAACAATTGAAATAAATAGGTCCATTACATAAACTAGACTCTATAATTCCCAATACAGAGTCATGAAAATTTCTCAATACAGAGTCATGAAAATTTAAATGCCTACAGTCTCTTAAACATATTAAAGTACTAGCATTTAATCCGTATCTAGTTAATGCTTTAATTGTCACTTGTACTAACCCGATATGAAAATAACTATATTTCTTTTTTATATGTTCTATGATTGCATCTTCACTAAATAATCGTAAAGTTTCATACTAATTATTTAATCTTATATTTTGTTCTCTGGTCTTGATGACATAATCAAATTTAGATTGAGAGGAATAATCAATGCTTTAAGAATCAGGAAAGTTGGCCTGTGAAGGTGTTTAAAAGGACAAATCCGCTCCTGATTGATTGGGCTGTAGCAGCAAATTTTCTATCGGCTAATCAACTTCCAGTCAATTGGTCAGCCTTGTAAAGTGGTGTACAATTTTGTATTTTTCTGTTTTGTTTTTGCTGGCCTTTGGCCTTTTATTAATATTCTATATCATCATTTCAAAAAAATAAAATAAATAACCCACTTAACGCTGCTTTGAATTGGAGATGAACAGACACAATATTATTCACTCAGCAAACATGTTCGGATGCTCTATAAAAATGGATTGCAATTATTAGCCTAGTAAAGGGTTTGTAGCGAATATTATGAAACATCACTGAGCCACTTAACAGGGTTTTGAATTAGAGATAAACAAATAGAATATTCTTTCAAATAGAAAATTTACTTGATCCTCAATGTTTGTGAATGACCACAATATCTAGCTGGTTATTCACTCAGCGGGTGCATTTGGATGCTCTATTAAATTGGATTGTGTTATTAGCATAATAAAGGGCATGTAACCAATGTAATGAAACATCCCCAATTTTTGTCATTTCCTCTTGATTAAACTGAGTGTTTGTAGTCCAATCCGCTCAAGCATCCAAACACGGACTAAACTAAGTGAGAAAAAAACAAATTTTGTATATTTCACTTCGTAGCAACTTAAACATTGCAGTCTAAGTCAATTCTACATCCAAACACACCAAAAAGAACTAAAGAAACTCCTGAGAGAATCGCAACAATTATTTTCAGCAAAAGAAAAGCAAAACAAGACGTACCTTTTCTCATAGAGGATAGCGGAGACAACGCTAGCGAATGTTTCAGGCTTCATATCCATCTCTTCTCGCAGCTAATAATGCTTGTGCCGGAAGACGAGCCGCTGATACCTAACAAAGGGAGAGAGGGGGAGGACAAGGGGTTAGCGAGAGAATGGAATCGAAGGGAACAGAAGCTTCTCAATTTCTAATTTCCTTATAGCGTCTGCACATCGGTAGCAAGACCGAAAAGGCCGATGTGGAGTTTGTCGTGGATCTTGTGGATCCTCTGGAAATCGATGGCAATAGTCTGGAGCTAGACCCCAAGCTGACGGTCGCTGGCGATTGCGAAGCAATTCTTGCCTACCATCGCTACCAGAGCACTGCCATTGTATTCGAAGTTCTGAGAAATAAACGAGGAAAAAGAACTCAGAGAAAAAGACAGATTCTTCAAGATTAGACAGAGAGAGAAAGAGAGAGTTCTGAGAGAGATCGTTCTGGGATTGAAGGAAAACCTACTGACATCATGATTTGTAGGAGAGAAAGATAGAGAGAGAGAGAGTCGTAGGAGGGGGCGGTAAGTAAAGTAGAGAGCCCTCAATGTTATTATTTTCTTTCTTTTCTCTCAAGCAAGCAACCTGTGTCTGGAAGAAAGTTTCTATAGTCGGAAGATGTGTGTGGTCCACGTGCCCTTTATAAAATCCACTCCGTCCTTCAGTTTTACGAGATCGCAATAGCCGAGGACAATAAAATTTAAGCAGATGAAAAACTCCTGTATGCCACACCACACGAAAAAAGGGGGATTGAACGCCCACCATTGGAGAATTTGTGAGGGGCTACAGTAGTTTTGTATCGGGATTATGTTTGTGAATACAGTTTATATCAGCGATAATAACATTGTGAACGGTTTGGATAGCATATAAAGACCATGATCAGCTCCAGGAAGGTTTCAATGGTGGACATTTCTCACTTTTTCTCGTGGTGTGGCCTGCATGATTTTTGGATATGCCTGATTTCTATTATCATGTCCCATTGCAGTCTTACAAAAATGATGGACAGTTTGGATTTGTCACGGAATCTCCGTGTGGCCCAACACAGCTTCCGACTACAGGTGCCCCTGGGCATAGGCAATCCACATGTTGTTTCTTTCAGGTGCGACTTTAGTCCACTCCGCCGAGGTGGATGGATCCCTGGCTGTTGACCGCATGTTGATGTATGTTCCCTACATCCAAGCCGTACATCCGTTTTCACGGACGGTCCCAAAAAAAAAAAAAAAAAAAAGCAGATCAAAATCTCAGGTAGAACACACCACAGGAAACCGTGGTAATTAACCATTAAAAACTTCTCGTGGGACACAAAATTTTTAGAACAAGCTAATATTGTGTGGTCCTTTAATACATGTCATTTTGACCTCATCAAAAGGTCGTATGTCAGATAGACATTCCGGTGGCCCCTGAGAAATTTTTAGTGGTCGATATTCAATCACCACTATTTCCTTAGGTGTGGTCCACGTGAGATTTCCATCTTCTTCATTTTTTTTTATCATGACTTAAAATGAACTATATATCAAAATGGATGGACATCATGGGTGTAAGGAACATGCATCCAACACGAGATCCACGTAACATACATCAAGGTGGTTCAACTAAAGCCAGCTTTTTTCTTCATTTTCTTTTAGTCGAAAATCACAAACTTAGTATAAAATGAAATTAAATCAAACCAAGTTGTGTAACCAACTGTAAATGAATCATGGTCCAAAAGTTCGATGGATTGAGGAATATTGATCCTTGATTGGTGGACACTAGTATGCTGAAGTAGGATTATTGGATAATTTTTCATTTTCCCATCCTTAGTCCCATGGTAAGATATAATCAAATAAATGTAAAATTTTCGATCTGGCATGCGCCAATTGAGATCCTTAATTGCGACTGTTTAATACAAATTAGCCATGCTTGAATTAGGCAGTTTGTAAGTTATTTCTAAATATTTATTTATCCATTGCATTCGGCCAGTGAACCAAAGTTCCTATTTTTTTTTCTTCTCCCATATGCTAGTTTGGAACATATGCCGGTTGCATGAAATGGGATGAACATTCATTTGGGTGTGAAATAGGGTGCGACTTATATTATGTAAACCCAAATGTAGTTAGCTTAATATGAACTTTGGATTATATTGGATTAAGGCAGGGTTAAGTTTAGTGTGAAAATCCTCAATCCAGCTCGCACTTCCTTCTACGAAGTATGATCAATCCACGGAATCTATTTTAGTAATGTAGGACAAGTCTCTGTTGGGGGCCTTGCACAAAACCTTAGGATCTAGCCTCCCGAAACAAACTCGAATTATGGAATAATAATGCAATGAACTAAATCAAAACATAAACCACACCACACCAGGGATTTTTACGTGGAAAACCCTCGAAGAGGTAAAAACCACGGGACTTCGTCCAGATCAACAATCCACTATAAAGCAGAACGTTACAACCGATCACAAGCACACACCGCTTGGATCAAACCTTCTTCACTCACGCGGGAGTGGATAAATAATAAGAGAAACAAGAGAAAATAGAGAGATATCACCAATTACGAGGACATAGAAGCGCTGAGACGTGGACTGCTAAGTAGATCACCTCTACGAGCAGAATCTCCCTTCCACAAGCTTACTCTCTCTCTTTCTTTCTCTCTCTCTCTCTCACCTTTTGATAGCCCTAAGCCCTCCTAGAAAACCTTTAAGAAGCTTAGAATGCCCTGGAATACACCTCAATCCCGGATACACCCCTTTATATAAGAATAGAAAGAGGTATAACTCAAATAGGAAACAAAATCCGCAAAATCTGCGTTTCTGCAATTGCATCTGCGGAACTCGTCGATGTCATTGAGCCACTCTCGATGATAGCCTCGATATCATCTGAATGTCTCTCGATGACATCGACACGGGACCAAAACTGTCCAGCGACCAGGGGTGAAAAATCCAACAATTATCGATGTCATTGAGCCACTCTCGATGACATCGACACAGGACCAAAACTGTCCAGCGACCAGGGGTGAAAAATCCAACAATTATCGATGTCATTGAGCCACTCTCGATATCATCTGAAAGTCTCTCGATGATATCGATATGACCAAAAACAGTCCAGCAACCAGCAGTGAAAAAACCTGTAATTATTGATTCTATCGAAACCTGTTCGATTTCATCGAACCGAACAATGAGGAGAAAATCCCCATCAAATCTCTCCATTTTCGACTTAGGAGGAATCCACCTTCTTCAAGCCAGCCCGGTTTCTACAAACCTTAAACTTGCCCTTGAGCAAAACCTTGGTTATCATGTCTGACCCATTATCGTTCGCGTGGACCTTCTCAAGCTGTAACACCTTCTGTTCTAAAATATCCCTGGTCCAATGATACCGAACCTCTATGTGCTTCGACTTGGAGTGCTGACTTGGATTCTTGCTCAAGTGTATAGCACTTTGACTATCGTAATAGACCACGTGCTACTCCTGCTTCAGGTTAAGTTCTTGTAGGAACCTCTTCATCCAAAACATCTCTTTACATGCTTCTGTGACTGCAATGTACTCGGCCTCTGTCGTCGACAATACTACGACCTTCTGTAGCTTGCTCTGCTAAGAAATTGCTCCCCCTGCAAACGTGAACATGAACCCCGATGTAGACTTCCTTGAGTCTATGTCGCCTGCCATATATGCATCTGTGTAGCCCTCTAACACAGGTTTTCTGTCACCATAGCATAGGCTCAACCTGGGTAAGCCTCTTAGATACTGTAGTATCCACTTCACCACTGCCCAATGCTCTTTGCCAGGATTGGTAAGATACTGGCTGACAATACCAACCGCATATGCTATGTCTGGGCGTGTACACACTATAACATACATCAAACTTCCTATAGCTGACGCGTAGGGTATCTTCTACATCTCTTCCACATCTGCCTTCGTCTTGGGATACTGCCTGTCGTTCAATCTGAAGCGACCATCCAGTGGAGTACTGACCGGCTTCGCTGCATTCATATTGAACCGCTTTAGGACTTTCTCAATATACTGCTCTTGTGACAGCCAAAGCTTCCTGCTACTTCTATCACGGGCCATCTCCATTCCTAGGATCTGTTTAGTCAAGCCCAAGTCTTTTATCGCAAACGACTTGCCCAACTCATGTTTCAGCCTGTCGATCTTCTTGATGTCGTTTCCCATGATGAGTATGTCATCAACATATAACAACAGAACTAAGAAATCATCATCTGAGAACTTGCGCGTGAACACACAGTGGTCCGACTCCGTTCTGTCATATTCATGCTTCAACATAAACGAGTCGAACTTCTTGTACCATTGTCGTGGAGCTTGTTTCAGCCCATACAAGCTCTTCCTCAGCCTACACACTATATGCTCTTTGCCCTTGACTTCGAACCTCTCTGATTGGTGCATGTAGATCTCTTCTTCCAGGTCACCATGGAGAAAGACAGTTTTAACATCTAACTGCTATATCTCTAAATCCATGCTAGCCGCCAACCCAAGCAACACCCGTATGGATGTCATCTTCACCACTGGTGAGAATATCTCCTCGAAGTCTATACCTTTCCTCTGACCAAACCCTTTCACCACAAGTCTGGCCTTGAACCTCGTCTGTGAATTCTTCTGCTCAACCTTCTTTCTGAACACCCACTTGTTGTTCAAAGCTTTCTTGCCCTTAGGCAGTTTCACCATGTCATAGGTGTGGTTCTTATGCAAGGATTCCATTTCCTCTTGTATAGCTTTCAACCACTCCCCCTTATGCTCATCGGTTAGGGCCTCAGAATAATCTTTTGACTCTCCCCCATCAGTCAGCATAATGTACTCATGTGGCGAGTACCTATTGAACGACTGTTTGTCCCTAGATGACCTTCTCACCTGTGGCTCAACAGGTGGATCAAGTGGGGGCTACTCCCCTGGTCCATCTTCTTAAGGAACTCCCTCGTCCTCTGCACCTTGTTGTACTCCCCCGTCATCAGGCAGCACGGGAGGAATAACCGGATCCATGTCCTCTAACTCACCTGAACTTGGCTGGTTCTTCTCTGGCTTACTAATGTCTTCTATACACTGATCTTCAAAGAAAACTACATCTCTGCTCCTGACGAGCTTCTTCTTGGTCGGATCTCATAACCTATAACCGAACTTTTCATCACCGTACCCTAAGAACACACACTGTTTGATCTTCATATCGAGCCTGGACCTCTCGTCCTTTGGTACGTGAACGGATGCCCTGCATCCAAACACCCTGAGATGACTGTACGATGGATCCTGTCCAGTCCACACCTTCTCAGGTACTTCTCCATTCGACGGGGCTGATGGAGACCTGTTTATCAAATACACCGCCGTATGCATTGTTTCTCCCCAGAACGTCTTGGGCAACTTCGCATGGGATAATATGCATCTGATTCTCTCTATAATGATGCGATTCATTCGTTCAGTTACACCATTATGCTGGGAGGTCTTGGGAACCGTTTGTTCAAGCCGTATACCCAGGAACTTACAATATTCATGAAAGTCGCCAATGTATTCACCACCATTGTCAGTGCGGATGCACTTCAATGATCTACATGTCTCTCTCTCGACTATAGCATGAAACAATTTAAACACATCAAAGACCTCGTCCTTAGATTTCAAAGCATAAACCCAAACCCTCCTAGATGCATCGTCTATAAAAGTTACAAAATACAATACCCCACCAAAGGTTTTTGTCCTCATAAGACCACAAACATCAGAATAAACCAAATCTAATGTATGTACTTTGTTAACATGAGAAGCAGTTTTAACAAATGAAACTCTACGTTGTTTATCTAATAAACAATCAAAACAGGTTTTAAGAGGTGTACCTATCACGTCTGGAAGGAGTCGCTTCCTTGCTAGTAGCTGAAGCCCGTTTTCACTCGTGTGGCCTAGACGCTTGTGTCACATGTCAATAGCTGAATCTTCTGTTGCGTTCAACTCACCCTTACACATACTGACACTTGCCTTGTAAAGGGTGCAACACTTCTTTCCTCTAGCTGTGACCAACGAACCCTTGATGAGCTTCCATCGCCCATCAGCAAACCGGCTTTCATAGCCATCATCATCCAACCTTTTCGTCGACATCAAGTTGAGGCCAAGGTCTAGATATGCCTCACATCCCTGAGAACCAATGTGCAGCCCACATCGGTCTTCACACAAATATCACCGACTCCCACGATTTTTGATACGTCAGAATTTTCCATCTTCACAGTCCCATAGTCACCTCACTTGTAGCTTGTGAAGAAGTCGCTGCGTGGAGTCACATGAAACGAGGCTCTCTAGTCTATCACTCAGTCTGTGTCCTGACTCATAGCCGTGAGACATACATCGTGATCTGCTGAAAGAGTAACTACAACGTCGCCATCTGAAGCGACCGCAGTGGAATCTGATTCATCTTCCTTCCCTTTTCCTTTCTTGTCGTTTTTCTTACCACGACATTCATGCTTGTAGTGACCCTTCTTGCCACAATTCCAGCAATCAACATCTTTTCTGTTACTCGACTTGGCTCTTGATTTATCTCGGGCCTTCCTGCCCTTCCTGTTCTTTCCTCTCCCCCGTTCTTGTGTTACAAGGGCCTCTTGCTGAGTAGACCCCTGATACTTCCTCCTTGTCTCCTCATTGAAGAGACAACTGGTTACCTGTTCCATGGATATCTTTCTGTCTAGCGCGGAGTTACTTAAAGACACCACCAATGTCTCCCAACTGTCAGGCAATGAACTAAGCAATAATAAAGTCTGCAATTCATCATCCAGGACCATCTTCATAGAGGAGAATTGATTCACTATATTGATGACCTCATTCTTGTGCTCGGTCACAGAACCACTATCTTTGAACTTGAAATTCAAAAGTCACCTTATCAGAAAAATCTTATTACCGGTTGTCTTCCTCTCATACAACCCTTATAATTTCAGCCATAGGCTAGCGGCTGAGGTTTCTGTAGACACATGGTGGAACACAGAATCATACAATCATTGTCTAATAAACCCCACCGCTTTTCAGTCCATCTTCTTCCAATCATCATCAGTCATATCCTTGGATTTTGCTGATATGCCTAAAATTAGAGAAATAGGTCCTTGCAATAAAGCAAGTCCTTCATCTTAGCCTTCCATATAGTCCAGTTAGAACCATTGAGGATGATCATCCTTGATGAGTCACCTTCCATAATTCAAAACTGATCTTACCTGTTCAATGAACTTAGTTCTGATACCACCTTGTTGGGGCCTTGCACAAAACCTTAGAATCTAGCCTCCCGAAACAAATCAAAATTATGGAATAATAATGCAATGAACTAAATCAAAACATAAACCACACCACACCAGGGATTTTTACGTGGAAAACCCTCAAAGAAGTAAAAACCACGGGACCTCGTCCAGATCAACAATCCACTATAAAGCAGAACGTTACAACCGATCACAAGCACACACCACTTGGATTAAACCTTCTTCACTCACGCAGGAGTGGATAAACAATAAGAGAATAAGAGAAAACAGAGAGATCTCATTGATCACGAGGACGTAAAAGCGCTGAGACGTGGACTGCGAAGTAGATCACCTCTACGAGCAGAATCTCCCTTCCACAAGCTTCCTATCTCTCTTTCTCTCTCTCTCTCTCACCTTTTGATAGCCCTAAGCCCTCCTAAAAAACCTTTAGGAAACTTAGAATGCCCTGGAATACACCTCAATTCCGGATACACCCCTTTATATAAGAATAGAAAGAGGTATAACCCAAATAGGAAACAAAATTCGTAAAATCTGCGTTTCCACAATCGCATCTGCGGAACTCATCGATGTCATCAAGCCACTCTCGATGACAACCTCGATATCATCTGAAGGTCTCTCGATGATATCGACACAGGACCAAAATTGTCCAGTGACCAGGGGTGAAAAATCCAATAATTATCGATGCCATCGAGCCACTCTCGACGACAGTCTCGATATCATCTGAAAGTCTCTCGATGATATCTACAAGACCAAAAACAGTCCAGCGACCAGCAGTGAAAAAACCTGCAATTATCAATTCTATCGAAACCTGTTCGATTTCATCGAACCGAACAATGAGGAGAAAATCCCCATCAGTCTCCCCAACTCAACACAATACTCCAGAAGACTCGTGAAAGAATCGATTAACTGACTTAGGGCGTGTTTGGGCAGTGGGATTAGAAGGGATTAGGTGGGATGAGATTCATCTGGTCCTGTAACATCCCGGATTTTCACTGTTTTGGATTTCCAAAAATCCTTAAAATTTCTTTTTAATTAACTTATAATATCACTTAAATGACCATTAACACTCAATGTTAGTCTATAATGGGGTGGACCAGTCTAGTTATAATGGGACCAAGTGCGGGCCGCCAAGCCAGATGACCTGTTTACACTTAACAACAGCCCATGTGGGCCACCCATCGACCGGGGAGGGTCAGAAAAATCTAAAAGTTTAGGAAATCCTACTCACTGGGCTTGTGGTCCATCGCGGACTGCAGACCCAGTGGACACCCAGAAATACCATCTGGCGCTTGCCCAATGCGCCCCACCAATGCCAGATTGGAATCTGGCACTTACGATAAAACCCGGATACCAGGCATTCCAGCCGTCGGATTTCTTCCAAATTTACGGTCAAGGTTTGATGTATTTTTCTACACCCGTCCACCAAATCTGAGACCCGATCGTGGCACGGTGACCGTTGATCACAAATCGGACCCGTACAACCAAACCCCATATCCGATCGTTCCCAAATTTTGCGTGGCCCTTCATTGGGCCATGGAGCACCTACCCTATAAATTTCATGGCCAGAGGGCCACCAGAACTGCCCCAACAATCGGAATGGGCCTCCCAGGGCCATTTAAAGATCAGAACCCTATACTCAAAACCCATATTCGTTCATCCGTTTGATCTCAGATTTTGCATGGCCCCTCATCGGGCCGTGAGACACCTCCACCCCAAATTTGGTGGACGGAGGGGTGATAGGGCCACCCCAACTTTAATAGGGAGCCCTAGAAGGCTAGTTTGAGAAATTGTGGGAACTTAAGTGAATTGAGTTGTCTATTCTTATGTAAAGTGGAGGATTTAGAACCGTCGGTTTGCGACCAAACTTCACACATGGAGTAAGGATATTTTCACGCTCATATCCGTATAGCTGCGGCCCCCATCGACTGTCGGTGACCGTTGAACAGACTTCTAATCATATCTATCGATCGTCGTATCCAAATGGCGGGCTGATCGTATCCATATGTAGATCAGCATTAGGACTAACTATCCTACGGTGTATATCGACTAGTACACCCTATAGTGGGCCCTTGAGGCTAAAAAAACTCTCCCATAGGGTTAATATAGTAAAGACCCAACACTTGGGGCCAATTGCACCAAAACTAGCATTATAAAAAGACTTCATTTAGGCACCCCCTCTCCCCATACGATTTTTCCCTAGATAAAGAAAGAGAGAAAGAGAGAAAGAGGGAGAGAGTAAAGAGAGAAGATAGAGAGCTAGGGAGAGTGAAGGAAGAGAGTGAAGGTGAGAGCAAAGGTGGACCTTAGATCGAGGTGGGGCTCAAGGAAATCAAACCTCACATCTCCCTACCTCATCTCCAAGAAGAAATCTCATCCGCAACTGCCATTTTCATTCCGTTGATCGCCTAGGTAAGATCCAACACTCATTCTCCTTGAAACCCTTGTAATAAGAAGGGTTTTGCTTGAGATTCTAACATGCAAATGTTGCTTTAGGGATTCCAACCGATCAACCCCCGAAATTCACCCTCCTAGGGCATTCCCAAGCCTTCAACGAATCCGAAGGTGCGGATTATTGTTCTTAGGTGGCCTAGCACCAATTTTACTATGGGTTTAATGATTTTGATTGTTTAGATGTTATGATTGGAGAAATTAGAGAAACCTTAGGAATTGCATGATTTTTGAAATTCGTATGGGATGCATGTTGATCCTCATATGGTGTTGCTATTGCCTTTCACATGATTGGGTATTTGGATGATTAGGTGCTCATGCCTTGTTGATTTTTCCCTGCATTGTTGTTTCATAGAATGTATGGTGATCGTGTGCATATGATTTCTTGCAATGGTGGAAGTGCTTCACTTCCTCCCACACACACACACCTCGGTTGCACTTGTATTATGATATTGTTGGCCTTGCTTGGTATGAGAATCTGAATTGTATGTTGAGAAGCATGAGAACATGAAGGTTGTATATGCTAGATGATGCATTGGTAGGCAGCATGCTAGGGATTGCTACTCGTACCCTTAGGTTGGTTAGGAAACATGAGGAGAGCGAAGGTGGCTCCAGTGGTAGGACCGCCTAGAGGCTAAACCGTGGGTTTTGGACTGGTGTGCTCAGGCGGCTGTAGTTCGACTACGTGGGACCCTTGTGCCCAAGGTCACTCGTCTCACACTCGCCTGACTCATGCGGTCTACACTACTGACTGATCAACCCTGTTTGTTAACCCTGTGTGCTCACATATGTATGGAATCTGAACCACCCTGCAACAATTGTAGCCCATCGATAATCCACTTGAAACTGGTCCACAGTCTCGTGAGTCAGGCATGGTGGAATGAGACACTATGTCCGAGCTGTCGGCCTACGCTGGGGTACCGCGCCTCCCCGTAGTGACCGCGAGCGATCCCTTCCTTTCGGCACTGCTCATGTGCTTGGAGTCGGGGATGAGGAACCCAACGGGATCACGGACCGCGAGGTCTCGGCCTCACGCGTTGGAGGGTCTTGGCCTCGCAACCAGCTTAGGGCATTGATACGTAGGGTGAATCAGAATCCCCAACCTGCTGGATGAATGGACTTAAATAATAACTCGGCTAACACGATCGTATTGCACGCATTAGTTAAGGTGGCGACTCGGAAGTCGAGGTCGCTCTGAGGGAGTGCTGTCATATGCGATCGTTAGATGGAGTCGCTTGAGGGAGTGTTGTGGCGAGGGCATGCATCATATCATCCCACATGCATGCATTTAAATAAGAGTTGCTAGGTGTTGATGAATGACTGTTTTTCATTAAGTTCATATTACAATTGACGCCTGTTATAAGTTGAGACCAATAGTTTACACTGAGTTGATCACTCACTCCCACTTTGGGACGGTGTTTTAAAACACCAACCAGACTCATTCATAGATGCAGGTGACCCAGTGCATGAGGAACTTGGCGAGGCGAGCTTTGACGAGGAGGACGAGCTCTCCTACTTTCAGCTGATGGGCGGCTCTCCATCGGCTTGATCGGGCTGAATTTGGATTTGTTGAGCCGCGGGCTCCGCTTTAGTCTTTTGGATATAGCCTTCTTTTATTATCCTGTTGGGCAACGCTTTGGGCGACCCTTTATTATTTTTGGACCTGTATATTTGTGAGATTTCCTTCATTTCAGTAGACTGGTGCGATTGTGCTTCTTGCTTCAGGTAATTTCAAATTGCGCAGTTAAATTTGATTAATCATTAAAAAAAATCATAAATGCGTGATAAGTGACACTCGAGAACTCGGGAGTCGAGTCTATGCACGACCCCCGATTTTTCGGGGTGTTACAGGTCCTGTGCCGATTCCACTCCATGTTTGGGAAGAATGGAAAAGCTTGGAATTAGATGAGATGGAATTGCATTGGGTCCCGTGCCAATTTCACTCAATGTTAGCAAGTTGTGTAGGTCCCACCATGATGTGTGGGCTATATCTACACCGTCCCCCATTTTTCGAGATTATTTTAGAGCATGGGCCAAAAAATTAGGTAAATCTAAAGCTCAAGTGGACCCCACCATTGAAAGCAACAGAGATTGAATACTTACCGTTGAAAACTTCTTTAGGGCCACATAAGTTTTGGATCTACCTCATTTTTAGGCCCATGCCATAAAATGATGTTACAAAACAAATGAACGGTTTAGATATAACACATGTGTGTTATTCTCAGTAATTTTAAATGATGGTGGGTATATCCATTCAATGTACCACCGTATTACCAACAAAGCATGACATTAATCTTATCCCATGGCAGCAGGGGACAATCCTTGCCATGGGTAACAATTATGTTTTTTGAATCCCATCCCACCTAATCCCTTCTAATCCCACCGCCCAAACACGCCCTTAGGTTTTTTATTTGGGTTGACATTTAGTGCAATTCGGTTCAGCTTGAACTTGACCTTATTTACCGTGCACATGAATTATAACCTAAATGAGAGTTGTTTGGATTGAAATAGATATGTCCAATTATTATGTTTTTTATCTATCTTTGAAAATATTTGTATTAGATTGTAAATCTCCAGCTATATAATATTCTCTCCAGCTATATAATATTCTCTCCAGCTATGTAATATTTTATATTTAGCACCTAGGATCTTTCTTACAGCTATGCATATTGCCTATCAATAGGTTGTAATCATACTATAAAGAGGGTGTTTTTCCTCCAATACAATACACACAAAAATTACAAACGTATTATGGTATCAGGGCCAAGTTTGATCAGGGTCATTGATCCAAATTTTGAATGGTCAGGATCTCTTGACTGATCAGAGTATACACCTATCTTCAGTGTATAATCTTCCTCAATCCATCTCTACTCCCACCAACCCCATTAGCACGACGATTCTCATCCCTTGCTGCGACCCATCTCTCCATTGCTGCGATTTCATCATCTGCTGCGATTTCATCATAAGTTGTCTGATATCTGCCCGCACTATAATCCCAGACAACAACAACATGGCCACTTCAAAGTCTCCTGAGTCTACTATAAGCACTACTCTTGCATCACGGGATTCTTCCAATCCACTCTACCTTTATCATTCAGATCAGTCAGGTATTGTGCTTGTTTCTCAACAACTTAATGGATATAACTATACCACTTGGAGTCGTGCTATGATTGTCGCTCTTAGCGTGAAAAATAAATTGTGCTTCGTTGATGGTTCCTACCCACCACCGCTCACTACTTCACTTGATTTTGCCTCTTGGACTTGATGCAATCATATGGTTCTCTCTTAGGTTCTCAATGCCCTCACAAAGGAGGTATCCAATAGTGTTGTTTACACTGACAACGCTCACGATGTTTGGATTGATCTATGTGACCGCTTTGCTCAAAGCAATGGTCCACGTATATTCCAGCTCCAACGTTCCATCTGCTCTCATACACAAAATCAGTCCACCATTGCTTCATATTTTTCTCAGTTGAAATCATACTGGGATGAATTATCTTCTTTTTCTACACTTTCCATGTGTACTTGTGGCGCATCCAAAGATCTCGCTTCTCATCAACAGAAGGAACGTCTCATGCAATTCCTTATGGGACTTAATGAAAGTTATTCTGCTATACGAGGACAACTGCTTCTTATGAATCATCTCCCAACGATTAATAAAGCATATTCCTTATTGCTCCAAGAAGAGAAACAACACGAAGTCGCTACGTCTCCCCAGCCTTCTGACACTACCATGGCACTAGTCGCTGCCAATCCTCCATCTCCTATGGTTCCCAGTCGCAATGTTGAATGTAACTCTTACAAAGACAACTACGGTAAGCGTCAACTCAATCTCACATGTGATCATTGTGGCTGGATTAGTCACACAAAAGACAGATGTCATGCCCTTCATGGATATCCACCCGACCATCGTTTACATGGCTCCACTCCATCAAGACCAATCAGAGCACCATCTCGTGACAATACAAGTGCTACCACTTCTGCCCCATCCACTCCATCTCTTACTCCAGAGCAGTATCACAACTTTTATCTCTACTTAATAAATGTGCAACGCAGCCTGAGGCACATCTTGCAGGTAATTCATCTTATCTCTCTGCTTCCTCCTCTCCTTCCACATGGATTATTGACACTGGTGCCACAACCCATATGTCTCATTCTCCATCTTTATTTCATTCTTCCTGTCAATCCACTACCTTTCCCCCCATCACATTACCTAATGGTCATCTTGCCCTTGTTACTCATTTGGGGATCGTTCCTCTCACCTCATCCATTTCCCTTACTGATGCACTATGTGTTCCATCTTTTCGTTTTAATCTTCTATCCGTTAGTCAATTGACTCGTTCATTAAACTATTCCATTACCTTTTTTGCTGACTTTTGCCTTTTAAGGACCTCCATATTGCCTATCAATAGGTTGTAATCATACTATAAAGATGACGTTTTTCTTCTAATACAATACACACAGAAATTCCAAACGTATTAATTTGCATTTGATTAAGGATTGTTATGTTTTTTTTTATATATGTTTTTTTTTAAATATATTATTTATTTATAAACGACAAATTGTATGTTTAGTTTTATTCACATTAAAGTTATAATGATAACACTTTTTTTGTTATCTTAATGTCAAATCATCAAATTTTGTTTGTTTGGATTAAAGATTTTTATGGTAATATAATTGAAAATTGCAATAGTTACATATTCATATACCTTTCTTATAAGCATCTATATTTGACCGACATTTGTTATGTTTGGCTTTACAATGGTAAAATCGTAATAATTACATTTTCCACTATGTTATATTGGTAAATCCCAATCCGACCTTTTGATGAGGTCAAAATGGTATATTATGTTTGGATTGATCACTGATATGGCTAAGATGTCGTTCTAGACACAGTAGAAATCAAGAAAAAGGCAATTTACTTTGTAGAGAGAAGTGCGAGCTGAATTGAGGATTTTCACACTAAACTCAACCCTGCCTTAATCCAATATGATCCGATTAAGCTAACTACATTTGGGTTTACATAATATAAGTCGCACCCTACTTCACACCAAATGAATGTTCATCCCATTTCATGCAACCGGCATATGTTCCAAACTCGCACATGGGAGAAGAAAAAACATAGGAACTTTGGTTCACTGGCCGAATGCGATGGATAAATAAATATTTAGAAATAACTTACAAACTGCATAATTCGAGCATGACTAATTTGTATTAAACAGTTGCAATTACAGATCTCAATTGGCGCATGCTAGATCGAAAATTTTACATTTATTTGATTATCTGACCATGGGACTAAGGATGGAAAATGAAAAATTATCCAATAATCCTACTTCAGCATGCTAGTGTCCACCAATCAGAGATCAATATTCCTCAATCCATCTAACTTTTGGACCATGATTCACTTACAGTTGGTTACACAACTTGGTTTGATTTAATTTCATTTTATGTTAAGTTTGTGATTTTCAACTAAAAGAAAATGAAGAAAAAAGCTGGCTTCAGCTGATCCACCCTGATGTATGTTACGTGGATCTCGTGTTGGATGCATGTTCCTTACACCCATGATGTCCATCCATTTTGATATATAGTTCATTTTAGGTCATGATTTAAAAAAAAAAATGAAGTAGATGGAAATCTCATGTGGACCACACCTAAGGAAATAGTAGTGATTGAATATCGACCATTAAAAATTTCTCAGGGGCCACCGGAATGTTTATCTGACATCTAACCTTTTGATGAGGTCAAAATGACATGTATTAAAGGATCACACAATATTAGCTTGTTCTAAAAATTTGGTGTCCCACGAGAAGTTTTTAATGGTTAATTACCATAGTTTCATTCTACTTGAGATTTTGATCTTTTTTTTTTTTTTTTTTTTTTTTTTTTTTTTTTTTTTTTTGGGATCGTCCGTGAAAACGGATGTACGGCTTGGATGTAAGAAACATACATCAACATGCGGCCAACAGCCAGGGATCCATCCACCTCGGCGAGTGGACTGAAGCCGCACCTGAAAGAAACAGCATGCAGATTGCCTGTGCCCAGGGGCACCTGTAGTTGGAAGCTGTGTGGGGCCACACGGAGATTTCGTGACAAATCCAAACTGTCCATCATTTTTGTAAGACCGCAATGGGACATGATAATAGAAATCAAGGCATATCCAAAAATCATGCAAGCCACACCACGAGAAAAAGTGAGAAATGTCCACCGTTGAAACCTTCCTGGAGCTGATCATGGTCTTTATATGTTATCCAAACAGTTCACAGTGTTATTATCGCTGATATAAACTGTATTCACGAACATAATCTTCATACAAAACAACTGTAGCCCCTCACAAATTCTCCAATGGTGGGCGTTCAATCCCCCTTTTTTCACGTGGTGTGGCGTACTAGAGTTTTTCATCTGCTTGAATTTTACCGTCCTCGGCTGTTGCGATCTCGTAAAACTGAAGGACGGAGTGGATTTTATAAGGGAATGGATGGCTATTCCCCCTGACACCAGCCAATGGCTGGTGGTTGGTGCTTTGTGGGCCTCACCATGATGTATGTGTTTCATACATGCTGTCCATTTATAGTTACAAAAAATTTTACGATATGAGACGAAAAATGAGATATATCCCCATCTCAGGTGGACCACATTACAAGAAACAGTGTTGAATGAGCCTCGACCATTAAAAACATTTTGGTGGCCATAAAAGTTTTGGATCAAGCTGATTTTTGTTTTTTCCTTTCTTCCCTGGGCCTGCATGACCAAATCAACGATTGGGTGTCAAATAAATAGTTCAGTGGACCTTAGGAGGATTTTAATGGTGGATATCCAATCACTATTGTTTTCATGTGGTGTGGACCACCTGAGATTTATATACCTTTTATTTTTGGGATATAGCCCTAAAATGATCTTAAAAAATGGATGAAAAACATACCTCATGGTAGGGTCCACAGAGCACCGACCATCAGCCACGGGGCTGGTGGCAGGGGGAGTAGCCAATCCGTTTCCATTTTATGAAGGGTACGTGGACCCCACACATCTTCCGAAGGTTGCTTGCTTGAGAGAAAAGAAAGAAAATGATAACAATAGGGCTGCTTTACTCACCGCCCCCTCCTGCAACTCTCTCTCTCTCTCTCTCTCTCTCTCTCTCTCTCTCCTGCAAATCGCGATGTCGGTAGGTTTTCCTTCAATCCCAGAACGATCTCTCTCAGAACTCTCTCTTTCTCTCTCTGTCTAATCTTGAAGAATCTGTCTTTTTCTCTGAGTTCTTTTTCCTCGTTTATTTCTCAGATCTTCGAATACAATGGCAGTGCTCTGGTAGCGATGGTAGGCAAGAACTGCTTCGCAATCGCCAGCGACCGTCGACTTGGGGTCCAGCTCCAGACTATTGCCACCGATTTCCAGAGGATCCACAAGATCCACGACAAACTCTACATCGGCCTCTCCGGCCTTGCTACCGATGTGCAGACGCTGTAAGGAAAGGAGAAATCGAGAAGCTTCTGTTCCCTTCGATTCCATTCTCTCGCTAACCCCTTCTCCTCCCCCCCTCTCCATTTGTTAGGTATCAGCGGCTCGTCTTCCGGCACAAGCTTTATCAGCTGCGAGAAGAGAGGGATATGAAGCCTGAAACATTCGCTAGCGTTGTTTCTGCTATCCTCTATGAGAAAAGGTATGTCTTGTTTTGCTTTTCTTTTGCTGAAAATAATTGTTGCTATTCTCTCAGGAGTTTCTTTAGTTCTTTGTGGTGTGTTTGGATGTAGAATTGACTTAGACCGCAATGTTTAAGTCGCGATGAAGTGAAATATACAAAATTTGTTTTTTTTCACACTTAGTTTAGCCCATGTTTGGATGCTTGAGCGGATTGGACTGCAAACACTCAGTTTAATCAAGAGGAAATGACGAAAATTGGGGATGTTTCATTACATTGGTTACATGTCCTTTATTATGCTAATGACACAATCCAATTTGATAGAGCATCCAAACGCACCCACTGAGTGAATAACCAGCTAGATACTGTGGTCATTCACAAACATTGAGGATCAAGTAAATTTTCTATCTGAAAGAATATTCTATCTGTTTATCTCCAATTCAACACCCTGTTAAGTGGCTCAGTGATGTTTCATAATATTGGCTACAAACCCTTTACTAGGCTAATAATTGCAATCCAGTTTTATAGAGCATCCGAACATGTCTGCTGAGTGAATAATATTGTGTCTGTTCATCTCCAATTCAAAGCAGCGTAAAGTGGGTTATTATTATTATTATTTTTTTGAAATGATGATAAAGAATATTAATAAAAGGCCAAAGGCCAGCAAAAACAAAACTGTACACCACTTTGCAAGGCTGACCAACTGACTGGAAGTTGATCAGCAGATAGAAAATTTGCTGCTACAGCCCAATCAGTCAGGAGCTGATTTGTCTTTTTAAACACCTCCACAGGCAAACTTTCCTGATTCTTAAAGCATCGATTATTCCTCTCAATCCAAATCTCCAAAGACCTGCCAGTAAACTCAAGTGCCAGATTCATTTCCCGATTTTATTTATACCTCTTCCATACCATGCCGAAAGAAACTGATCAATAGAAGTAGGGTTGACCCAAGACGTGCCAAATGAAGAAAAGAAACCGTGCCAGATTGCAGATGCAGCAGAACAATGCATGAATAGTGATCCATTGACTCCTCATCTTTATAGCAAAGTAGGCATACACTTGGAATTATCATGCCTCGCCTTTGAAGATTATCCACCGTTAGAACCTTTTTTCTACCCACCAGCCAAGCAAAGGCCGCCACCTTGGATGGAGCTCCGTAATGCCGTACAAGACTAGTGAGACAAACCTTCCGTGAACTTTGCCACCCCACCAGTTTCATATAAAAAGACTTAACCGAAAATCTACCAGACTTATCCAAGAGCCAAACCATGGAGTCTTCTTCGGAAGGATTAGAGATCTGACTTGCAAGGAGCTGCAAGAACCTCACAGGCCTCTTCCATCTCTTCATCATATAGATTTCTTCTAGATGGAGGAATCCAAACCACTTAATTGCGGCTAAAAGACAAACACCTATCAACCAATATATTAGGATCAAATGCAATTCCTGCTAATGTAGGAAATGATGCACTCAACTTGTGGAACCCAACCCATATGTCTTCCCAGAAATGGATTCTCTTACCATTCCCTAGAGAATAGCCCACATTCTCCAGAACCTCATCTTTCAAAAGATTTATCGATTTCCATAATGGGGATGCTCTATATAAAGACGATTCTTTTGTCTACCTCTTCTTCAACGCTGCATTTTCTCTCCACTACCTCTCTCCACAAACTACTATCCTCACCCCTGAATCTCCAAACCCATTTTCCTAATGGAGCCATGTTCATAACTTCCAGATTCAAACTCCTACACCGTCCTGGGTCGTTGGTTTACACACTTCTTCCCACTTGATTAAGTGGAACTAATGTTTTTCTGCCGAATCGCTCCAAATGAAATCTCGCCCGATCCTTTCTAGTTTCGCAATAACCGATTTTAGGTATTTAAATAATGACACGAAATACGCTGGAAGATTTGACATCGCTGACTTAATCAAAATCAACTTTCCCCCCAAAGAAAAATTTTCCTTGTCCATGATGATAACTTTCTTTTGAACCTTTCGATCACTTTATCCCATAGATGTTTTGCTGGCTTCCCAATATATAGAGGAAGCCCCAAATAAGAGGATGGGAAGGAGCCAACCCTACATCCAAGACTTGCTGCAAATACCTCGAGCTCCTCTTTAGCTAGATCCACCCCTGACATTTCACTCTTAACAATATTGATTTTCAGTCCAAACACTACCTTAAAGCAATTACTACTTATCTGCAGAATATCTAGTCTGCTGCGCACAAGAGCAACGTGTCGCCCACATAATGCAAATGAGATATTTGGAAATCTGAGTTATCCACCTTGAATCCTTCCACTAGGTCCGAAGCCACCCCTTGATCAATCATTCTTCCAAACGCTCCATCACCACCACAAACAAATATGGAGATAACCGGTCGCTCTGTCGCAGACCTCTAGATGAGGAAAAAATCCTTTAGGAGCGCCATTAACCAAAAGAAAGAATTTTGCCGAACGGACACATATTTGAATCTATTTTCTCCATTTTTCCCTACACCCCAACCGCATCAACATACAATCAAGAAACTGCCAATCAACATGGTCATAAACTTTTTCAATGCCCAATTTGCATACAATGCCCTCATTACCTTTCCTTTTGCAAGAATCAATGCACTCATGAGCGATAAGTGCACTATATCCAATTTGCCTACCTTTCTCAAAAGTCCCTTGTGAGTTGGAGATTACCTCACCGAGGACCAATCTAAATCTGGACGCCAAAATCTTTGCTATGATCTTGTAAGGGCCTCCTAGCAAACTGATCAGCCTGTAATCTTTTAGACTTTCTGCCCTCTTGTTCTTCAGAATTAGAACAATAAAAGTTGAGCTGAATTCTGATAGCTAAATGACCCGATTTAAAGAAATCCTGAACAAACTTGACCACATCATGTTTTAGCATCTCTTAGAACTTTTGGAACAAGACGAGCGGAAAACCATCCGGACTTGGGGCTTTGTCCTTACCTAACTTAGAGTCTGCCTTTCTAATTTCCTCCTCCGAAATTGGTGCTTCTAAGAGATCTAAAGACATTGAAGAAAACGTCGAAAAAGAGAGGTTGTCAAGGGAGGGTCTCACCCAATCTTCCTTTTGGAGCAGATCTCTATAAAATTTGACAATCGATGAACATACTTTATCTTTGCCTTCGATTCTTTCCCCATTCACTACCAGACTTGATATCTTATTGACCCGAGCCCGTGCACTTGCTACTGAATGGAAGAACTTCGTATTTTTGTCGCCTTATTTTAGCCAAACTGCCTTGGATCTTTGCCTCCATTTAATTTCCTCCTCTCTAAGCCTCGCATTATACTTTGCTTTGGAAACTTCCCTCCAACCTCTCTCCTCTTCTGACAAATCTCCGCTTTCTTCCTTAATATAAAGATCTTGGATATCTTATAACAATTTCGTAGATTCCTCTTCTTGGGCCTTCCAAAACCTCATTTTTCCATGATAACAACTTCTTTTTAAGCAACTTAAGTTTATGAAAAAGCCGAAATCCCACAAATCCTTCTACTTTAAAAGAGAACCACCACTCCCTAACTTTTTAAGAAAATCCTTTTATTGATAACCATGCCAGCTAAAATCTAAATGGACGAGGACCCTAGTCCTCCTCTTCCACCTCTAGGATGATCGGATACTGATTTAGGCAAGCCTCTTTGATGCACCAAGGGGAATTTATCTAACCAATCCGAAGAAACAAGAAATCTATCTAGTTTAGATTTAACTGCAATGCTATGACCATTTGACCATGTAAACCTCACCTGTCCCATCGGTAAATCCACCAATTCATTTCGCGATACTCATCCTGAGAAATCTTTCATATTGTGAGCAATCTAACCCCCATTAGACTCCTCGAACGAAAATCCGACAACATTAAATTCACCTCCCACAACCGACGGTAAGCTCCATTTATTCCAACATGCCGACAACTTGTCCCATAGAAGGGACCTGTTCCTTGGAGTTGACGGACCATACACCGACATAAATACCCACCGATAAGCTGATGATAACTCACGAAACACCACTGACACTGAGAAATCCCCTATCCAACTGTCCTCCTTTGCCCAGATATTTGTGTCTGAAATAACTAGAATTCCACCTGCTGAACCATCTGCCTCTCGCACCATCCAGTCTTTCGAAATCTCACTCCGTAGAGAGTTAACTAGTGATTGATCTACCGACTGAAGTTTCATCTCCTGAAATGCAACCATTTGTGCCTTGTATTTCTTACACAAATCCCTGATTTGACACCTCTTCTGCAGGCAACCCAGACCTCTCATGTTCCAATAGATTATCTTCATTGAGAACAATTCCTGCCCTAATTAGCCATGTTGCAAGCCTGGGAGATGGATCAAGTACTTTTGAGAAGGATGTGCAATTAAAGATTTGGATCTTTCTAGTATAATCAACAAGAACCCCTAATTTTCCGGGCCACCGATCAGATGATGGATAAGGTGACTTTTGCCAGGATGGGCAATCAAGATGCAGAACTACATGATGGGTGGCCCATATTGATGACTAGACCTTATCTAGAATAATAAATAAGAACCATCCATGTTTTCTAGTGATTGATCCAATGCCTATGTCATCCGATCAAAGCAATTTTGAGAGAAACAGGCAACAAGAGGTGGGCCTAAGGTGGGTAGGTTATTTTGTCTGAAGTTTTTCCTATCAAAATCCTGATTGCATCATTGCTTTCCGAGTTTGAGCCTGCGCGACATTTTCTCGAATGCATCTTCAATTTCTCACATAATGCAAAACAGTGACACTGGTTTATAGGTATTTCATCAAACACTTGGCAGGCAGCATCAAAATCAACATATGAGGGTAGTTTTATAATGTAAATTTTTTTTTTTTTTTTTTGGTAGTGATTTGTTTCGTATCCATTCCTTCCTCGCCACCAGCCGATCCCGTGGAGAATGTATGCGCCCGAAACGACACTTCGTTGAGTCATTTCATCAAACACTCAGCGAGCAACATCAATATCAAAATAATCGAGTCACTGAGCTGATTCGAGTTGAGGTTCGATCCGAGTTGAGTCGAGCTCGGGCAAGCTTGAACTTGGATCGAAATTTTTTCGAGCTCCAAAAACCAGCTCGACTTGGTCTGAATCCAATTTTGAGCCGAGGCGAGTTGGGCTTTTCCAAGTCGAGTTGAGCGAACTGACCAAGACTCGACTCGTGTATAACTCTCTCTAAGTATCTGTTCAAGTTTTTACTTGGATTGCTATCGAGGTGTTTCAGACAACTTTCAATGGAAGACAAAACATCTTCTACCTAAATACGTTAAGGAACCAGCATACAAATAACCCTGCAAGGGACTGAAATGACAAAAAAAGTGTTTTTAAATTACCAAAGAACACTTTACACATTTTGAATTAACAAACAACATTCTCTTTCTGCCATTTTAGTTGATAAAAAAGGCTTCATGGGGGTTCACTTCCTCACTCAATAGAAACAAATTTTAATTTTTTGCCTTTACAACACTATCATACTCCCAATCGGTTTCCCATGCTAGCTACTAGTGTAAATAAAGAAGATTCGTATGTTTAGGACTACCTTTGACGTCATTAAATCAAAAAGAGTATATCCTTCTATGAGATAGCTCTATTGATAATGGTGACAATAATAGCAATGATAACAAAACCGTAGTAATATCAGCAACAATCATGACAATGATGGAGGATAAGGACAAAAGAACACCAACATTTTCAAAAAACTAGGGCATTAAGTTCATCCGTCATTTTATATAAATAGAAAAAAATGGACTACAAAGAAATGTAAACTGATGCTATAGAATAAACACGGAAATTTAGTTGACAAAGGAGACATTTATCTTCCAGTTCCCTTCTTATTTCCTTGACCCATGGAAGACTGCTGGTTGACCCTTGCTTCTAGCCTCCTAGCCGTGCGAAGAATAGCTGCTTGCTTCTGGCGGTGGCTGTGGCTCTTCCTTTTGCTGCATAAAAACCACAAAAGATAAGCTACAAAATAGCCTGAGAGAATCCAAACCAATGGTTATCAATGAAAAGAATGGGACACTTCCCACTTTGTCCAAACCAAGGAAAGCTCGCTTAAATCAGTGAGAATAAAAAGAAATAAGCTATAATTTTTTTTTTTTAAAGAAAAAAAGAAATAGGCAATAATTAATAAGACAAAAAAAAGAAGCTAACAATGTTTGTGCGGGGTATTATAGCGTGAATTTTACAGTCTGTGAAGTATACTGCCTTTTAGTTGTGGGGAAAATCTAGCTGGTGTGTGCCAGATGGTCATGCATGCTGAAAAAAAGAGAATGACGTGGAATGGTAGTCTTGGGTCTTAACTGTTCATCTGGTGGGCCTGTTCATCAATGGGCTAATGGTAGGAAATTCTCTGGCTGACATATCTTAAAAGTTCCACCAGCGACCCGAAATGGATTGTAGAAATGAATACTAGAATTGTTGAGTGTTGAAGGGGATAAGATCTACAAATCGTGGATGGACAGGTTGTCCAATCCATTTGCTTTTCAATTTATTGCTTATCCACGGTAGGACCACTTGGAGAATGGTCTGGATCAGTGGACAGTTGTGACGTGTCCTGTTTTTGTGCCATTTGCTGGATTTAAAAGCTCATGCGCTCTCCACAGGTTTAAAAAATGCTCTTTGGAAATGGCATTTTAGCCTCAAAATCTTGAATCCTTGATCCTGTAATCTATTTATAAGTGTAGTTTTTAGCTAGCATCACACATGACTTTGCTGGACGAAGATGCAGATGAATAAACATGTAGAGTTGGATGTGGTTTCACAAAGGATAAGTCCTCATGGCAGTTCAAAAAGTTATATTTCATGGACAACGGCCTCAATTAGAGTGTGGGAGTAGGCCTTTATGTTGAATCGGATCATTTTGAGGTCTGCCTCTGGGCCTACTATATTTTCTCTTGTTTCTGGAGACGCTAATTCTTTAGTGATACTGGTGCTAAAGAAGATATTTTTAAGCCATCTCTTGTCACTGGAAACAGTTTTCCATTTCCTTAATGGATGAGCACCTCTTCCTCTCTTTCTGTGAATAAACTTTCTTTATCAGTGATCCAAAAAAAAAAAAAAAAAAAAAGAAAAGAGGAGAAGTCATTCAATATGCTTTTATCCTCAACTTGATTGGTTTGCGAGCTCTACTCATCAGTCATCACTAAATTTTATGAACTCATCCTTTATTCTTCTATTTGATTTCCTATTGATGATTTTCATTTTCTTTTTCGGGATCTTGAATGTGTGTGTGCGTGTCTATGTTTATTTGCATTATTCTCATTTCTCAGTGAGTATTTGAATTCATGTGAACTCAAATTTGCCTAAACATCCTTGTAGTGACAGCTGACATTGAAGTGGCTTCAGATGCCTTTTACATCAAGGAATCAAAACCCATTCTTGAGTGTGAATTACTCAGGGACCAGAACCTTTATAATTCATTCCAATGCAGTCGGAATTGTCATGACTCATCATGACTTGGTGAGAACTTATAAGATTTTGGGGGGCTTGGCTTAGTATGCTGAGTAGAGAAACTGAGTTTACAAGTTCTAATTCCACAATTTCACCTGTACTTCTTTTTTTAAATCATTGCATCTAATGCTAGTATCTATTCTATGGTTGTTTCAAATAATAAAGATAGCGTAGCTAAAAAGAATGCAATGTTATTCTCTTTTGATTTTGTAGATTTGGGCCATACTTGTGCCAGCCAGTAATTGCTGGACTAGGAGATGATGACAAGCCATTCATTTGTACAATGGACTCAATTGGTGCTAAGTATGCCATTTCTTCTCTCTCTCTCTCTCTCTCTCTCTCTCTCTCTCTCTTTTTTTATTTATTTTTTTATGTTCATATTTCTATTTATTTAGTATCATACAACTTAAAAAATGTTGTTACTACAAACATTCACATTTTATTGAAATTCTTAGTTTGAGTTTTATATCTACTGCAGTAAGGTTTTTTATATATATATATATATATATATATATATATATATATATATATATATGTATTTCTAGAATTGTAAAAATGACACAATTTACTGGTGATTTTGTGCTGTATGTGTGCTAAGTTTTACAAAAATAATGCACATATGTACACTGGGAATTCTAAATGACATGTGAGCACATGGACAGGCATGTATTCACGTGCATGCTAGAGTGCTTTTCATCCTTTTTCTTTGCTTCTAGTTAATTACAAGTTTTTTCTGGTCATGATTGTAGAGGATGTCTTGGACAGAAGTTGGGTTGGAGAGAAGCTTCAACTAATTTAGCTTGATGGCTGAGGGGTTTCAGTTCAATCGACAATCATCAAAACGGAACTGAACCACTTCTGTTTCATTTGGATTGAAATTATGGCGTTTTTCGGCGAGTAAATTTCCGTGCGAATCATGTGTGCGCGCGCTAGTAACTCTCAAGTGACATCCAACCCCTTAAATGGGTTGGCCCATCCATGAGAATTGCCTAGTTCAAACATTATCCCCATCTGCTTATTGAGTAGACCACAGCATAGAAAACAATTTCTAACCATTGATAAATAGCAAAGTACAAGTGTGTCCCACTTGTAAAGTCAATGTGGCTGAATTTTTCCGAAGGCGATCCTCATGACAGGGCCAACCTGTTAGATGGGTTGGATGTTGTACATACATCAAACGTTGGAAGTTATCTGCTTGGCGGACCGTAATTTATAGTCCAACCGGTTGGCCTTGAGAGCTTCTCATATATATATTCAAGCAAATTGGCTTTTAAGTTTTAACTTTTTGGTGCTTTAGAGGTACCGTTATCCAGGCAGTTTAGTTAGAAATTCCCTTCTATTAAAATAATTTTTTTGATGCAACCAAATCGAATAGGAAGAATCTTGATTTGGATATGTACTCTTTTTCTTGAAGATCAAACTATAAAAATTTCCACGCCATTGCCCTTTCCCTTTTGCACCCACTCCTTTCATTGCAAATCTGGCGCTCTCAAATTTACAGCTTAACATGGTCCAGGTACTCTCTACCATCTTTGATGTTTTCCTGTGTTGCAAAAATGACCTTTATCTTGTCAACGTTTTTTTGATGGACCAACTGGTATGTTTTCCGTCAATTTGGTCGGCAATCATTCAATGGTTCTTTTGTCGATCCATTGGCATGTTCCTAAATCTGTCCATGGATTTATTAGAGAAAGCAACGATGGACTCTTGTTCTGTATCATCTTCGATTGTGTCAATTTTGAGTGACACATCATTCCTCGAATCTTTAGATACAATGAAGTGAGATCCATTGTTTTTCTTGGGCCTTGAGGCTTTACGTAAGAGGGATTACCTCAGGGGAGTTTGGGCTCTGACAGTGTACTGGTGTAGTTGGTTTTGTTGGGTTAGATTCTTCCCTCTTTTTTGGGCATTTATCCCTTTTGTTCGGTTAATAAAACTTTGCTGTTCCCCCCCAAAAAGGAATCCATGTAAGCTTGAGTGAACTTCTTTAGTGTTCTTATTTCATTGAATTCTTCCTTGATTTCTTTTTTCACCTTGCATATCTTTTCAACATTCTTTGGTTCCCCAGATGGTTTCTTGCAATAGGGGCATTTCCAAATGGTCATTGTATGACGGTGGACTTTGGTAACAATGAGAATGATGTGAAGGGATTGCCATAACGATTGTAAATAGAGGGACAATATTAGGGTGATGGGCAGGTTGGTTGTAATGGGCATGGGTCTCTAGGAAGTTTGAAAATGGGTGATAATAATTGCAATAAGTATGGGAATCCGAGTAGGAATAACTTCATGGAGTGTATGTGTATACGCCTGCCTCCCACTGACATCTCAATGTTGAGGACTGGGTTGGCTTACTACGGTAGAATTTGGGCTAAAGGGAAAAATAGGATTTGTTTTGGAAATTTGGGGGTTTTTGAAGAAATTGGGGTGCTGGGTAGGGAAATTGGGAAAGTTTATGGTAGGGTTTGAGGGATTTAGCAAAAGTCGGGTGAGCGGGTAGATTTTGAGAAATAGGAAAAGGAAAAGAACAAAAAATACAAAATAAAAAATTCCCAAGGATAGGAACTTTCTCTGATATGGCGATTGATACAACTCGGAAAGGGAGAATCTTGATTTGGATGCATTCCTTGAAGATCAAACTGTAAAGTTTCTTCAGAATGCAAAAGAAATAAAAAAGTCTGTGGGTCGATATCGAACAACCTACTTGCCACAATGCTAGTAATTGCAAACTTCCCACGTTCTTCTTTCATCATAGGCAACAAATGCCGAAAGGGAAGCAAATATATATATATTTTTTGTTCCATCGTAACTACTCATAAAAGAGTCTTTACATGTTTATGTTCTTGTTCTCAAACCAAATAAAAGATCCTTACATGTTTTCTTCACATAGTTTTCCTACTTTAGGATTACCGGAATTCATTATCAACTCATTCCTGGCATGTGTTCTTTCAAGTTAGCTAATCCTGGATATTTTCGTTGTCCATTATTCACATATAGATCCAGTTTATTACTACTGTTTTGTTCTGCTCACTAGCGATGATTGATTGTTACTGCTCTGAGATGGTTTTTCTTGTCATTTTTTCCCTCATCTTGCTGATCATTTGAAAGAAAGATTGCTGTGGCATGCTTTGAAAAGTTACCCAATGTGCACTCAGCATTATATCCCTGGCCTTCTATTAGTCAATCATGTACTAGGTAGGTACAAAGTGGTTTAATTTGCTGACATTATAAAGAGACTCTTCTATTGTCTTGTATTTCTACAATATGATATTTGGTGGATTGCTGTCCTTGTTCTATCAACTATCAATTTTTTTTTTTAAAAAATTCAGGCCTTGCTACATGCATCTTATCAACTTTATTCAAATGGAGCCAGAAATTAATGACGCTTTTAGTTATTGCTAAAAAAATATTTTGCTTGCTCACTTATCAGGATGTTTTTCTGATATGCAGGGAACTTGCGAAAGACTTTGTTGTTGCTGGACTGCTGCAGAGTCGCTTTATGGTGCTTGTGAATCGATGTACAAGCCTGACATGGTTCGTGATGTTTTCAGCTAGGCTTTTGTTGCTCGCATGGCTTATGAGACTTGGTATTGGGGGCTGACTACTGCCCAACCCCATCAAATTCCAAATTGATTTGCCGCGTGTGACACAACCTGGGGGAGTCTCTCGAATCTTTCCTTTTCCCATTAAAAATACATAAAAACAACCTACATGTTGAAAACAAATTCAAGGAGGGAGGGAGGGAGGGTGTCAAATCGGTTTCTGATTGGAAACGTACGCACAGCTGTAATTCCATACTGTTAAAGAACCAACTAACCAGCTCTCATTTAGTTATTCACTAGTCATACAGGAAGGAGTCTCTTTCTGTCTGGAGGGATTCATTTTTTCTCAATCAAGAATGCCTCAACTAGATAAATTCAACCTGGCAGTAGTGGAGATTCCCTCTGGTAGATGCCTAATATCCTTTAACCCTTCCCTCCTTTAGGAGTACAAGGTATCGGTTTCAACTCCACCCTTGTTGCATAAAATTTTTTGGTTTTTGAACATTGAAAATTTTTATATGAAAAGGCCAAAGCCAAATATTTACCAAGTATGAAAACCCAAAAAAGATTTACAGATCCCGCTGGGATTCCGGCAAATGGGAGGCAATCTTAAAAGCTTGCATCCACTCCAGAACATGGGATTTAGCCCTTTGGACGACCTCCATTACCTGCCCCTTGTGATTCCTAAAACATCGACATTCCTCTCAAACCAAATGGCCCATATACCTGCTAGCAAACTTAAGTGCCCGATTTTTGTTCCGATCTTCCCTACACCCCCACCATGCCACATAAAAAAGAACACATCAATAGAGCCTGGCATTACCCATTCCACTCCGAATAACTTGAAGAAGTTATCCAACATTTCCTCTGAGAACAAACATTTGGTAAACAGATGGCCCACCGATTCCTCAGCCTGAAGACATAGCAGGCAGACATTCAGAAGGATGAGACCTCTTCTATGGAGACTGTCCACCGTTAGAACTTTGTTTCTCCTCACTAGCCACGCAAACACCACCACCTTTGAGGGAGCACCATAACGCCAAATAAACGACGTTGGACAAACCCCAACTGAATCATCATCCCCACTAAATAACATATATAGGGATTTCATCGAGAAATTCTGGATTTATCTTTTAATCACACCCCAACTGGAAGATCTCTTGGGTTATCCTTTGGGAACAGAATAGAGGATTGCGTTGCGCTATTTCAATGCATTGAGAATAGAGGTCGGCCTCTCTCGGAAACCCGGTCCCCTTCGACAACTCCTAAATCTTGTAGCAACCGCGAACTCAAGCGACTGGAACCAAGCCCAGGGCTCAGACTCAACGCTTCAACAAAACAACAGAGGCAGGGAAATCGGGGTTCCTCGGTTGCTCAATGAAGATCCTCTCATGGAACATAAAGGGGCTGGGGTCAAAGCAGAAAAGAAGCCTGATTAAGGCGTCCATCAGTAGAAATAACCCTGATTTTCTTTGCCTTCAGGAGACTGGTCCCGGTTTTTAAAGCTAGTCTTCTCACCTCTCTGTGGAGGGTTCGGGATGCACAGTGGGTCACGCTCGACGCGTCAGGTTCTTCCGGGGGTATCCTCGTCGCGTGGAGATACTCTAGTTGGGATCTTCTATCTTCTTCCATAGGATTTTTCTCGGTCTCTCTTATTCTAAAAGATAATTCTTCTAATTTCCAATGCCTCTTAATGGTAATTCCGATAGATCTGCTTTTTGGGATGAGCTAACTTTGGCTAGACAGTCCTTCGATGGTCCGTATTGTGTGGTAGGAGACTTTAATGCCACTCGCTTCGCTGAGGAGCACTCTCGTTCGAGACGGGTCTCATTGGCGATGCAACGCTTCTCCGACTAGATCCAACTCCATCAGCTGATAGACCTACCCTTGTTAGGGTCAAAGTTCACCTGGTCGAATGGTCGCAGATCCCCCATCCAATCTAGGTTGGACAGGTTCCTTCTCTCTCTGGAGTGGGCAGAGGCTTTTCCTTCAATTCTCCAGACTGTGCTTCCAAGGACGACTTCAGATCATTGCCCTTTGCTGCTTATCATGGGAGACGTAAACTGGGGTCCTAAACCGTTTCGATTTAACTCATCTTGGCTCAAAATAGAAGGCTTCAGGGAAAAGATTTTTGAGTGGTGGGAGTTCTTCCAGGTACATGGTTTTGCCAGTCATAGGCTTTTATGCAAACTCAGACTTCTTAAACAGAAGATCAGAGAATGGCTTCAAGAGGAGCAATGCAAGCACGAGTCTGATACGGAAGCTCTTCTCTCAGAACTCCAGCGTATAGATGCCGATCAAGGAAACAATCAAGAATCCGATGAGGTTCTGGGGAGGCGCTTCCAAATTATCCAGATTCTATCTTCCAGAGCAATTCGTGGAAAATTAAAGCTAGAGCCAGATGGGTTGCTGAGGGAGACAAAAATACGAAGTATTTTCATAGTATAGCCAATATGCATGCCAGAGCTAAGGCTATTATCAGTATCAAGGAAAATGGTGAGTGGATCGAAGATAAACAGGCAATTGCTGACCTCGCTATCAATCATTTCCAAAGCCTCCTATCGGCGGAAACTCGGATTCGACCTTGTCTCGATAACATTACTTTCAACAGTTTACAGCCTACTGAGGCTGATCTCCTTGAAGCCGAATTTTCTATAGAAGAAATTAAGGCAGCAGTCGATTCCTTAGGGGGGGATAAATCTCCCGGCCCAGATGGCTTCCCCGTCATCTTCTTCCAATCATTTTGGGAGGTGGTCGGTCACGATGTGTGCCTTTTAATGCAGGAATTCCATAGAAGAGGAACATTATCCAAGGGCCTTGGTGCGTCGTTCATATCCCTTATTCCTAAGGTTACGGGAGCTAGTTCTTTCTCTGATTTCAAACCTATTAGTCTGGTTGGTGGCCCATACAAAATTCTCGCCAAAATCCTATCTTCCCGTCTTGCTAAAGTTATTGGGAAGCTGATTTCGCCGAACCAGAACGCATTTATTAAAGGCAGACAGATCTTGGACTGTGCTCTTATAGCAAATGAGATCCTTCATTCATACCAGAGGTCCTCCAAGGAGGGTATCTTCTGTAAGCTTGACATTGCCAAGGCATACGGTCATGTTGATTGGGGTTTCCTCCAATATATGTTATCTCGTTTGGGTTTCGGGCCCAAATGGAGATCCTGGATCCAAGCTTGTGTCAGCTCCGCTCACTTTTCTATTTTGCTGAATGGATCTCCCTACGGTTTCTTCAAGAGTTCGAGAGGGCTGCGTCAGGGGGACCCCCTCTCCCCTCTCCTTTTCCTTCTTATCAGTGAAGCCTTCTCTAAGATGATGCTCAAGGGTCAGGAAGAAGGAATCTTGAAGGGTTTATCTATGCCAGGGCTTCCCACTCCCATTACTCATATCCAATTTGCAGACGACACGCTAATCTTCCTGGAGGCCTCTACTACCTACATCTCTAATCTGCGAACGGCGCTGTATTGCTTTGAAGCGGTGTCCGGCCTCCGTATCAACATAGCAAAGTCTAAATTGTTTGGGGTTAATGTCCAGTTTGAGATACTCCAGTTCTTTGCCGCCTCCCTCGGCTGTCCTCTTGATTCCTTCCCTACTTCATTTGTGGGTCTCCCCCTTGTCAGAGGCCCTCCTCCCAAAAGGATATGGGATAGAATTATTGGTAATTTCCAGAAACATCTGGCGACATGGAAATGCCGATATCTGTCTCTTGGTGGCAGGCTGACCCTTCTCAATGCTGCCCTTCTCTAATCTTCCTTTGTATTTTATGTCCCTGTTTCGATGCCCTGCCTCTGTTTTGAAAGCCATCGAAACTTATAGAAGGGACTTTCTGTGGTCGGGGAAGGATACTCAGAAAAGGTTACATCTCTTAGATTGGAGGGAAGTTTGCAAGGTCTTCAGAGAAGGAGGAGCTAATGTTAAAAATATGAGGAGAATGAACCTGGCGCTGCTTGGTAAAATGGACGTGGCGATTAGGAGCTGAGCCTGAGGCCCTATGGGCGTTGATCGTTAAGGGGAAATACGGTACATCCCAGGGGGGCTGGTGGACTAAAGATTCATCGAATTACAGGGCCTCTCACTTGTGGAAAGGTATCCTCCAGTCGAAGCAAGCTGTCCTCCATAATACCAGCTTCGAGTTGGGGAGTGGGTCTCGCATTCGTTTTTGGGAAGACCTATGGGTGGGAGATGAGTTACTGAAAACTCGTTTCCCTAATATATTCCGGCTGGCTCCAGAAAAACACATATCTGTCTCAGATTGCTATTCTTTCTCGTCAGGCATTTTAGTTTGGGACGTGAGATGCTCAAGAAACCTCCATGATAACGAGATTTCAGAATTCGCGGATCTGCTCGACTGCGTATCCAAAACCTCGCCTCAATTCTCATCTCCAGACACGCTTATCTGGAAGATAGATAAGACCGGCACCTTCACAGTTAAATCCCTATATTCTTATTTATCCCCCCCTCCGATCTCCCCTCTCCCCGCTTCCCCTTTCATATAGAGATATCCGGTGCCCCCCAAGATCATTAGTTTTACTTGGTTAGCGGACCGCAACAGGATCCTTACTATTGACAACCTCAATAAGAGAGGTATGCCAATCGTAAATATCTGTCTATGCTGTATGCACAGTGCGGAATCGGTGAATCATCTCCTGGTGCATTGCCCCTTCATTTCCCATATTTTGGCAGACTTTTGTCAGAAGTTCAGCATCTCCTGGTGTAGCCCTGCTTCGGCTCATAGTCTCTTAGCGGCACGGCATGGTCTCAAGCTAGGGAAATCTAGATCTCTCATTTGGAGAATGGCCATCTTGGCTATTTGGTGGTCGGTTTGGTTAGAAAGGAATGACAGATGCTTTAATAATGTTTCGTCCTTGGGTTCTGTTGTTGGGGGTAGGGCCAAAAGGCTTATAGTGGAATGGGCAGCTAATGTAAAGGGCCTGAAAGGTGTCGATCTTTGTTTTTTAGGAGGCTAGCGTCTTTCTGCTATCTCAGCAGTTAGTTTCTATCCTCCTTTTGCTTGTTTCTCTTTTTTCCTCTTAATATATTTTCCTTTGTTGCTTCTAAAAAAAAAATCACACCATAAAAGATAGAATTGAACAGTAACCCAATCAATCAAAATCTCCTTCCACGGCACAAATAGAATTGAATAGTATTGTGAACCTGAGTCAAATGGTAAGTTGAGCAGATTGTCAACTCAGATCAAGTCCTGAATAGCGAACCACAGCTAAACCATATCCCTCACCCTGTGAAGGAGAAGCGAAAGACCCATTCAAGAGGAGTGGAGGAAAAGCTTGAATATATAGGGTGACTACTGCAATCACAATCCTGTGATTTTGGATCGTGTTCTATCTTGCTCAACAATAGTGATTTTGTGTTCACCAACTGCTTTGAGTAAAAAAATACTGGACTTCCTGCTCTGATGAGTCCGTCCTTCAACAATACACTTCCTGGCCAGAGTTTTGAGATATTCTTTGACTATTTTAGGAGGATTGGCTAAAAATGGGCTGGTTTCTAGGAAGTGGCCTGTGAGGCTTTTGAGTTGTAACAAGAAGAAAGTAGGACCAGAGCTGGAAAGACCTTTTCGAGTCTGGCTGAACAGTAGCCATCAAGCTGTTTCGAGATGTTCTTTGGCTATTTTAGGAAGATTGGCTAAAAATGGACTGGTTTCTAGGAAGTAGCCTGTGAGGCTTTAGAGTTGGAACAAGAAGCAAGCAGGATCAGAACTGGAAAGACCTTTTCGAGTCTTGCTGAACACCAGCCATCAAGCTGTTTGTGAGTTCTAGGTCCTTTCTTTTTCTTTTCAGATCACAGCCAAAACCTGTTTCTAGTTTTGAGGCTGTGAAGGAATTCATATTTTGAGAAGACCTGGGATTACAAATAGTTAGGCCTAGGAGGGAGGGAGGTATCTACTCAAACTTGATCGAATTGGCCAAATATCGTGCTTTTAACCAACACCCCTTGTCATATTGACATTCACACACACGGGTAGTTAAGAAACTGAGTTGTCTCCTTAATTGCTTGTGTTACTTTAACTTTTGTCAATTACTATAATTGCAGTTGTTCTTTGCCCTACGTACTGGTGGATAATGAAATGACCTCCTGATTTGAAATGTTATTCAGGAATCAGATCAGCTGTTTGAGACAGTCTCTCAAGCACTGCTAGCTTCGGTAGATCGTGATTGTTTGAGTGGTTGGGGAGGACATGTATTTGTTGTGTAAGTCCTTTAGATCACTTTACTTTTGTCCTTATACTTCCATTTCTGGATACGACCGTGTTATTTTCTGTATTTTGTGAAAATTGCTCATCTTATGTAGATTTCTGGTATTGGAATTATACCATGCTATAACTTGTAAATAATAGTCATCAAATCAACAGACCTATGCCTGATGAGCATTTAATGCTGTGAAAAAGTTGGGTGTCCTGTGGACTTGCGTCCAACATCCACACCATTGGCCCTGTGATTTGTGGTGCCTCCTTTTATTTTTTTGGAAAAAGCCAATGGGGGTATTGGTGGTGCAACCATAGTTCTAAAACTTGCTGACTTGCCTCCAAACTCAGCCCAGTCAACATATTCGGCGAGATCCTGAGACCAACTCACTTGGACTTGTAAGACTCGTCGGGTCAACTTGAAACTGGTTTTTATTAAAACAAAAAAAGGGCCTGGATCTAGGGTCAAACTCATGTCTGCTGTCAAGGTAGTGATGACCTCTACCACTGAGCTAAACAGCACTTTGTTAGATCTCTTATTTTATAATACTTGGATAAAATTTAACTATTTTTAAATTCTTTATAAATACAATAACAATAATCTACTATTAAATATTCAGTTGAATCAGGTCTTCTAGTTGACCTGGCTTAAATGAACATTCAGTTTTCGGATTTTGAAACTATGGGTGCAACGTCCCAAGGGGCAGAAACCGGCCTTTTTAAAATCCGTGAACTCTTTTCATTTGTAGGTTTATCCTAATTTTTCAATATCGTTATTACTCTTTAACATCTTTGTGCTGGCTATGCTGCAGCACACCAACGGAAGTGATTGAGAAGACCTTGAAGGGGCGGATGGATTAACTGAGTTTGAAGGTCTTCCTAATTTTACCTGAATGGGTATGGTTTTAGTCCACAAGCTTCATTTCCCAATCCTGTAAAACTTGGCTTCTTGAACTGTCATCAGCATGCCCATATGATATTGGATACTAGATATTCGGGATGAAGATTCTTTCTTTCTTACAGCTGCCTTGCTTTTTATTTTTCCCTGCTTGACTTTGGTTTCAGCACAGAAGCATAGTTTACAATGATGTCAACACATGATCGGATGAAGCTCTGCACTATATTGATTTACCTCATAGCTCAATCCATTAGCTCTTTTTTCTGCTTTGTTTATTATTATTATTTTAGGGTGTGTTTGGTGCAAGATAATGAAATTTCATGATTAGTCAGATTAGTTTGGGGAGGGTTGGAGGGTAAATTAATTTAGACCATCAAAATGATGGCATCATTTGTGGATGGAGTGTTCCCTGAGATAACACTGATCTGATTATCCTAACCATCCAATTGGTGGTCGTCAAAAGCACACTTAAAAGTGCTAGTGGGTTCTAGGGTTCTCCTAGACGAAATTCTATCTGTTAGATTATGTGCTGTTGCCCAAGGATAAAGCTTCGTCCTAGTTTTGATCATGTTCTTCCTGAATCCTGACTGGGTAGGTTTGCAATTCATACCCGTTGATTGGTGGATTGCCTCTTGATAAACATGTCATTGTGATTCAAATCTTAGGCCCTGTTTGGTAAGACTCCTAAAAACGAGTTCATCTTATTTTAGTTAACAGTAATTATGTATTAGAGTTTTCTGACATGTAATTACAGTTAACATAAGCTCAATTGTGTATTAGAGAGCCAAACACAAAAGTGCTCTTTTAACTTAAATGAGATTTAACTCATTTATAGACGTCTACCAAACAGGGCCTTGCATTGCTCAGACTTTCTTCTGTGATCCCATCCCCAGTTGAAAGTAGGCTCCTTAAAAGCTTTACTTTCTTCTCCTTACCTGCTTGCTTTAAAACGTGAAGGGATTTTGAAAGCAAAGCCAATCAGCCAACAGGGCGGTTGGCTTGAAACTGAGCACTGGCTGATAGTTCCAGCAGCGTAGCTTACCACTTGACTGGTGAGAGGGGAGAGGCGCCTAATCAGGTGATATTTTGCCTATTTTCCATCTTTTGCGGTGGTCCTCTCTGTATCAAAGGTTCTGATTTTCGTTGCAATGATCTGTGCTGACCTGGGGTGGCCTGATATGATTGGGTTTGGGTTGCCCAGATTTGGACTCTGCCAGTCTGCCTTTTGAGATAGGGATGGCAACGGTCCTGGCATTGGACTGGCCTAGGATCTACCCGTGGGCCAGGATTGGGCCTGGCATGTATGGTCTGATCGATTTACAGGTTGCGCCCGGGCTCGGGTTGAAGTCGTTTTAAGCCTGACCGCCATCAAACGAACGGTCTAGATTATTAAAACGTCTGTCCCATGTGTATAATTCATGTTTTGATGCACCAAGATCTGATACTCATGCACATGATAAAGATGTGGAAAAACGGTGTAGGTTTTGATGGGACCCACAGAACTTGCTTATGTCAATACACCAGCTATATGGCTGGTGTGTGGCACACCAGCTAATCCCCAATCCGCTGCCCTGAGTTCCCTCATTATGGGCCAGAGGTCAGGACGCGGATCAGCTACTGACAGGTTGTGCAGCGAGACTTGCTACTGAAGTGACGTCACCAAGTTCTATGGGCCCACTATGATGTATGTGTTGTATCCACTCCGTCCATCCATTTGAAGATATCATTTTAAGTCATGATCCAAAGAATGAGGCAGATCCAAAGCTTTAGCAGACCCCACCATAGAAAACAGTGGGGAGAGTGATTACCACCATTGAAACCTTCCTAAGGCCCACCACGATGTTTATTTGAAATCCAAACTGTTCACAAGTTAACCTGTCAGTAGCTAATCCGACGTCCTCGCACGACATGTACCTACACCAGCTATATGGATAGTGTGTGGTACACCAGCCAATCCGCTTCCCGTCCTAACAATGCACATGGACGCGGATTGCGTTGCGTCCTACCCCCGCCCGGACGGTAATCCGTCCAGGCATTTTATCAACACCGTTCAATACTTTTTTCAGATAATTTTAATATGTGAACTAAAAATGAGGCAGGTCCAAAGCTTAAGTGGACCATAAAGTGGGGATTGAACGTCCACCGTTAAAAACTTCTTGAGAGCCGGAGAAGTTTCGGATGAAGCTGATATTTGTGTTTTCACTTCATCCACGTCTACATGACCTTATGAATAGGTTGTATAGTAAAAAAAACATCACATTAGTCCTTTGAAAGGTTTTAACGGTGGGAGTCATTATCAGTGTAGGTTCCTTTGGTGTAGTTCACTTAAGCTTCGAACCTGCCTCATTTTTTGGTTCACATATTAAAATTAGCTGAAAAAGTGTTGAATGGCGGGTGGTCGGTGCTTTGTGGGGCCCAACATAAAGTATCTGTTTCATCCATGCCGTCCATCTATTCTTACAGATTATTTTACGGTACGAGACAAAAAACGAGGTATATCTCAATCTCAATTGGACCACATTACAAGGAACAGTGTTGAATGCGCGTCGACCATTAAAAACATTTCGGGAGCCATAAAAGTTTTGGATCAAGCTAGTTTTTGCTTTTTCCCTTCATCTGGGCCTGTATGACCTAATCAACAGATTGGATGTCAAATAAACAGTACAGGGGGCCTTAGGAGTGTTTTAATGGTGGATATCTAATAACTATTATTTTCCTGTGGTGTGGTCCTCATGATATTTATATCCCTCTCATTTTTGGGATCAAGCCCTGAAATGATCTTTAAAAATGGATGAACGGCATGGATAAAAGAAACACATAATGGTGGGGCCCACAGAGCACCGACCACTAGCCACTGGGCTAGTGGCAGGGGAGTAGCCAAGCCGTTTCCAAAACGGAAACGGAAATGAAATGAACCCGTCCATTTTGGGAACTTTTGTTTGAATGGTTGAGATCACATCAAGGCGATAATGGGACCATGTCCATGTGCAATCCATGGACCCCTCTCATTGGTGATCCAACGGTCCACCGTGAATGTAGAAAATCTCACTTATATCTTAATTTGAGTTGCTCTATCCCATACTTTTTAAACAACGAAAGGCAATCCTCATCATCTAGTGATTCTAGTCACTGTATCTGCACACACCAACGCTTTTCCACCGTTGATTTGCAAGCTCTTCATTGGACGGTTGGATCTATTAATTGGAATTTGGCCGGCTTGATTTGGGGTTAGACCATCTGTAGGATGTTCACAACACGCGGCAGTGTTGGTTGAGTATATGATATCTTGGCCCTTCGTTAGGTGGCCTCCATCTTAAGCGTTTTAGCGGTCAGAAAAAAAGGGAATAGGATTGCGTAGTAGCACACATCACTGTGCTGCTGGAAAATCTGTGGGATCCACCATGATGCATGTGTTTTATCCACACCGTCCATTCATTTTTCCAGCTCCTTTTAGGCACTGAGACCAAAAATAAGGCAGATCCAAATGTCAGATGGACCACACCACATGAAACAGTGGTGATTTATTCACCCTATTAAAAATTCCCTAGAGCCCACCGTAATGATTATTTTCCATCTAACCTGTTGATTGGATCACACACTTGCATTAAGCAAAAACAAAAATATCATCTTGATCTAAAACTACTGTAGCCCCCGAGAAGTTTTTAACGGTGGGCGTTCAATCACCACTGTTTACTGTGGTGTGGTCCACCTGAAATTTGATTCTGCCTCAATTTTGATATCATGCCGTAAAATAAGCTGAAGAAATAGATGGACGGCATGGATAAAACACATACATCATGGTGGGGCTCACGGAGCTTTTCCAGCAGCACACAGACATCCATGTGCGCTACACCACGCAATCAGGCTAGTCCGGCCCTCACGTCGCTTGCACGTGCATGTTGGGGTTAGAAAGTCGGTCTCCTTTGTTTTTTAATCCTAACCGTCCATTCTTTAGTACATTCGTGGTCCAGCGGTCCAATGGATGACTGTTTTTTTGGGTACTACATAAGTTAAAGGGCCAGTCGGATGAATGGCCCGGATCTTGCACGCGTACGTGGTGAGAGGAGGATCCAAAGTCCTGCACTCCAACTCTCCTTTTCCAGGTATGAAGAAATAATCATCATGGTCAGTCACGTAAAATAGAATAAAGAAATAATCATCATGTTCAATCGCGTAAAATAGAATATGAGGAGTTGTTCCAAGGCACACATGTCAAAATAACACACGTGTGAGATATCCAGACCATTCTGTAAAAATTTCCTTGACCAAAAATCAGATTGGTCTAGTCATAAATCAGGCAACCGTATCGAAAAACGATCGTCTCTGAAACTGACTATGGTCTTTTTTCAACAACCAAAGAAGCTTAGTATAACGGTCTAACATTACTTCCTTTTTTCAATAATGTTGTTTGAGGTTTATTTGTTTCCCACTCTAGTAATACAAAGGAAATGTATTATCGTTATAATTTTACCACTACCAAACCAAACACCTACATTGTTAATAATTATTTACCATGTTAATGTTGATAGCTTTGTTAGTGCACTGATTTGTGCACCCATTTGTCAATCATGTGAATCTGTATGTCAGTGAGTCGGTTAAGCCCTTGGAAGCAGAAGATAGATGACACGAGGACATGTACATGAAATATCGAAGAATGAATAACATGTAAATTGATGTGCTTTGATGACTCTAACCTTATATCTAAAACAACATATCCTTTAGATGATCCTAACTTTAATAGGTAAACCTTGATCGATCATCATTGACTTTAGGATTATAATTGAAACATGATAAGATAGGCTAAAAGAGGTGCAAAGTTGTTGTAAATCATATAACCCAAAACAATAGTTTTTGAGTGGTTCTCGATCCTATCAACATACTGTCGATAGGTTTCGCTAGAATCGAAGGACCGCTCGATGTGATCAAAGAAATAGTCCAGCAACTTAACAAAAACAACTGGAATTTCTTTATAATTAAGATTGAGGGATAACTCGATTCTACTGAAAGACCTTCGATCGTATCATATGGCCTTTCAATCTTATCAAAAGAGTTGTTAACTAATTATTTTATAACCTTTGCAATATGAACTCTATAAAATGAGCATTCGGTTCTTGGGCAAGATGATGTGTTTTTGGTGCAATAGAAGCCTAGGTGATTCCTTACTCATATTTCTCATCTCAAGCCTCTAAACTAAAGAGATTCAAGTCACATTCTTGAGTTGCATCACTCTAATGAGGATTTTAACTTTAATTATAAAGACGAACTTAATTTCTCAATTGTTCTAGAGGTTAGACATGAACCAATAGTCAAACTTTTGTCTATATCTCCTATAAGACCTATCTAAGTGAATCACTATTGGAAAACAATTATCCTTTTGGTTGGAGGAGATTCCACCATCATCCCACCACCTTGGTCACCTCATCAGGGTATCATATGGAAGACGGTTGATTGTAAGAGTTGAAGCATACGCATCAACGATCGGGGGAGCATTTGAAAAGCTGATTGAATCACGAGAGAGCATCGATTAAGCATCTCAAGAAATGTACTACAAATGGGTTCAATCCAACAAGTAAGTTGTCAATTGTAAAGTCCATTCACACTCATTCCTTATGTAGGTTGAATGTAGAGTTTGTGACCCAAAATCGAATTGATTGTTTGTGTAGGACCTACGCTCTTGTGTAAGACCGAATTCACCATACACGGATGTGTACATGTTAGCCTCCATGGGAGCCTCCGGCGGGAGTGTACGTAGGGCTTTGGGTTAGGACCACTAGTGGTGGTTGGTTAGACAATAGAAACCAACTAAAGTTCTTGCGGGAGCTACCGACACGGGTGAGAACGTGTTCCTCAGACACAAGAGTATACGTGCATTAGGTCATTACGTGAGGCTGTAAAGGTTAGGGGTAAACTTATTGAAAAGTCCTAAGACATGAATATTGATACACTTGAGGAGAATGTATTCATCAGGGGTAGAGTAGAAAATCGAATCACTATACATGCCTGTGTTTGTGATTGTCATTTAAACACAATTCTATTCATGCTTATATGTTTAATTAGTTAAATCATATTAATGCTTAAATTGTTTTGTATGAGAGGTACTTAACTTGTAAGCATATACAAGCTTACTATTTCTATAGACTAGTAACTTAATTTGTATATCTTTTATAGTATATGTGATTAAACCTAATTAGCTTGGGAGCTTTAGTGTTAATTTACCTTATTAGCTTTAATTAGTAAATTGTTAAGTAGGTAAGAATTTTTAAAGTGGTCTTATTTATCCCCTCATAGGCCTTAAATATAATTCTAAGCTCCACCAAGCTTTTGCATGTGTCGTGGTAAACAATCCACACAATTTCAAGCTTCACTAAAATTAAGGTGGAGAAGAATGAGATGCATAAAATTTGTGGGCCCACCGTGATGTATTTGTCTGATCCACACCATCCATTTGTTTTATTAGCTCATTTTAGAGCATGAGAAAAAAAGGTAAATCCAAAGCACAGGTGGACCACACCTATGCTACAGTGAGAATCAAATGCTTATCGTTGAAAAATTCTTAGGGGTTAAAAAAGTTTTGGATCAAAGGCTATAGTGAGAATCAAACGCTTACCGTTGAAATATTCACAGGGGTTAAAAAAGTTTTGGATCAAAGGCTACAGTGAGAATCAAACGCTTATCGTTGAAAAATTCTTGGGGGTTAAAAAAGTCTTGGATTAAGATGATATTTGTGTTTTTTTGTTCGTCCATGTTTTTCTGACCTTATGAACAATTTTGGATGATAGATACACATCACTGTGGGCCTGCACAATTTTTTTTTTTTTTTTAATATTTACTTTTAATGATAGACATCATTATCCCCTATGTTTCATGTGGCATGGTTTGTTTACTTGAGCTTACAATTTGCCTTAATTTTAGGCTCATGCTTTAAAACGCATTGTTAAAATGGATGCATGAGGTAGATTAGCCACATATCATGCAGGGACCCTTGGATTTTGCATAGGCACAACGTCTAATGTAATCTTAGTTATCAAGGTATAATTATGTATTCTTTACTCCAATCCAAATAGAAACGAGAAGTAATCATTGCAAGTTTACCAATGGTAAGCCAAACAGGCATTAAATAGTAAATGAATTACAAGTGATTTGATTGCAACGGTTGTTTGGTTACTTGCATTTGCATGTAAAAGCTTTACAGCGGTAAACACATTATAATTTTTAGGCCTACACAAGGTTACAAGTAAAGTGTTTTTACTGCCAAAATATATTATACATACTACAACATAAAAAGGTTCATACACACTTATGAAGTGTGAGGCCCACCGTAATGTATGTGGTACATCCAATTTGTCTATTACATACTTTCTTTAATACTCATATACGACACAAAGAAAAAAAAAAAACTTTCAAATTGCATTTGGGCCCACTTCAATTCAGGCTACAGTGGGATTTCACAACTTATGGGAACTCGAACACATGACCTCATGTTGAAACTCTCGAGTCTACTGTTGACGGAAAGGAATCGAACCCTAAATAATTTATACCTAAAACTCTTTTTAGGTATGAAGTTTTTATGGCTTAAAATTTTCATCACATCTAAACAACCACATTCTTTTTTATATATGAAGATTTTATAACTTAAAATTTTTCTGGCATCCAAACAATCATTAGAAACTAATAAAAGAGTTTATAATGATGGCTAATGTAAAATGTAATAATTTATGATTTTACTGCCGATCCACTGAATACAAGAATTAGTAGCCAAATGTAGGTAAAGTAGCTTATAATCATTGCCCAAACAAAAAGTTGAAAATCTCAGCTGTATTGTCATGTTAAGCTTCCAGCAACATGGGCGCACGGTAGCAGAGACCGTTATATAATTACTGAGGTAAGGCCCAAGAAACAGTAACAATGCACCGGAGGTGCGTAGAAACCCGAAATGTGAGGGAGGGAGAGAGGGGGGGAGCGCATGGTAGCAGTAACCCCATAGATAATTACCGAGGTGAAAGCCAAAGAAACAGTAAAAATGCGCCGGAGGTGCGTAAAAAACCCGAATTGTTAGGAAGAGTAGATGAGCCCTTTAAAAGAGCAATGGCTTTGGGTCAAACCCTCACTCTCTCAAAACGCAGTAGCAGAAATAGAAGAAAACGAAGAGAAGAGGCGGGAGAGGAGGAGGAGAAGAAGAAGAAGAAGAAGAAGAAGAAGAAGGGGAAGGAAGAAAGAAAGAAAGAAGATCTGACCGTCAATCTCGTTTTCTCTCTCTCTAAAAAACCCTAATTAGGGTTAGGGTTTTATTTTTTTTAAATTTAATTATTTAAAAAATTCTCTTAGGTGGGGAATGGAAGGAGGCGGCAGTTCGGGCGGGGGTGGGACTGGGACTGGTGGTGGTGGGACTGACGTCGAGCTCCTCTGCAAGACGCTTCAGGTGGAGCACAAGCTCTTCTACTTCGATCTCAAGGAGAATCCACGTGGCAGGTATTTGAAGATCTCGGAGAAGACGTCAGCCACCAGGTCCACCATCATTGTCCCCGTCTCCGGCATTGTCTGGTTCTTGGATCTCTTCAATTACTACGTCAACAACGACGAGCAGGAGGTCTTCAGCAAGGAGTTGCAGCTTGATACCAAGGTAAGTGCTTCATTTCTCAAGTTTTCATCTTTTCTTAGTTTGATGGGTCTGTTTCAATTCGAAAGATTCCATCTTTTATGGTTTTAGATCTGTGAATTTGATGGGATTCGTGTCTGTGCTTTCTTTTAGGTGTTCTACTTTGACATTGGAGAGAATAAAAGGGGGCGGTTTTTGAAGGTAATTACGTCGCATTCCCTTTCACAAAGCAAAGTTAAAATTTTTTTATTTTTATTTTTATTTTTTTTTTGGGTTGTGAAGATTGAATTTTGATTGAATTGCACCTTTATTGGTATGTATAATTGTTACAATGCTTGCTGTATTGAATGTTATTGATGCTTGTGCTGTTGGTAGTTATGGTTATTGTTTCAGGATTAATGGGTAGAATTCTCACTATTGGATTTTCTAGACTTTCAGAATGTGACAGGCTGACAGTCGCAGCTTTTCTTTTTCTTTTTCTTGTTCCTAATGAAAGCTTTTATTTGATCAAAGAATATTTGCGTGTCCATTTCTTCTGTGTTTACTAAAATTATTAATTTCTAGGAACCTATGGTACAAATTTCAGGACAATCTGATTTATATGTAGGTACCAAAATGGATTTTAAAGTTCTAGGGGGCCTGTGTTAGGAGGTCATTTGGATTGTGGTAAATGGGGCAAGTAGTAAATGATTTACTAGCAAATCATTTACTACTTGTGTTGGATGCTCTAATTTACTAGTAAATCATTTACTACCCCTTCTCATTTACTAGCAAAAAGCTGAGATTTCATTTACTAGTAAATGAGGAGATGGTGACAGCTTTATTTTTTGTTTTTTAAATGAAAGCCTATAAGGCAGATTTCATTTACCATTTACAGGCTATCCAAACACTGTAAATGATTTATTTACAACTTTTTATTATTATTATTTTACACACACCCACTCACACCACATGGGCACTCGATCCCTGGTCCCAGTGTTGAAACTCATGTGAGTCTACAATTTAAAGCCAAATAGACAGGCTGTAAATCATTTACAGCCTTTAAATGATTTACTAGTAAATCATTTACAATGTAAACCATTCACCACGATCCAAACGACCCCTAAATATCCGTGATATGGTCAGGAAACTCCACCTAGAAGTGACTCTATTCCTGTTATGCCAGCCTGATACTTTGGATGGAGTATCCAGTTTGTTATGATTGTCAAATGTCTTTCAAATTGCTAATAACTTCCATTGGAGTTGTTTATAGGACTATACTTTTGGTCCAGTTCTTCTCTGGTTTTTGCATGTATACTTCCAAAAGAGCAAGTTGCCGATATTAGATTTGCTCAGATTCTGACAGCTATTCCCGTTATGCCAGCCTGATACTTTGGATGGAGTATCCAGTTTGTTATGATTGTCAAATGTCTTTCAAATTGCTAATTACTTCCATTGGAGTCGTTTATAGGACTATACTTTACTTTTGGTCCAGTTCTTCTCCAGTTTTTGCGTGTATACTTCCAAAAAAGCAAGTTGCCGATATTAGATTTGCTCGGATTCTGACAGTTATGTTAGCTAAATTGCACATAATGTAAGCTCCCATACTGGAATATCCAACTATTCGACAAGGTGTCCCGTATCGGTATCGGTTGGCGTAACGGTGCCCTCCGAAACCGATACGGATACGGGGGCGTAACGGCGATACGGGGGCGTAACGGCGCAAAAATTTTTTTTGTGCCAAAAAAATATGAAAAAATATGGATTAAATCCGGAATATTCTAAGCATTCCAATATGCATTCATTTATAAATTGGAACATGTTTATGGTGGTGGCTGTACTACTCTTCTGTGTAGAAGTTGTGCGTCCACTCTGATGATTATAATTTAGAACCAGATAACCTAAATTTGACTACAAAATTCATATATTTAATTTTCTAACTCACTATCAATGATAGATATATATTAGAATGAATGTAATATGAAAATATCTTACATTTAGGTGTTTGCAATTATTTTTGAGGGCCAAAATTCATGCGTAAATAGAAAAAAAAATAAAAAAAATAAAATATGGACACCCCCATCTGTAAAATGCACATTAACATGTTCTACTATGATTAACACATCATATGGCATCATTAAAACAGCAAAAGAATCATTAAGAAATGATTTTTCGAATTTTCAAAAAAAAGGCCAAAATAAATGCGTAAATAGAAAAAAATATAAAAAAAATATAAAATGGCACCCCAAATATGTAAAATGCACATTAACGTGTTCTACTATGATTAACACATCATATGACATATAAAAATTAAAACACAAAAGAATCATTAAAAAATGATTTTTCAAAATTTCAAAAAAAGGGCCAAAATTCATGCGTAAATAGAAAAAAATATTAAAAAAATATAAAATGGCACCCCAAATCTGTAAGATGCACATTAACATGTTCTACTATGATTAACACATCATATGGCATGATTAAAACAGCAAAACAACTATTAAAAATTGATTTTTCGAATTTTCAAAAAAGGGCCAAAATTCATGCGTAAATAGAAAAAAATATTAAAAAAATATAAAATGGCACCCAAAATCTGTAAAATGCACATTAACATGTTCTACTATGATTAACACATCATATGGCATCATTAAAACAGCAAAAGAATCATTAAAAAATGATTTTTCGAATTTTCAAAAAAGGGCCAAAATAAATGCGTAAATAGAAAAAAATATTAAAAAAATATAAAATGTCACCCCAAATCTGTAAAATGCATATTAACATGTTCTACTATGATTAACACATCATATGGCATGATTAAAACAGCAAAACAACTATTAAAAATTGATTTTTCGAATTTTAAAAAAATGGGCCAAAATTCATGCGTAAATAGAAAAAAAATATTAAAAAAATATAAAATGGCACCCAAAATCTGTAAAATGCACATTAACATGTTCTACTATGATTAACACATCATATGGCATCATTAAAACAGCAAAAGAATCATTAAAAATGATTTTCGAATTTTCAAAATAAAGGCCAAAATTCGGCCGATACGGGCCCGTAACGGCCGTAACGGCCCGTAATGGCCGATACGCCCCGTAACGGGCCCGTATCGGCCGATACGGGTACAAAATTGCGTAACGGCCGATACGACCCCGAAACGCGTAACGGTTCACACCGTTACCGTTACGTATCGGCCGTTACGGCCGATACGTAACCGTTTTGGCATACCATGCTATTCGATCTGTAGCCCATTTTCTGTTGAATGTGAACCGAGTTTATATCTTTCTCCACCCTATTTCTTGGACACAGACGCTTCAATCCCAGGCATCAGAAAACTGTTTTTCCCCCTGTTGCATATGAGCTTATATTTCCTCTCTTTAGAATGTTTTCTATGGGAATTATGAGATCACATCTATAGGATCCAATAAAGGTCCCATTGTAGAACCCATTATAACCCAATGTTATGTAAATTAGTAACTGATTAATATAAGCTCTCTCTCTCTCTCTCTCTCTCTCTCTCTATGGGGGTTTACTGATGAATATAACAAATTGGGTGGCTAACTGGGCAATTGAATCTTGGCTATTGGGCTTTATTTATTTTAATGAAATTAGAGATCTGGTCTTGGGTTTAAAATATCATTTGATGTGACTCAGTTTTGGCCAAGTTGTATTGGTTATGGTTGGGACTGGGATGTGTTGTCCCCTCGCTAAAATTCCCTGACTCGTTCCAACTCCAGATCGGGACAAGTCCCACCAAACTGAGGTGAGTCTTGATGAGTCACAACAAGTTAGGATGAGTTGCACATTGTGCCTTCTCTGGCGCATATAAAAGTCACGGGTTTCATTTCTAAACCCCATTTCTCTGTTTTTGCTCGAATTCCAAACTTGAGTAGGATGGAGAACTCAATTTGGGAGATTCCAATTTCATCCACTTCGACATGACCTCATTCAAATCTCTGGATTTGTGTTTTGAAGATTTCAGGGTACAAACCCTTTTAGGTTTTCCACGTAAAGGATTTTTATTTTATTTTATTTTAATTTTTGGTAGTATAACACATGTTTTGGGCTTAAATCCAACTTCAAATTATATAAGAGATAAATGTGGCAATTACGTCTCTTGATCAGGACTGTGATCGGGTGTCACCATGTGGATGTCTATGGGCCAAAATTTGAAGTGATTGGACAACTATGACCATCCAATTGTTATTAGTTTTGCTGCTTGAATGTGGACCCTGCTTTAACCATTCCTTTTGTCAGCCACTGGCTGGATGGCTACCACAGTTCAATCCCGTTGCTTTTTGGGATATGGCCTATCCACTTGTTGGGCCCATCAAAACAATGGTCCCAATCACCAGACATTTTGCCACCTTTATGGTGACGAGGGAACTGCATAGTATTTCTATGCAGTGACCTGCATATGAACATCGTCTAGATACAAATGGCGTTGGTACAATCCAGTTTTGTTTTAATCAGATGATCCCTCATCATCTCTGTTGTATTTTCCTCCCTTCTTTTCCTTGTATTAAAATTTTTGGTTGCTCTTAGAAAAAAAAAAAAAGTGGCATTGTGATGGCATTTACAGCCCATATTTCACATAGTTCCAGGAAGAATGGCAGATGCAATCTGGACACAAATTGATTTTGTGTTTTCTTCAATACAATACACAGCTTCATGTGCATATTTACTTTATTCTACACATGAAATCCAGAACCTCACAAGAATTCAATACTTGATAATTTTGGTATATTGTATTTTTAAGGTTTATTTTCTTTTCTTTGTTTAGTACAAAAATGGCATTAGATTTGTTCTTCTTCAAGCCAATAAAAAAAAGTCGTTCTTACAATTTCTTTCCCCACAAATCTAGTTTTGGGAGTGATGAAATGGAACAGAAGGTTTCAAGAAGTGCTAAAAGACAATGATGATTCTATGCAAGCAAATAGTCTGAAAGCCTTAGGCCCTGTTTGGTTGCCACCTAATAATGAGTTCTTCTCATTTTAGCTAACAGTAAATATGTATTAGAGATTTGGTAAGGATTAGAAATAATCTTGATAACCTACTATTTATGTAAACTATGAACATAATTATTGTTAACTAAGATGAGATGAAATAATTTTTAAGTGGCAACCAATTAATGCCTTATGATATTTTGCTTGAACCTCTGAAGCTTTTCAAGTCTGGATTCATCTTCTTTATGTTGTCTGTTTTATTTAATTTGCATTTGGGTCCATCTCACACTAACTGTTGTTGCCTTGGACTGTCATTTTGTTTAGATGAGTTATAGGGTCCTTAAATTAGTGCCTTATGATCTAGTCTGCATAGGTGGGAAACATGTTCGGTTATGCTAACTGTTGATCTGGAGACTCATCATAAATAGGGGATGCCCTGAAAGTCTCCCAGCTTGGAAGATCGTAAACTGGATGGATGGCCAGGATCTTCCAATCTCGAAGAGGCGTTGCCTGTTTGGCGGTCCATACAATCATTAGTCTGAATCACTGAACCAGGAACCCACTTGTATGAACTGGGTGCGTCAGGACCCTATAAATTTTCTTTTGTTTAATACCAATGTCATACGAGGGTATGTTACTTCAAACCTGGAGACTTTCTGTGCAAACTCTAACCTTGCCTGGCATAGCTGGGGAATGCTAATGAATTTTCTTCTTTGGCAGATTTCAGAAGCATCTGTCAGCAGAAATCGGAGTACAATTATTGTTCCCGCAGGTAGTGCCCGTGATGAAGGGTGGGCAGCATTCAGGAACATTCTGGCGGAGATCAATGAAGCCTCACGACTTTTTGCACTCAACAATCAGGTGTGTTATGTGGATTATCCATTTTTGGGCTGGTTTGTGTTGTAGACCCTCATTTGTTCTCAGCACCATTGCATGTTGTCTGTTTGTGTCAAAACAGCAAAATTCCGAACCATCTGAACGACTTGCAGGGCTTTCAGACGATGTGGGTGCTGGATTCATATCAGGTCACATTGCTCAACCTGCTTCAGCATCCGACTTGAGTGTTGACAGGACGGTCGAATTGCCCCCTCAGGATGAAATTGGAAACTTGGGAGTTTCGAAAGTGATCAGAGCAGATCAAAAGAGGTTCTTCTTTGATCTGGGGAGCAACAACAGGGGCCATTTCTTGAGGATTTCTGAAGTATGAAGCAACTTCCCATTGGTTTTCTTACTATCAACTATCATCTATTTACCACCATTTTGAAACTCCATTCAGCACTTGATAAACTCATCAACTGGGGTAATTAGATTTTTCGAAAGCTCAATCATCCCTGATAACTCGCTAAGACTACAATATCCATTTCAAACTCGAGAAACCATTAGTTAGGAATTGACTTGAACTTGGGCCATCTCTCGTCGTGAATCTAATCTTGAGTTTTAAAAACTAAATTTACTATTTGTTATTTTCACTTGTTCATTGCCTGGTCATGAACATCATCTTACATGATGCTTTGAACTTGCAGGTGGCTGGGTCAGATCGCTCTTCCATCATTCTGCCCTTGTCTGGGCTGAAGCAGTTCCATGAAATGGTGGGCCATTTTGTGGAGATCACAAAAGATCGAATCGAAGGAATGACCGGTGCAAATGTCCGGACGGTGGAGTCACAGAGATGAAAATGGCAGGTTGGGTTTGGCGAGTTGTGAGTTCTCTTTACATTTGCTAGAGCTGTAGGTATCCGTTTGATTAGGGTGCGATTGTGCAGAGCATGCTATCTTCTCCTTTCTTTCCTTTTTTTTTGTCCATTAGAAATAATGTCGGAGGAATTAGAGTTGTCTGCCAAGATTTCTTCCAAGGAATAAGAACAGACCTGAAATTATGTAATTCTTGCATTTTGTTGGTATAAAAAACTCGCACCCAAATTGCCTGTGAATTATATTGATCAATCCTACTGTGTTTACTGATCTTCGTCATTACACATTAAGGTAATCAAACTCTCACTCACTGTGTATCTGATAGGCTGCCAGAGGGATTATATGCAGGGTGGCCTTGGGTTTTAAGTTTGTACTAGTGGGTCTAATGGTCTGAGTGTTCCAGAGCCTGTTGATTGTATGACCTTCATCATGGATGGACCATGCCCTGAAAGCCTCCTGGAGTGGAACCTAGCCAACTGATTTCTGGCCCTTAACTGTGTGGAACATGGATTTCTTTTCTCAACCATATATTTGGAGGCTGAATTTCAAGGGTCAGTATCTGGAGCATGGTTGATCCACCATTGGGCCCATCAGATCAGTGGTCTGGATTGTGCAATCACTGGTCATCCTTGGTTTGAGGATGCTATGGTTCCTCCACAGCTAAAATATTTTCAGCATTCACATGCTCGAACATTGAAAAACTCCGGAAAAGAGAACAATTTCTGTTGTTTGACAAAAGAGTAGCAATGGAAACTGCTTTTCATTCCCAAGGTTTTGCTAAAAAAATGTGGATATTGATCTCTTTGAACTGAGAATCCAAAACGGCGACATGGAAAACCCCTATGAAATCCTCAAGAAATGCTCAAATGGAAAACTGTAGAATCCGACGGTTATACTGTTGTTTGATTTGAAGCATTGTTTTTCATTGTTATACCGTTGTTTGATTTGAAGCATTGTTTTTCATTGACAGTTCTACTGTTGTTTGATTTGAAGCATTGTTTTTCGCTGAAATGTTATGACCAGCTAGAGCTGTCTCCTGTAACCATTAAAATCTACCTAAAGTTTATTATTATTATTAAAATTTTTTTTTCTTGTTTTGATAATCTTTTGCAAATCTACCAAGGTTTCTTAGAGAAGAGAAAACTCACATAAGTGGATTTTGTATTTGTATTTTTTTTTTTGGTAAATTTTCTCCTTCCTAAATTGGCCTCGGTTAATTGTAGGGTCATTTGGATGGGGGTGTAAATAGAGGTAAATAGTATCTTAGGTGTGTTTGGATGGGAGTAAATGCTTGTAAATGGAAATGATATGGAATTCATTGTGCATGTAAATGAAATCATTTCTACAAGAGAGGATTTGGGAAGTAAATGGGGGTGAAAAGCCTTTTTGAGCTCTATGAGAAAGGATTAGGAAGTATATGGGGGTGAAAAGCCTTTTTGAGATTTCTTGGAGAGATGTACGTGTAAACAAAGGTACTACTAGGCACATGTCTGCCACGCACTGTCACACTAATGATACTATGAAGCAATTCAAGTACTGGCTACATCACTAAAAACACACTAAAATAATAATTTAAACCGTCCAAAGGATGGCCATCACAGTTAAAAAAACGTTAGTAAGTTAGTGGCTCCTCCAAGGCTTGAAATTTTCTCATTTTTATTGCAAAAGTATATATTTCAATGGGCTTATTATAACAATTCTATTAAATATTGCGCATACACACTAAGTTGGGATATTAAAGATGGTTTGGAATATCACATGTATTCTTATGAATATATGAAAAATGCAAATGCATTCGGTCCCATTTACTCCCCTTTTTAGAAGAATATTTGGATTTTTCAAAGAGTTATTTCACAGATTGTATGATATCTTGGCGAGAATGCAATGAAAAATTACCCTGCAATGAGCTACAATCGTTTGTATGCACTGGTATCGCTTGTGGTTAATTAATGATGCATTCTTATGGTACAAACACATTCCATGTATACTTGCCCAACAATTTTAATTAATGCAACTCAATAAAAGACCCACAACATTTTATTACAATTTAATACAATGGTCCACAATATCAGAAGGTGATGTAGCATGGTAGATTCATATGTTGGAACAGTATTAAACTATTAATGCACGAAGACATGATGGCAGCTATTGATGGAGAAATTTACGACTGTGGACCCACCTTTCATCCATTGGATATTCTTGAATTAATACAAACTTAACATGCGCACTTACACCTCCTCGTACGGACGACAAATTCAGCACGGAAATACCCCTCCTCTTCAAGGAAACGGATTGGGTACTCCTGCCACCCTCCAATGGCAGATAGTCGGTGGTCTGTGGGCCCCACCATGATGTATTCTTTTCATCCATGCGGTCCATATGTTTTTCCAGATCATTTTATGGTATGAGACCAAAAATGAGGTATATCCAAATCTCAAGTGTACCACATTACATGAAACAGTGTCGAATGAGCGTCAACCATTAGAAACTCAGGTGGAGCCCACTGTGATGTTTGTGAGAAATCCTCCCTGTCTAAGTTCATTCATAGGGTCAGAAAGACCTGGATGAAGAGGAAAATCAAATTTCATAATGATCCAAAACTTCTGTAAACCCTAAAAGGGTTTCAATGGTAGACGTTCAATTCCCCACTGCCTTTTACAATGTGCTCCACTTGATAGTTAGATCTATCTTATTTTTTGTCTCAAGCTTTAATATGAGCTCGCCAAATAGATGGACGGTTTGGATATAACACAGATCTCATGATGGGACCCACAAAAGCAACGTAGCAAAAAAAAAACATAGAATGCAGCTTCGGCTGCAGTGCCGCGACACTCTGACAGATTTTTTTTTTTTATTTTTAATTTTATATAGGAAGAACTTTTTCTCCCTAACATTTTTCTCTAGTACATAATTATGTAAATATGTATATATAAGTATATAAAAATAATTTCCTATCTTTTAATTCATTTCTTTATCTACGGATTTAACAAGCATATCTCCTAAACTAGAATGATTATTATTATTTTTTTTTTTTACATACGCACACACACCCCCACACACTCACACTAGTAGAATTTCACCACCTACGGATACTCGAACGCTTGACCGGGTGTTGAAACTCCTAAGAGTCTACCATCCGAGCGGGGCAAACTGAAATATGAGCGGGGCAAACTTAAGTATGAACGGGGCAAACTAGAAAAATAACGGGGCAAATTGAAATATGAGCGGGGCAAACTAGAAAAACAGCGGGGCAAACTGAATTCTGAGCGGGGCAAACTGCATTATGATTGGGGCAAACTAGAAACAGCGGGGCAAACTGAAATATGAGCGGGGCAAACTAGAAAAACAGCGGGGCAAACTTAAGTATGAGTCTCAAGGAAATTCCCCTTTTGCCAATTCAGGTAACGTTGCTACTTCCTTGTTATGGAGTTATTTGATCAATGGTCATCATGTGGTGATCTAGACCCATTGATCTGATCCAGTCTACCATGGATGTGAATTTCCTTGAAAACCTCCCTGATTGGATGATAACAGCTATCAAAAAATTTGTCTCAGTTTTTAGACATGTGGTGAATTGCTGTGTTTTTTTCTCAGTCGTTTATTTATGGGCCGCGTATTGATGACCTACTGCATTCTAATTGGGGAGGTTTTTGAAAAATCCAGATTGATAATGTAGGCCCCATAGTATCAACAACAAAGATTGGTCGACCATGGGCTCAAATGTATGGACCATGGTACAATGCATGGATGAGATAATTCCTCCCATCTTCTTGATACTAAAAAAAATAAAAAATATATAAACAATAAAAAATAAGAAAAAGAAAACACACTATGTGATCAATCATCAATTGCAACAAGATTCTAATTTTTTTTTTATTTTTTAAAAAAACTGAAAATAAAATCTATTTATGTTTTCAGGTCAAAAGATTCAAATGTGGAGGATTCTCAATTGGGTTTGTGATCAACCACAACATACTTGATGGGAAATCAGCGGCTGAGATGTTCCACAACCTGGCCTCCACCTGCAGGGGTGAAGGCCTCAAGACCAATGTTCTCAACAATGACAGGACATGTATCAAAGCAAGAATCCCACCTCAGATCAAATACGCACACAAGGAATACACAAAGCTAACTAAAATAACTAACATTCCTTCCTCATTCACATCACCCAACCAACCTTCCCCACCCCTATCCCTCTTAAAAGTATCACACAATCACAGCCACAAACTTTTTCACTTCACACCTGAAATGATCACCACCCTAAAAAACAAGGCCATGATCAAGTGCTCAACTTTTGAGGCTATGGTGGCCCACCTGTGGAAATCAAGGACAAGGGCTGTCTTTGAAGACCCATGTGGGGTTTCATCAGTACTCTTCGCTGTGGACATTAGGAGCAAGATAACTCCACCCTTGCCACATGGGTTTGTTGGGAATGCTGTTGTAACAGCTTGTGCAAGTGCAAAGGTGGCGGATTTGAATAAGGAGTCTTTAGGGTTTTGTGTTGAGAAGGTGAAGGAAGCAATAGAGATGGTGATAGATGAGTATGTGAAATCAGTAGTGGATTGGTTGGAGGTTTATAGAGGGGTCCCTTCCACTTTAGATGAGAATTTTTATGTGTCAGCTTGGTGGAAGTTGCCCTTCCATGAGCTGGATTTTGGGTATGGGAGGCCCACCTATGGTGGCCCAGTTGTGAGTGGAATGGATGAGTTTGTGCTATTGCTCTCTGATGGTATTGGGGCGAGGAGAGGTGGAGGTGTCAATGTATGGATGGCCTTAGAACAAGAGAAGATGGAGAAATTCATGATGCTTTTGTTTGAGATGTAGTCATTTCCTTATATATTAGATGTTGGTATACGCGTGAAATAGGGTAGTGTCCTTATCATGTGTATGAGTTGTACTGTAGTGAAAAGAGTACAAACTATAGTGTTTGACTATCAACTTTTTTGGTGTCCTTGTACAATGGTTTGATTACAGTGGTTCACATCTTTGCACAAAATGTATAGTTTTTAATTTTCACAAGTGGGAGACATTTTTGGGTGATGCAGAACAATTCATTGGTTAGTTGACTTCCACTGAGGATGTATCAAGGCACAAAGCGACATATATTCACTACAAAAGAATAAAATTACAAGAGATAGAGATTACCCGATTCGAACAAGTCTTGAATTACCTAAGCTATGAGCTTGAAACCCTACGAACGAATTAGAAAGCTCTTGATACCCCCTATTCCCGATTACACCCATATATATGCATGGCATCTAGGTGAATCACAATCGAAATAGGAAATAAATCCCGCACTTATGCAATTTTGTGTAACTTTGTATGCAATTTTGTGTAACTTTGTATGATTGTTCGATGAAACATTCGATGGCATCGAACATCTTCGATGTAATCGAACTAACCAAAAGGTTCTAGCGACTAAACATGTATTTTTCGGATTTTCTCGATGGCACTTCGATGAGACTTTGATGTCATCGACGGTTCGTCGATGACATTGAACCTCTTTTGATAGCTTTGAGCAGGACACCAAAAGTGTCTAGTAACAAATCGTGAGATTTTCGTATTTTTCCGATGGCATTGAACAACTGTCAATGGCATCAAATGGTCTGTCGATGGCATCAAATGGTCTGTCGATGGCATCGACAGACCCTATTGTTGAAAGATTTGAGACATCAACACATATGTCGCCTTGTATCAGGCTTTTCAGGATGATATGGGATGATATGAGCTGTATGGTTGATGGATGACATTGGAAGACAATACTTTAAAGCTTAAACTCGTTTTTTAGTTTAGATAAATGAGCCTAGTTTAGAAAAACAACGGGACAAACTTAAGTATGAGCGGGGCAAGCTAGAAAAACAGCGGGGCAAACTGAAATATGAGCGGGGCAAACTAGAAAAACAGTGAGACAAACTGAATTATGAGCGGGGGCAAACTGCATTATGAGCGGGGCAAACTGAAATATGAGTGGGGTAAACTAGAAAAACAGCGGGGCAAATTGAAATATGAGTGGGGCAAACTAGAAAAACAGCGGGGCAAACTACATTATTAGCGGGGCAAACTAGAAAAATTGCGGGGCAAACTGAAATATGAGCGGGGCAAACTAGAAAAACAGCGGGACAAACTGAAATATGAGCCGGAAAAACTAGAAAAACAGCGGGGCAAACTGAAATATGAGCGGGGCAAATTGAAGTATGAGAGGGGCAAACTAGAAAAACAGCGGGGCAAACTGAAATATGAGCGGGGCAAACTAGAAAATTAGCTGGGGAAACATGAAATTGAGCGGGGCAAACTACGAATTCAGTGGTGGAAGCATGAAAATGAGCGGGCCAAACTAGAAATGCAACAGGGCAAACCAGAAATTAGAAAGTATACTATACCCAAAGTAGAAAGTTGATTTCATCATCCACCAAGATTACAAAGTATGCTATACATCAAAACAGTAAATAAATTACAAAGTATGCTATTTTTCAGGTATAGGAAACTTGCACTTCCCATTTGAATGTCGATATTATTAGCCCTTTTGCAATCAACCCATCCCTCGGATCAACCCTCCCAAGGTTATCGTGATTACAAAAAGAACTCAAACTGAAATGCACAAACTTGAAAATTTGCTGCACTCCAAGATTACTGTAAACCTCATACAATTTACTTGAATCAATGGTCTGTAAGCTGGATTACGGGTACCAAACAAATAGAATACCATCTTCGCTAGCTTCCATAAACATTTTCCTCAGTTGTAGGTCATCTGGTATAAAGAGCTTATCCTTCTCTACTAACCAAATTCCATCACCAGAGGTAGTCTAGGAGGGCAACCTCGTTATTTTCAAGTACATGAGTCCGAAAGGAGCAATACTTCATGCTTGCCCCACTCATTTTTATGTTTGCCCAGCTCATTTTCATGCTTGCCTCGCTTTTTTCATGCTTGCCCCACTCATTTTCAAAAGAGCTTGAAACTGGTATGGATTCCTTCATTGCAGTTCGAATGCCACAAATCTTTCATGTCATTAGTTGGCGTTTGAACTACACAAACCTAACTTGGAAAGGCTAGTTATGTGCAAACCTTAGCATTTGGTTGAATATGTAGTTGTGGTCACTTTCCAAATTCACTGGGTGTTTGGAAGGACCTTGAGAAAGAAACCCAACTGAGAAGCTTTTTGTTACCTAAGGTTACACCTCAAATAATAACTCCCATTGTTCTAATTGTTTTAACCAATTGTAGAATCCATTAAAATAGCAACTTCTGGAAATTCAACTTAAGGGCCAAATGCAGGGCTGAGAATACATGAATAACGCTTCCATGGAACTTCCATTCTATAAACATGTCTGAGAATACATTTGAGACTATATCATATAAGCCTTTTTAATATGTATGGTGATCTATTTAGCCTTTTAAGCATGATAGGCTATCCTTAGGTAACTTTTGTATTAGCTGTATACTCTGTACTGATATTTCTCTTTATGGTTGTAACGTCCTGGGTTTTTCAATGTTTTAGATTTCAAAAAATCCTTAATTTTTTTTTATTTAATTAACTTATGATATCACTTAATGACCATTAGCACTCAATATTAGTTTATATAGGAGTGGTACCAGTAAAGAATCGCACAAGTCCGATTAATCAACCGTAGGAAGCCAATGAATCCGCCGATCACTTGAACATCAGGTGTAGCCCCATGATTTACTCACATAGGACCCAAATCTAACCAACCCATTGCTAACTAATTAAGACAATCATGACTACATTAAAGATCTAATCGGGGTCGAGTCAGATAAGGCCCGGATCTTGAATAATAGACTAAATCAACCTCGTTACTCTTTTAGTATAAAACCGACGGTTTAGAATATTCATCGCCAAATCTCCACTTTCACTAGTTATAAATAGGCCACACTATGAACATAGTTAATCCAAACCCTAATCAGTGCCCACAAGAAATCTTACTACCAAATTCATTCCAGAAATGCCCCGATTTTCCAAACAAGCTCTAGACCGCTCATTGGTTGGCCACTAGTTCCAAAATTATAGAGTAATATTCGTCTTACTGGGCTTGACGTCCATCGCGGGAGTCGGACCTGGGTACTGTCCAAAACCGCTCAACTTGAGCTAAAGGATGAGTGCATGAGATGTGCAAATACCCTAAAGAAAAGAGCTGGAACTTAAGTGAATTGGGTTGTCCATTCTTATGCAAAGTTGAGGATTTCAGACCGTCGGTTTACGACCAAACTTCACACGTAAAGTAGGAATATTTCCTTACTCATATCCGTATAGCCGCGGCCCCGATCGACTATCGGTGACTGTTGAATAGACTTCTAATCATATCTGTCGATCAGCGCATCCAAATGGTGGGCCGATCATATTCATACGTAGATCATTACAAGGGCCAAGTATCCAACGGTGGGTATCGACTCCTACACCTTATAGTGGGCCCTAAAGCTTAGAAAGACCCTCTCATAGGTCTAGTATAGTAAAAACCTAGCCCTTGGGGCCATTTACACTAAATCTGGCATTATAAAAGGACCTCATTTGGGCACCCCCTCTCCCCATACGATTTTGCCTAGAGAAGGAAAGAGAGAAGAGAAAAAAGGGAGAAGAGAGAGGAGAAAGGAGGAGAAAGAGAGAGGAAGAAGGAAGGAAAGGAGTGTGTGGTAGGAGGTAGGGCCCAAAGGAGACCGATTCTTGCTACTTCTCACCTCTTCCTCAACAAATCCTTCACTCACAACCGGAAGAGCCCCTCTCCACCGATTGAGTAGGTAAAACCCTCATCTCTTAGAAATCCTTCATGTTGAGGGTGGATTCACATGAGATTCTAACATGCAAATACATTGTCTTAAGATTCTGGCCGATCGATATCGAGTTTGGCGTTCCTAGGTCGTTTTCCAAGTCTTCAATGATCCATAGGTGCAGACTATTGTTCTTAGGTGGCCTAGCACCAATTTCAATATGAATCTAATGATTTTGTTTGTTGGATGATGTATTTGGGTAATCTAGCAAAACTTAAGATAAGACCTTACACTTTAGATCCCCCCAAATTAATGTGGAATGATGATGGAATGTTCATTGTTTCTCAAACATGATTGGGTATATTATGATGATTGCTTGTATATTCCTTGCTCGATTCATGTATGATGTTTTCCTCATAACATGTTTGATGCGCTAGCCCTTGTGTATATTTTGATATTAGGAGATATATGAAATGCTTGCCTTCACACTAACCCACACAACACTTGCACCTTTATTTCATGATATTGTTAGCATTTACCTTGTAAAAATATGAATTCTATGATGGGAAGTATGAATGCATGCTATTACCTATGCTAGTTGATAACCCATGTTAATCGGCATACTACCACCAAACCCTTGGGTTGGTCAGGAATACGAGGAGAGTGAAGGTGGTCCCGTTGGTAGGACTATCCTGAGGCTAAACGTATGAATTTGGGCGGGTTCGCGTGGGTGACAGTAGTTAGATTACATGAGTCGCTTGTACTCGATGTTGTTTGTCACGTGCTTGCCTGAAACTCTTGCTGTCTAGCTTATTTACTGAACAACCTTGATTGTTACCCCTATTTGCTCACATATGTATGGAACCTGGAACACCTTACTACCGTTGTAGTCCATCGATAACCAGATTGAAACCGATCCACTGCCTCGTGAGCCGGGCATGGTGGAATGAGACACTATGTCTGAGCTATCGGCTTACGCTGGGGTGACGCACCTCCCCGTAGTGACCGCGAGCGATCCCTTTCTCTCAACACTCCCCATGTGCTTGAAGTCGCGGATGGAGAACCCGATGGGATCAATGATAGCGGGGTCTTGGCCTCACACGTTGGGGGGCCTTGGCCTCGCAACTAATTCAGGGCATTGATAGTGGGGTGTATCAGTTTCCCCAACTTGTTGGATGGATGTAATTAATTAAAAACTCGACCAACATTATCATCGCACCGCACTAGCTAGGGTGGCGACTCGGCAGTCGAGGTCGCTCTGAGGGAGTGTTGGTCATACGCGATCGTTAGATGGAGTCGCTTGAGGGAGTGTTGTGGCGAGGGCATGCATCATATCATCTATTATGCATATGCATTAATAAGATTAGTCAGGTATTTATGAATGATTTCTTTTTATTAAGTTCGTAATGTAATTGATGCCTGTTACAACTTAAGATTAATAGCACCCACTGAGTTGATCACTCACTCTCTCTCTGGGACGATGTTTTAAAACACCAACCAAACTCTTCAGTAGTTGCAGGTGACACAGAGTACGAGGAACTCGCCCTAGTTTTACGGGCAGACTTGGATCGCTAAGTAGGGGACTTGGCGAATCATTCTTTGGGACATACTATTTTTTTTGTACTTTTGTTGGGCAACGCCTTGTGCGACCCATAGTTATATTTTTGGACTTGTAAACCTTTAGCCTTTTCCATTACAGTAGATTTTTTGTGAATCATGATTCATGTTTCAAGTAATTCCATGCTGCGCATTTAAACCTGATTAATCATAAAACAATAAAATTGATTATAAGTGATACCCGGGAACTTGGGAGTCGAATGTAGGCATGACCGGCGTTACAATGGTAGTGTAATAGTGCTTGAGAAACTACTTATGGATCTTGAAAAATAACTAGGTTGGCTGGCTAAATTATCTTCTCCTACCCCAAAATCATATGTGGTACGTTAAGTAAATTATTCTAGTTTAGGAGATATGCTTGTTAAATAAATAGACAAAGAAATGAATTAAAAGATAGAAAAATATTTTTATATACTTATATATACATATTTACATAATTATGTATTAGAGAAAAATGTAAGAGAGAAAAAGTTATCCCTGTAAAAAAAAAATAAATAAATAAAAATTTGCCAGACTGCCGCGGCAGTCTGTAGATTATTTTTTTTTGCTATGTTACTTTACGGGTCCCATCATGAGGTCTTAGTTATATCCAAACCATCCATCTATTTGGCGAGCTCATATTAAGGCTTGAGACGAAAAATAAGATAGATCTAACTATCAAGTGGACCACACTGTAAAAGACAGTGGGGAATTGAACGTCTACCATTGAAACCCTTTTAGGGGTTACAGAAGTTTTGGATCATTATGAAATTTGTTTTTCTTCTACATCCAGGTCTTTGTGACCCTATGAAAGAACTTAGACGGGGAGGATTTCTCACAAACATCACAGTGGGCCCCACCTGAGTTCCCATCGTTGGACCATCCGTCAGCGCTCGTCTCTGCACGCAAACCAGAGGAAGGCAGGGGTATTTTCGTCCTCAAATTCGGTGTCCGTACGAGGAGGTCCAAGTGCGTATGTTAAGTTTATATTGCTTCATAAAAACCACTGGATAAAAGGTGGGGTCCACAGTCGTAAATTTCCCTTCTTGATGGGGGACGCGGATTTCCTACGAAAGCCTTTCGCAGGAAGTTCCTCCGCTGGGAACACATATGGGGCCCACTGTGATGTCTGTGAGATATCATTCCCGTGCATCCGTTTTGTGAGTTCATTTTAAGACAAGGCCAAAAATGAATAGTATCCAATGCCCAAGTGGGCCGAAAACGTAATAATTGAACGTCCACAATTGAAATATTTGTAGGGCCACAGAAGTTTTGAATCATGCTAATATTTATATTTTCAGTTCATCCCAGTAGGAATGACGTTATTAACAGTATGGATGGAATGTAAACATCACTGACGAACCCACGGAGGCTTCAACGGTAGAAATTTTCCTAACCACCTTGTCCTTTAATACGACCCACTTAAATCTTGGATCCTTATGACTTTTGGTCTCATGCGCTAAAATGAGCTCACAAAGCAGATGGGTGGAGTGGATTCATGACAAACATCACGGTGGCCCCCACTAAAGTTTCCAGCGCAGGAATTTCCTGCGAAAGGCTTTCGCAGGAAATTCGCGTCCATTGATGGGGATTGGTTGGACGCGGATTGCGTCCTACCCTAGCCCGGACGGTGATTCGTCCGGGCAGGGCTCTGTGGGGCCCACCGTGTTGTAAGTGTTTTATCCACGCCGTTAAACGCTTTTTTTCGATAATTTTAATATGTGAGCCAAAAAATGAGGTAGGTCCAAGACTTAAGTGGATGCAATCCACGTTCGGGATTGGTTGGAGGGGACGCGGATTTCCTATGAAAGCCTTTCGTAGGAAGTTCTTATGCTGGAAACCTGGGTGGGGCCCAACGTGATGTTTTTGTGAAATCCACCCTGGCCATCTGTTTTTCGAGATATTTTTAGGATAATAGGCCAAAAGTGAGCCGTATCCAATACTCAAGTGGACCTAAAATACAGACTTGAAATATTTGTGGGCCACGGAAGTTTTGAATCAGGCTAATATTTGTGTTTTCAGTTCATCCAAGTAGGAATGACGTTATTAACGGTATGAATGTCATGTAAACATCACTTTCTACCCCAAAAGGTTTTCAACGGTAGGAATTTTCCTACCCACCTTTTACTTTAGTGCGGCCCACTTGAGTCTTGGATCCTTCTCAATTTTGGTCTCAAGTCCTAAAATGAGCTCATAAAACGGATGTACAGAGTGGATTTCTTAAAAACATCACATTGGGCCCCACCCAGGTTTCCAGTGCAGGAACTTCCTGCGAAATGCTTTCGCAGGAAATCCGCGTCCGGTTGGAGGTAATCCAACGGTTTCAGATGCATGCAAATATGACCGTTGGAATTTTCTTTTTTAGAAAATATTGAGGGACACTCATACACATTAGAAACGCGTGAGATCCATTTAGTGGATTTCTGATACCGACCCCTGATGGTGGAGATTGGGTTAATGGTTGAAATTCATCCTTCCTTTTGTTTATATATATATGGGAAATTTGCGACTGTACGACCCATTTATGGCCTATTTACGAGACCAAGCCCACCTCATTTTCCCTTGCGAGAATACGCCCTAGCCGTACGGACGACTTGCCAAAGGTCGAAAATGCCCCTCGCTTTTACCTTCAAGCGGATTGGCATCTGCTCAAAGACGACCGTTGACGCTCCTCGAACTCCGAGTTGTACAAACGGTTCAAAATATATCAACGTTACGTGGGCCCCACATTTATGTATTTATTATATCCAAAGCGTTCATCCATATTTCGAGATCATTTCGTAGCATTATCCAAAAAAAAATAATCATATCCAAAGATCAACTGGACCACACCACAAAGAGCAGCAGACGTTCAATTCCCCACTGCCTTTTAAAGTGTGGTCCATTTGATAGTTAGATCTATCTTATTTTCCGTCTTAAGCTTTAATATGAGCTCGCCAAATAAATGGACGGTTTGGATATAACATAGACCTGATGGGATCCAAAAAAAAAAAAAAAAAACAAAGATTCGAAAAAAAAAAAAATTTGCTGTAAAGTCATTTGCTACGGTCAGACCTATCGCTACGGATTATAACCGTAGCCATATATACCCAGTCCGTAGCCAAAAAGGTCTAAACCGGGGTGAGTGCGCCGAACTAGTGGCACCCGCGCCACTTGCTGGAGCGTCCGGCGTGGCCACACCGATCTGGCGTGGCCACGCCCAGCTGGGGGGACCTATAACTATGGATTATAACCGTAGCCATTGACTGTAGTGCAATTTTTTATTTTTATTTTTATTTTTATTTTTATTTTTATTTTACATGGAGAACTTTATTCCACCTATAATTTTCTCTAACACATATTTATATATAAGCATATAATTTTTTTTTTTTCTCTTTTTTCATTTCTTTCTTTATTCATTTGACAAAAATATCTTCTAAACTAAAATTAGTTATTGATGTCCCCTATGGGCCTGTTTGGCCGGGCAGATTGGATGGGATTGGATGGTATTAGAGTGGATTGCATGGATTTCAAGGTAATAATAGCTGCGTCATTGGATTGGTGCAAGATCTATGGGATTGCTATACCCCGGGATTGCTATATCGGGTCTGTTTGGCATGCCCGGCCAATCCGGGGATTAAACCTTCCAATCCCTTTCAATCCCCCGAACCAAACACGTCCCAGGCATTTTTAAAGGGATTAGGGTGGATTGGATGGGATTTAAGGGCCTGTTTGGCCGAGCGAATCCCATGGGATTAGGAGGGATGGGATGGATTTTAAGGTAATGATGGTGGTGTAAGTGGATTTAGGTTATAGGTTTAGGTTTTAGGTTTAGGTTTAGGTTATAGGTTAAGGTTTAGGTTTAGGTTAAGGTTATAGGTTTAGGTTTGGGTTTAGGTTATAGGTTATAGGTTTAAGTTTAGGTTATAGGTTTAGGGATTTAAGAATAGGTTTAGATTATAGGTTAAGGTTTAGGTTATAGGTTAAGGTTTAGGTTTAGGTTTAGGCTAAGGTTTAGGTTATAGATTATAGGTTATATATTTAGGGAATTGAGAATAAGTTAAGGTTTAGGTTTAGGTTATAGGTTACAGGGTATAGGTTTAGGTTTAGGTTTAGGTTATAGGTTATACGTTTAGGTTATAGGTTATAGGTTATAGGTTAAAGGTTTAGGTTTAGGTTATAGGTTAAAGGTTTAGGTTTTGAGATTTGAGAATAGGTTTAGGTTAATGTTATAAGTTTAGGTTAATGTTATACGTTTAGGTTTAGGTTTAGGTTATAGGTTTAGATTTGAGAATAGGTTTAGGTTATAAGTATAGGTTTAGGTTAGGTTAGAGGTTAAGGTTTAGGGAATTGAGTTTAGGTTATATGTTTAGGTTATAGGTTATAGGTTTAGGGAATTGAGTTTAAGTTATATGTTTAGGTTATAGGTTATATGTTTAGGTTAAGGTTTATGTTGTAGTTATAGGTTTTGGGATTTGAGAATAGGTTTAGGTTATAAGTATAGGTTTAGGTTTAGGAATTCAGGTTCCGGTTCAGGTTTATGTTCGGGTTTAGGTTATAGGTTTCGGTTTAGGTTATAGGTTATAGGTTTATGTTAAGGTTTAGGTTTAGGTTATAGGTTTTGGGATTTGAGAATAGGTTTAAGTTATAAGTATAGGTTTAGGGAAACGACCGTGAAGTGAAGGGGCATGACCGTGAAATGCGTTGAAATGACCGTGAATCAACATGGAATAGGCGGGAATGACCGTGATATGCATGGAAATGACCGTAAAGTGAAGCGATTGGACTGCGAAATGCGCGAAAATGATCGTGAAGTGAAGGGCCATGACCGTGATATGCATGGAAATGAGGGTGAAGTGAAGCGATTGGACCGCGAAATACACGAAAGTGACTGTGAAGTAAAGACGCGGGACCGCGAAATGTGTCGAAATGACCGTGAATCAACACGAAATATGCGGGAATGACCGTGATATGCATGGAAATGAGGGTGAAGTGAAGCGATTGGACCGCGAAATGCACGGAAGTGACCGTGAAGTGAAGACGTGGGACCACGAAATGCGTCAAAATGATCGTGAATTAACACGAAATATACAGGAATGACCGTGATATGCATGAAAATGGAGGTGAAGTGAAACGATTGGACCGCGAAATGCAAGGAAGTGATCGTGAGTGAAGACACGGGACCGCGAAATGCGTCGAAATGACCGTGAATCAACACGGAATATGCGGGAATGACCGTGATATGCATGGAAGGGTGAAGTGAAGTGATTGGACTGCGAAATGCACGGAAGTGACCGTAAAGTGAAGACGCGGGACCGCGAAATACGTCGAAATGACCGTGAATCAACACGGAATATGCGGAAATGACCGTGATATGCATGAAAATAGGGGTGAAGTGAAGCGATTGGACTGCGAAATACACGGAATTGACCGTGAAGTGAAGACGTGAGACCGCGAAATGTGTCAAAATGACCGTGAATCAAAACAGAATATGCGGGAATGACCGTGATATGCATGAAAATGGGGGTGAAGTGAAGCGATTGGACCGCGAAATGCACGGAAGTGACCGTGAAGTGAAGACGCGGGACCGCGAAATGCGTCGAAATGACTGTGAATCAACACGGAATATGCGGGAATGACCGTGACATGCATGAAAATGGGTCATTCCTGCCTTTTCCGTGTTGATTCGCGGTGAATTCGACGCATTTCGCGGTCACGCGTCTTCACTTCACGGTCACTTCCGTGCATTTCGAGGTCCAATCGCTTCACTTCACCCCCATTTCCATGCATATCACGGTCATTCACGCCTTTTTCGTATTGATTCACGGTCATTTCGACGCATTTCGCGGTCCCGCGTCTTTACTTCACGGTCACTTCCGCGCATTTCGCGGTCCAATCGCTTCACTTCACCCCCATTTCCATGCATATCACGGTCATTCCCGCATATTTCGTGTTGATTCACAGTCATATGTTATAGATTTAGGGAATTGAGAATAGGTTAAGGTTTAGGTTTAGGTTTAGGTTATAGGTTACAGGTTATATGTTTAGGTTTGGGTTTAGGTTATAGGTTATAGGTTAAAGGTTTAGGTTTAGGTTATAGGTTAAATGTTTAGGTTTTGGGATTTGAAAATAGGTTTAGGTTAAGGTTATAAGTTTAGGTTAAAGGTTTAGGTTAATGTTATAGGTTTGATTATGAAGTGAGGCGATTGGACCGCGAAATGCGCGGAACTGACCGTGAAGTGAAGGGTCATCACCCTGAAATGTGTCGAAATCACCGTGAATCAACACGGAATATGTGGGAATAACCGTGATATGTATGGAAATGGGGGTGAAGTGAGGCGATTGGACCGCGAAATGCGTGGAAATGACAGTGAAGTGAAGGGTCATCACCGCGAAATGCATCGAAATTGTCACGCCCCAAACTCGAAAATCGGATTCATAGGAATTCAGTGCCGACAGCCTCCATAGTACCCCATTCTCGGCTCCTAGCGTCCATACGCCAGATTCCGATCCTGGGATCCTACAAGGAGGATTTTTTTTTTTTTTGTACATTTAATTCGTAATAAGCATAACCACAAGATTACCCAATTCACAAAGGCAACATCATCATCACATATCTACTAATATAATCATTTGAGTACAATGCTAAAAGGGAAATACATAAATAAAAAATCAAGCTCCAGAAGACCGCTGCACGCTCCAAGCTCCATGCTGCAACCAACATCACCTGCACGCATCAATCGTGCATAAGCTTATAGAAAGCTTAGAGAGTGGTGTAAGTGTGTGCACAAGGTAAGTGCCAAGTATTTAACGCAATGTCATAATCATATAATGTCGAAATAGGCGCAAGGTCATGAATCATATGTTATCAGAGTAAGCGAAAATACTGACAAGTTTATGAGTCAAACAATATTAGAATACGCAATACAGATCAACTATACAAATGAGGAACAATATCGGAATACGCGATACAGATCAACTATACAAATGAGGAACAATATCAGAATACGTGATACAGATCAACTATACAAATGAGGAACAATATTAGAATACATGATACAGATCAACTATACAAATGAGGAGTCATAAAGAGTTAAATATCAGATATCGTATCTAAACCATATAAATACAGAAACACAGGTAACCCAAAATGTAATATGCCGCGAATGTAATGCAATATGTGGTGCAAATGGAATGACCATGCTGGAGTGTGAAGTCGGGATGATAATACGTAGTATCGCAGGCTATGGGGTCCATCACAAGAGACTTCTATCCAAACCAGTCCCATACCTAAATTTGAATAGCTAGACTCAATGTGGTAAACTCCTGATTTCAAGTTAGTCGCGCACCCCAACCGAAATCCTGGCCATTGCGAAGGTTCACATAACAAATAGTTGCGCACCACCAGCTCGAGTGGATAATGAATGAATGAATGAGTATACAATTTCTGCTCAATAAGTCCACATATCAGTACGGTTCATCTCTGGGATCATCACCGGGGTTTAATACACTCTAAATGGCACTGCCGCTCTCCCAGCCGCACAGTCCAAGTGAGCGTAAGAAACCTCACTATCTGCTTGACCAATAGTCTGCCAGTGCCTATTCAGCATGTCGATAGCGGACCCATTCCTCGAGATGGTCAGACTCAGCTCAGCAATGCCCCCTACGCTGGGGCGGGTAAGGCCACACCCCCTCCCAACCGACCACGACATAGTGGGAGATGCGGCCTCCTGGTATTCGGCACTCGGGCGCTCATGTATCCACTCGGTCTCGACGTTGGGGCGTCCTCTGGTACCAAGAGGGTTTTAGGGATTTTCACATAGGGCCATTTATGACAGCCCGATGCTCGAACCAAATATTTTCGGTGTCCCATCTGGCCAACTACGATATGCCTGTGGAGGCTACGGCCCTGATGTCGGTAGGGCGTACAATAATCATAATGTAAGATACATGAGTCATACAATCCAGTCATGCATCAATCCTGCGCATACCGTGCGCTCATGTGAGATAACCTCCGCCTATCAGGGAGTCTCATAACAATATACTCAATGACATATGCAATGATCAACCACATCTCATAACAAACATGCAGATGATGCGTATGGGCATGTATCATGATGCTATGCGGTCACATACTCATAATCAGTATCAATACTGGCATCGACAATCAACCTCGACAATGTGGACATTTAACCGACATTGCCCGCAAGGAATGGTTCATATAGAGCCTAATATACAGTAGACTCATGGCCTCACACCAGGGCCAAAAATACAACACCATGGGCCTCACTCAAGAGCTTAATACACATCACGATGTGCCTCACTCATGGGCCACATATACATCAAGTGGGTCGCATCTCACGGGTCTAATATACATAGCAATGGGCCGCTCCCGTGGGCCTAATATTCATCAAGTTGGGCCTCACCATATGGGCCAAAAATATATTACAATGGGTCACGTCCCATGGGCCTCGAATACATCACAATGGGCCTCGACAATCGGAATCAGCCTATACCATCGGCCTTGACAATCGAAATCGGCAATCGGTCACGACAATCGAAATCGGCAAATCAGCCACGACAATCAAAATCGGTGAATCGGTCATGTCAATCAAAAATCGACAATCGGTCACGATAATCGGCCTCGATCGCTAATCGGCAATTGACCACGACAATCGAAATCGGTCAATAATCGGAATCAGCAAATCGGTCACGTCAATTAGAATCGGCAATCAGTAATGATAAATGGCCTCGATCGCTATCAGCAATCGGTTAAGTCAATCGGAATCAGAAAATCGGTCACGTTAATCGAAAATCATCAATCGATCATGATAAACGGTCTCGATCGCTAATCAGAATCGGCTAATCGGCAATTGACCACGACAATCGAAATCGGTCAATAATCGGAATCAGCAAATCGGTCACGTCAATTACAATCGGCAATCAGTAATGATAAATGGCCTCGATCGCTATCGGCAATCGGTTAAGTCAATCGGAATCAGAAAATCGGTCACGTTAATCGAAAATCATCAATCGATCATGATAAACGGTCTCGATCGCTAATCAGAATCGGCAAATCGGTCACGACAATCGGATCGATCGATAATCAGAGTCGGCAAATCGGTCACGTTAATCGGAATCGACAATTGGCCACGACAATCAGGATCGGCCTCGATCAAATAGAATCGGCCTCGACAAAACAGAATCGGCCTCGACCAAACAGAATCGGCTTCGATAATCGGCCGAACAAGGCCTAAGGGAAGGTCACAATGTGGACATTTAACCAACATTGTTCCTAAGGAGTGTCCCACATCAGGAATTCATACACAACGTTTCGGCCACACATACATCACGTTGAGCCCCATTCATGGGCTCCCATATGTCGCGTTGGGCTTCATACAAGGGTCTCAAGCGAATCACAATGGGCTACACCCATGGGCCTCGAATACATCACAATGAGCCTCAACCCATGGGCTTCAAATACACAATAGGTGGGCCTTACACATGGGCTTAATATACATCACAGGTGGGCCCTACACATGGGCCTCAAATACATCACCATACACATTGCAATGGGCCGCATCTCAAGGGCCACATAAACATTGCATTGGGCCTTATCATATGGCCACAATTACATCATAGTGGGCTACATCAATGGGTCTCCCATAAATCAAGTGGGCCTCACACACAACTAATGGGCCTTACATACTTTAGATGGGCCTTAACATATGGGCCAGAGATATATCACAATAGGCCACATCCATGGGCCGAAAATACATCATAATGGGCTGAATCAAATGGGCCGGTACAAATGGGCCGAATCGATTGGGCATTTCAAATGGGCTGAATCAAATGGGCTGAGTTGAATAGGCCGAGTCAAATACATCATGCATTCATTGCAAGGGATCATTATGGTGTATATAAAAAAATGAATAATATCCAAAGGATCATATGGACCATACCACAAATGACAATGGTGACAATGATTTCCACCATTAAATTTCTAGTGGGCCCACCATAGTATTTACTTTTCAATCCAGCCTGTGCATAAGGTCACAAGGACCTGAAATGGGAGGAAAACAAATATCATATTGGTCTAAAACTCTATAACCCAAGAGGGTTTCCATGGTGGACATTCAAACCGACTGTTCTTTGTAGTGTGGTCCACCTGATAATTTGACCTGTCTTAATTTTAGTCGCAAGCCCTGAGGCGAGCTAGCCAAATGGATGGATGGTTATGATGTAACATAAACATCAGAGGGACTCACAAAGCTTGCTGCCGAGATGTAGCAGTTATGGCTGTAGGCCCACCGTCCATTAGACGGACGGTGTGGATTGCAAATGATGGACTGTAGGGATACAACACATACATCATGGTGGCTGCCCAAAATCCCCGCACGTGCATCATGGTGGCTGGTCAGAACTCCAGCACATGCCTGCAAGATGGATGGATGATTTGGATATTAGGCCAGTTGCACCGTCAAGCAACTGGACGGTGCAGATAACGCCATACATCATGGTGGGGTCCACGCAGTGGCCCACCTCTACTACATAATATAAATATGCGTATATACCAATGGCAGGGATTGCCCAGACCCACCGTCCAGACCCATCTGGACGGTGATGGTTTATATATTAAAGTATATATTAAACGTGGGTCCCATGTGGGAGTGTCCCACCATATCATTATTTAATATTATATAATATAATAATATAGATATATCTCGTATACAATACAGTAAGGTGGGCTCCCACGTGGATGTGGCCCCACCACAATATATTATTCAAATATAAAGTATTATATTATATAATAATATAATATATCATATACAATGTATTGGTGAGTGTGTGGGAGGGTGGAACTGTCAGCGTCCAGCCATCTGGACGGATGGCTGATGGTGGGTCCCACATTTTTGGATGGTTGTGATGCAACACATACATCATTTGGTGGGGCCCACAGATCTAACTGACGGTCCAACAGCTATATGCTGCTGGACGTCAAACTAATGGACGATGATGGATTCATCGTACACATGAGGTGGGTCCACACGTGTGGGACCCACCAGGTTAGCTTGTTAGTGTACATACACGCCAGTACACACACTTCATGTTAGCCAGCCCCACTAAGACCTCGAGTGTTGAAACGAGGCATCTCCACTCGGTCTGCCTGCGAGTCCAGATGAATGGACGGTTTGGATGAAAGACACGTGCATCAAGGTGGGTCTAGAGGTTGGGCAGCAACCTGCTGCTGCACATGGAACGTTGGATCTGCCTGGGGCCCACGACCTGGCTAGCATGGGGAAAATGGATGGACAGTGCGCATGTACACATTTGCAGCAAGGTGGGGTCCACGTCAATGGGCCACCCCGTCCCTTAGATTAAACTGATATTTGTAGTTTCCTCTTCAATAGAACTTGTTGCTAGACAGCAGACTGTTCAGCTGTTAGCGGCCTATTTGGCCCATAGTCAGATGGCCAGATGATGGACGGTGAGGGTATTAAACGTATACATTTCAGTGGGGTCCACACGGGGACTGCAAAGCTGGAGATCCAGTTGATATTTGGACATCCCCACCATCCAGACCGTCCAACTGGACAGTCAGTCCAGCAGGGTGGATAGCAAGGCTGTCCCACTTGTTGGACGATCTGGATCGTCCATATATGGGTTGCTTAGGTGGGCCATCATACCAAAAAAAAAGAGAGAAGGAGAGAGAGAAAAGCACCCACCTGTCAGCATTTTTCTTGGACTTCTTCTTCCACCAATGCGTCCTAGAGCTCCAAGGGTGCGATTCAACGGTCGAGATGGGCTTTGGATGGTGGAGATGAGAGATGGGAAGGTGGGCCACACCAAGCTCTCTCTCATGGAAGGTGGGACGTGAGTTGCTTGAGAGAATTGAGGGAGATGGGAGAGATGAGAGAGATAAGAAATGTGATGCAAAGAGAGAAAGAGAGAGAGAGCGGGATGGGTGTGAGTGATGGGTGATGTGTACTTGTGTAAGAGAGAGTACTTTATGTAAGAAAGAGTTGACTTTAAGTGAAAGGTGGTTGTACTTGGGGATGGGTGAGTGATAGAGTATGATGTGTACTTAATTGATTTGACATATTGTAGAGATTCTCTCGGTATTTGCAATGACCGGCGTTTTCTCGAACTGAACGCCGACCCACATCTCCTAGCCCGGGTATCTCTTCGGCGAGTAATACGCGGCGTCGGAACCGCGGCGACGGCGCGGTCGCAAGGTTACAAGTTTCGAGTCGAACCGACTTTAACATATGAGACATGACTCAGGATTGCGCGCAAACGCCGGTTACAAATCGCAAGTCACCGAAATTTGACCGAAAGGACCGCGGATTCCTACGGAGCAGTACGGACTAGGACACGGGTCTTACAGAAATCACCGTGAATCAACACGAAAAAGGCGGGAATGACCGTGATATGCATGAAAATGGGGGTGAAGGGAAGCGATTGGACCACAAAATACGCGGAACTGACAGTGAAGTGAAGACGTGTCACCGCGAAATGTGTCGAAATCACCGTGAATCAATATGGAAAAGGCGGGAATGACTGTGATATACATGGAAATGGGGGTGAAGTGAAGCGATTGGACCGCGAAATACGCGGAACTGATCGTGAAGTGAAGACGTGTCACCACGAAATGCGTCGAAATCACCGTGAATCAACACAAAAAAGGCGGGGGTGACCGTGATATGCATGAAAATGGGGGTGAAGGGAAGCGAATGGACCGCGAAATGCGCGGGACTGACCGTGAAGTGAAGACGTGTCACCGCGAAATGCTTCGAAATCACCGTGAATCAACACGGAAAAGGCGGGAATGACCGTGATATGCATGAAAATGGAGGTGAAGTGAAGCGATTGGACCGCGAAATACGCGGAACTGATCGTGAAGTGAAGACGTGTCACCGCGAAATGCGTCGAAATCACCTTGAATCAACATGGAAAAGGCAGGAATGACCGTGATATGCATGGAAATGGGGGTGAAGGGAAGCGAATGGACCGCGAAATGCACGGGACTGACCGTGAAGTGAAGACGTGTCACCACGAAATGCTTCGAAATCACCGTGAATCAACACGGAAAAGGCGGGAATGACCGTGATATGCATGGAAATGGGGGTGAAGTGAAGCGATTGGACCGCGAAATACGCGGAACTGACCGTGAAGTGAAGACGTGTCACCGCGAAATGCATCGAAATCACCGTGAATCAACACGGAAAAGGCGGGAATAACCGTGATATGCATGGAAATGGGGGTGAATGGAAGCGAATGGACCGCGAAATGCGGGGGACTGACCGTGAAGGTTCCATGGGGTCGAGGTTGAGCGGTGTGGGCCCCACCATGATGTATGTCGAACATCAACACCGTGCATTTGACGGGTCCCCTTTAAATTATAGGATATTCCGAAAATCAACTGTATAAGGAACACAGGTGGGCCATACCATATAAAATCATGTGAAGACATGCCTAAAACATATAAAAACACTTGGTGGGGCCCACCTGAAATTTGAATGTGTCTGAAACTTGGTCTGACCCCTCATCCAAGTGGGACACACATAATGGATGGGCTAGATTTGTGAACCACATCTCGATGGGCCCAACAAATTATTATGAATGTTCTAATGGAGAGTAACCCATCTCAACTTTTGTATGTAGTGTGGCTCACACAAGTCACGGATTGATTTGATTTTTAAGCCTTAGGCCCACCATGGAATGGTGCATCTGACTAATGGGGTAGATGTTTGGATCTGTCAAAATTTTGAGTCCGTGCACTAAAACAATTAAAGAAAAAAGAAAAAAAAAAGATGAACAGTGGATACAACACATAGATCATTGGATCGTGAACAAGTTAGATTGCAAATAAACACCATGGTAGGCACAATCTTCTAATCTATTGAGATTTTTATGTAATAGTCTTTATCTATGACATTCTACTGAAAATAAAAATTAAGATAATAAGGAAAATATGATAAATGATTAATTTTCAGACATTTTTTGTTTGTAATATTTATTTTTAAATATCAGTATTTATTTTAGATAAATTACTAAATGGTTTTTTTTTTTTTAATTTTTAATTTTTTTTTTTTATTTCAGTACTTACAAATGCTAAAATTTAGCACTTTAAAATCTCTTTACTTCAATTAATTTTCAGATCTTATTTACCGGTTTATGAAAAACCGTTGCTGGCCCAGAAAGGGTGAATTAGGTGAGGGTGCATCTCTTACTGTGGGGCCTATCTCTATGTATCTAATCTGTATCCATGCCGTCCATCCGTTTTTCCATATCATTTTTAGTGCATGATCCAAAAAATGAAGCAGGTCCAATTATTAGGTGGACCATATCATAGGAAAAGTGGTGATTGGCCATTGATAGGCCACAAGTTTTGGATCAATCCTATATTTGTTTTTTTTCCCTTCATCCAGGCTTATCTGACATCATCAACGGATTGGATGGTAAATAAACACTACGAAACATCAAGTTGCTCATTAAGAAGTTTTTAACGGTAGGGCATTTAATCCTAGAATATGATCCACCTGAGATTTGGATCTTCTTCATTTTTAGGATAATACCCTAAAGTGATCTGAAAAAACGGATGAACGGCATAGATACAGAATAGATACATTGAGGTGGGCCTCACGGTAAGAGTCACATGGTCTTGGGTGAGGCCGGGGTCTCACCTAATCCGCTCTTGCGCATGAAATCCACTTGGAGTGCACGTAACCTGTAGGCTGTAGCTCACCCACCGTGAAAATACAGCCATTATGCCGTCCGTTTCTGTGATATTAGATGTATTTTGATGGTTGTCAAATCATTTCTTACATTGGGGACCACCATCATGTGTATATGATATCCACCCGAGCATTACATCAATCCACTATGATGATATAATGCCTCAAAACTATAGCTATAAAATCATTAGGTGGGGCAAACAAAGCTCAGAAAATAATAGTGGACGACCATACAAAAATCTCAAAATTCACGTAGTAAGTAGCCCATTTGATGGTTGGATTTGCCTGATTTTTGGTGGGTCTGAATTCCATGATGAGGTGACCCTGCCGGACGGGTTAGATGATACACTGCCTGGTGGACCCCACCTGCAGCACTTGCAGAATAAGTTATTTCTGCAGGGGCTTTTTGTGTCTTAGAAACCGACCTAGGTCATTTTTTTTCTTCAATTGATCATCTTAACCGTCCATCTTGTGTGGTACACATCAGATTGCCTGTCGCCCAAAAGTTGCTCCGTTTCAACGGTTCTGCTCATTCGATTAAGAGTTTCACGGATGGATGCCAGAATAAAGCAACGGCTAAGTTGGGCTTCAAAAAGCCCATTAATTGTATGGTTAGGATGCCTCACAACTTTGAAAAAAAAAACTGCAATGTATAATCATATCAATCTGGACCGTTCATTTGTTCTAACCTACTCTTCACGGACACACGTGTGAAGATCAAATAGATACAGATGTTCTGATCAAAGATCAATGTCCAAAAACAAAAGATCTTGTATACAAGGACACCAAAATATCACTTAAATATGACCAAAATGCCCTTGAGTATTGCTGATAGGTGATAGAGAAAATGACACCAAACAACCCTTTGGACTTCAATCTGGACCGTTCATCTGTTCTAACCTACTCTTCATGTACATGTGTAAAGATCAAATAGATACAGATGTTCTAATCAAAGGTCAATGTCCAAAAACAAAAGATCCTGTACAGAAGGACATCAAAATATCACTTTGAAAATGACCAAAATGCCCTTGAGTATGCTGATAGGTGATAGGGAAAAGGACACCAAGCCAACCCTTTGGGCTGCTTTATCTTTACTTTTGCCACACAACAAAGAAAGAAGATCTCATCTGGTGTGGCCCACCAACTCCCACTCCTCTGCATCCATTTCCCTTCCTAAAGAAAAAAACAAAGGACTTCTTCAAAAGCTTTATGAATTATGACTCCTCCCACTACCAGATCTGTAACCACATATCCAACACTATCCAACTGCTCCAAAAAAATTTCAAGGTTGCTCAAGGCCTACCAACAAATGTGCGTTTGCCACAACTCATTGCATCACAAACCCATCAGTGGTATGATCTCAGGTGCCCGAGTGTGGGCCATGGTCCATTTGGGTCTAGTGCTCACCCTCCAATTTTACATCATCTAATCAGCAAAATCTGAATCATGGGTCCCACAACATTTTCTACAGTGCTCAAAGCCTAGATAACAAATGTGTGTTTGCCACAACACATCGCCATTCGCCGTACGATCAATTTCTTCGTCACTATTTGATGGCCACCAATTCGACGGTTAGGATTGTCTAAAGGATTGGGTTAACGACTTCAATTGTCTACATCATGAAATGCCGAAAACCCAATGAATTGTGGGAAACACACATTGGAATCAAGATCACTGCATGAAAGATAACATTTATACAATCACATGAGAAGAACAGCCAAACACCCAAAAAAGATAGCTTTTCTCAATCACATGAGAAGAACAGACAACACCCACCAAAGCAAAAGAAAAGCATCTGATTCTCATTATAATTCCCATGAAAAGTAGGCTAAGGATAAAAAAACCCAATAACCTGCAACAACTATATAGTATACAAACTATCAGTATTCTTTCACATATCTTACATAGATACATCAACATTAGAGAAAAAAGCTGTACAAAAGGTGAACACAAACAAAGAGGGAGGATATGGCGGGTGCAATTTCTCTATAATCTCAATATGATACGAGGGCTTTCTCTTCAGATTCTTTAGGAGATGTGGCCTTTGAAGATGAAGGAAGAAGAGGTTCCAGTTTTGAGTTTGGAGGAACAGTTTCTTTTGTAACTTGTGATGGGGCAGGCACTGGTTTTTTTGGTGTGCGGTTGAAGGAGAGATCTTTGTTTGCAGCCAAAGCCAAGAGCTCAGATTCCTCTAGTCCTTTTACAGGGCCAAGGCTGCATCGGACCGTTGAGTGCTTGGCCAATGCGTCTCTGAATTTCTTGATCTGTGGTGGTTAGGATTAGAGTTGCAAAATCAGTTGGAGATTCATTCAAACAAAGTAGGATATTGTAACTTCCAAAAACTTCTTGCCAAAAGAGAAACCATAGAGAAGAGATTCAAACATGGTAAGATATTGATATTCCCAAGTGGGTTTTGAAGAAAGAGATTGAGAAGAAAACCAAGAAAAGGGGGTTCGTAATGAAAGAAGGAAAGGTCGAAAAACCAAGGCCTGAAACTAGTGTTCACCTACTGAAACTTGGGTTCCCCGTCAACCTGAACCTGATCCAACCCATGTTTAAGGTGGGTTATCAGGGTCCTCAGATCAGGTTAGGGTTGGAAAACTCCAACCCGATGGTTGAGCAAATTCGGGTTCGGTTGTGTTGGTACAGGTCGGTTTAAGGTTGAGTATAGAGAAATTTGGGTTGGGTTTGGGTTGGAATTTGGGTTAGGTTGGGTTGCAGGTTATGTCTTCTTGAGGTTGGGTTGGGCTTGGGTGAACCCTCAACCCGACCCAACCCCACCCGGGTTGCATCCATATACGCGGTCTCGCGACATTCAGCAAACTCCATTTTGTGCTCCAAACTGAGTAATCGAACTGATTCACAGCTTTTGTTTCAAATTGAGAAAATCAAACTGATATGGAATTCATCTCAAATTGATTAGTCATTTGCATTTGCAACAAATTCAGTGTAGTCGAAAGTGGCCCCTATATTCATCCAAATACCTTTTCCTAGTTGCCTCAAGTGCTATAATTTTTCTCCACACATTCATCAATGACTCAATATTCACAACTCTGCTGCCCCAAAATTCCAATCTTTCCGTGTGTGGCGAATATCAAGCATGAGAACATTTGAAAATACGACCATGCGCATTTGGATGTACAATCTAATTGAATTGCAATCATCGTCTAATAATGATCATGGAAACAACCAAGTTGTGATTTCCTTATAGCATTCACATTGCCAGTCAGGTTCCAAATCACAGTTGTGATATTTCAACTTGGAATTGGTAGACTGCAATTTGGGGGATAGTCCTTACTATTCCTCATTTCTTCTTAACAAAACCGAATCTTCAAATAAATTCATTTGTGCAGCCAAACACAGCCCTGATTCAGCAGATTGATACCATGAATCAAACAAACTGATAGCCAATTGAAACAGGTGATCCAGATTTAATGGGAACCGAACCGAATTAATATGAAACAAGCCTACTAAATTTGGATTCTGAAGCGGAAACTACGGTCCTACATGGGTTTTTGAGAAAAGATTTGAAACAACAAATCTTACAATGAAAAGAGAAATATGATGACAACAAAGGAGAAAAAGAAAGAAAAAAAAAAGAACTACTTACAGTGGCATTTGTGCAGCTGAAACTGCATACGCGACCTTGGGCTCCTTGGTAGAACCGGAAGAAGGGAAGAACATGAACATTTAAGGTATAACACATGGATTTATGCTCCTCATAATTCACCTGAAGGAACTGAACATCTGGGTTCTGCTCAGCAATCTGGCAAATCTATAAAAAAACAGAGAAAGAACATCGATTATTCAAAGGAAACCTCCTCCATTATCAAAGGAAAAGAAAACAAAAGAAACTAGTCCTTTTCTATACATTGATATATACCTTTGGATGGAGGGCTTTGCAGCCTCCACAACCTGGGGAGAAGAAGTCTATAACAACAAGTTTGCTTCCTGCATTTAACAAGGAATCTACGAGAGCTTGCGCAGATTCGATCTCTTTCATATTGGGTAGAAGCCCCTTTTCCCACCATTTCATAGCTTTTGCAATACCAACGCTCATCTGCAATTGCAAGAAGGAATAAGAAATAGAAAGATGAAATCTGATATTGGAAGCTTTGAAGGTGGATATATGAAAAAGAAAGAAACAAAGAACTTCAAACCTTTGCAAATTGCAATTACATTATAATAAATGGAGAATATAAAAGAAAAAAAAATGGTTTCAAAAGCTGTGAATTTTGGTATGATCACAGAAACAAATAAATGCCAAAACCAACAAAACTGCCTCCCCCTCCCAAAGAAAAAAAAAAAAAAAACATAATATTGAAATATCTGAACTATAATAGAATATTATATAGGTTGAGATAAGGGAAAAATAATAATCAAAAAAGAAACTTGAAAGCTTTGTAATTTAAAATGACAGATGAAGAGAGATTGCTAACAGCTCAAAAATAAATAAAAATAAATGGATATTGAAAGCATTAGCTTTAAGCAGAATTATAGGCGAAACTCAAAAAAAAGAAAAAAAAAAAAGAAAAAGATAAAAGATAAAAGATAAAGATGGCCCAAAGATTCTGTTATTGAAAGCTTTGGTTTTTTGTATAAAAAATAATAAAATTACAAAGGCGTTTCATTTGTTTCTCTTCAATGGAGGTTTCATTTCGCCAAAAATCATAAACAGGAGGAGATACAGGGAAAAACCCATGAAATTTATGATTTTGAAAGAACTGAAATTCCTAAGAATTCCTGATAGATGGAAATTAGAGAAAGCCCCCAAAAAATATGATCTTGAAAGCTTTGATTTTTTAATGAAGACCCCCATAGAAATCTCATTTCGAAAACTTTCAAATTCAGCAGAATTATATACAAATGCCAAAAAAAAAAAGAAGAAGCCATGAATTGGAATATATAATTTCCAGCTACAGACCTGTACATGAAAAGCTTGGAGATATTCCCTCTTGGGTTTTATTTGATTCTGCGGAAAACCCATTTTCCTGCCATGGAAATCGCAGCTGGTGGAAGATTTCAAGGATTTGAATTGCAGAGAAGGGAAGTTAACAACAGATGAAGATTTCTTAGAAGAAAAAGATATACAGAGATGGGGACATGGTGAAAATAGAATGCTTCTGCTCAGAACATCAGCCATGGATTCCAAAGATGGAAGCTTTTTCTTTTCCTTTTCTTGCAGAGATTTTCAAAGAGAGAGAGAGCTTTTATACATTTGGCTGGTTCGTTGAATCGACGTGGAAGAGTGCTTAGCTGTCCCAACAAACTGTTGATAATGGGCATGGCCTCATCTCCACCGTTGATTAAAAGTGACAGTATCTGATCCGTTCATCAGGTGGGTACCACCATTTGTGATCATCAGCCAATCAGTGATACACATTCAACATTAAATGGACGGTTCACAATACTAGTGGACTTGGGTTGAGTTTTGTTCCACATAAAACTAAACAGTGAGCCCCACCTATTCAATGGCTTGGATTGGATATTGCAATTTTCATCCATGCCATCCATATATTTTTCTAGATCATTTTATGGCATGAGACCAAAAAAGAGTTATATAACAATCTCAAGTGGACCACATTACAAGAAACATTTTTGAATGAACGTAAACCATTAAAAACTTTTTAAGGGCCATAAAAGTTTTGGATCAAGCTGATATTTGTTTTTTCCCTTCATCTGGGTCTGTATGACATAATCAACAGATTGGATGTCAAATAAACAGATTTTAATGGTGGATTTCCTATCACTATTGTTTTCCTGTGGTGTGGTCCACCTGAGATTTATATCCTTCTCATTTTTTGAATAAAGACTTAAAATGATATGTAAAAATGAATCAACGGTATGGATGAAACAGATACATCATGATGGGTCCCACAGAGCACCGACCACCAGTAGCCAATCCGTTTCCCGAAAGTGGGCCTCCCTTAGATTGCTTTGCGACCCACTCATGTCTCATCACCGTTGCTTCAATGATAAAACAGTTGATTGAGGGGACACGGTTTGACTCGCAATCCCAACAACTGCCAGTAGTGTTTTTATCCACACCATCGATTCATCTTGCCAGCGCATTTTAGATGAAGCTCTTCGGGCGTGGGTTTGGTTTTTCATGTATTAGGTAAGTAAATGGATGATAATTACTCACGCGTTAATTACCTCATCATTTCCGATGCAGATGTTGAACGCGTAACCAGAAGGGCTACTTTGGCAGGTGGAATTTAGGTGGATCAGGAGGTATAATATTGTAAAATCCTTTCTAACCATATCTCCATGTTGTTTGGATGGCTGTGGATATCAGTCCACGTTATGAAGTCGGCGACTTTTGGTTTTCTGGCTCAAGTGTAATTACCTTGTAAATGCCTAATCATTATTTACCAAGGTAATTACCCACATCTTTCTCAATATTAACTTGACTAGTTATTTTTTAAGCACTTAAAATGAGGAATTTTTAAAATAAATATGGGGCCCACTATAATGTGTGTGGCTTATCCACACCGCCCATTCATTATGCCAAATGAATTTAAGGCATGAGGCCAAAAATTAGATAAATCCAAATGTCAAGTGGACCACACCACACGAAAATTCGAGAATTGAATGTCTACCATTAAAAACCTGTTGAGGCCCTTAGAAATTTTAGACCAGGCTTATATTTATATTTTTCACTTATCCATGTCCATGTGACCATATGAACGGGTTAGGTGGTGAATAAACCTCAATGTGGGTCTAGTAAAAGAATCAACTTTCAACGGTGGACAAATTAAGTCCATTGTTTCCTTTCATGTAGGCCAATTGAACATTAGATCTTCCTAATTTTTTTGGATCAAGCCTCAAAATATTCTAATAAAACAGATGGACGACACAGATATATTATATACATTATGGTGGGGCCCACGGATTTAAGTCAACATTTTTGGACCGATTTTCTAGGTGAAATTACTCGGTTATTTCCAAACGAGTGAAAAAAATGTAATAATTACTTCTTTACAGCGATTTACTTGGATTGTGGAAAATCAAACAGGCCCAAGAGAAAATGGGAGGGATTACGAAAGTTTGGATGGCGATGGATATCAGTCCGCGTCATGGAGTCGGCGATTTCAGAGAAAATGGGAGGGATTGCAAAATCCCTTCTTGGATTCATCGCCTGGGCGGTCACTGACCATCATCGATCCCATCCCGCATATAAACAAATACCCATTTGAGTGGCCATCATCGATCCCATTCCGCATTTAAACAAATACCCATTTGCAGACAACAATTACATTGCGGATTTCAGTAGAGCCTGTGAGAGAAGCTCTTCCTGTAGACCTAGCGGCACCTCACATATCAAAGGTAACGGTCATGTACCCTCTCTCCGCCAAACCAACGATTATCCCTCTTAGCAGGCCTTGGCAGCCGTCCAAGACGGAGTACAGATGGACAAGCACAATTACCAAATTGTCCTTGGGGTCCTTGGGCTTGAAGACTCGGGTGTGGAGCTTGGCGTCATCGGCAGTTTCAACGGTTCAGGATCTAACGACAAATGATGGTGTGGTCAGCTTCATTTAAGTCATGAACCAAAAAATGAGGCAGATCCAAAGCTCATGAACCATGCCACAAGAAAAATCGGAAATTGGATGCTCACTATATAAAAATTTGTGTGGCCCTCGAGAGTTTTGGATGAAGCTGATATTTGTGTTTACCCCTTATCAATGTTTTTATGACTTAATAAATATGTTAGATGACAAATAAACATCAATGTGGGCCCAATGAACAAAATAACTTTCAATGGTGGACGTTTAATGCCATTGTTTCCTGTGGTATGGGCCACCTGAGCGTTGCATCTGTCTCAATTTTGGACTTAGGCCCTAAAATCTTCTGATAAAACAGATGGATGGTGTGGATATGTCATGCACATCACATTGGGGTCTACAAATTTAAGTAAGCTTTTTTGGACCAATTATGCTTGAAATTTCAAAAGGAGTTAAAAGATAATAATGAGCTTTTTATTGGGTATTTCCCTGTGCATGAAAAATCAAATAGCCCCTTCATTGCGTTTTCTCTTCATCTATGATCACGAGATTTTATGAACATGATTAAACACTAGAAAGTTTCCAACGTAGGTATTCAATCCATACTATTTCTTATGGTGTTGTCCACTCATTCAACCCTTACTATTTCTTATGATCTTTCTTATTTTTGGGTTCATGCCTTCAAATAATCTACCAATGGATGGATAGTGGGTCACAACTTCCATAGATCTTTTGATAGACCAAGGTGGGTAGGATTCCTTATCATGGGGCTTATTGTGATGTGTTTGTCTTATATCCGTTATTGTTGTTCCTGCACTAAGTGCGTGGGTGTGTTAGAATTGAAATCGCGGCTTCAATTCAAATCGAATAACAATGACCCCAAGCGCTAAGGTAGGCAGACACGTAGTGTATGATTGAGATATGAAGAGATCGATCGCCTATTCAGCCACTCGCTCAATGCGTAAAATCGGATAAAGCGATATTCAGAGGGAGGGTGGGGTTCATCCTTTGATGATGGGTTGCACATTTATATTCCGTACGAAATGACTTTTCGGTACAGGTAAAATGAAAATGAGAAAATAATTCTTACAGTCAGTCGTGCTGCTCTTGAAAAGTAAAGATTACACTATGGAACGTAATTTGCTTGACAAGAAAAGTAAAGGATTATACTATAGAATGTAATTCTGATAGTTAAATTGACGAGATAATTAAAAGATAGATTTAGTTGGTTTAGGTTGGTATGAGACGATTTTCCTTGTTGCTTTGCTTGCTATTTATATCTTTGATCCGACCATTTGGATCCTTTTCACGTTTCGATGGTTATCATAACCGCTCTCCACTACTTGAATCCATTTGCTTTTCCTCTTGCCATGTGCCCTGTAACTATTCACTCACGACTGCTTCTTCATTGCCCGCTTAAGTAATACACGGCACCACCCAATACGTTACAACTACATTTATCGAGAAATCTCCTCCGTACATATCTGCAGATCTTCAAATGCACCATGCATATTTGTACAGATCACACGTAACTCTCCCTGATTGGTTATTGTAGGGAGTGGCGAAATGGGGATGAACAATATCCATGCTGTCCAGTCCTTTTCAAAACTCATTTTAGGCATGGTCCAAAAAAATAAAGTAAATCCAAATCGACCATTAAAAACTTCTCATGGTAATCGACCATTGAAAACTTCTCGTGTGCTACAAAAGTTTTGGATCAAGCTAATATTTGTATGGTCTCTTCATCTAATTCTTTGTGACCTTATCAACAAGTTGGATGGTTTTTAATGGTGGAGATTCAATCACTACTGTTTCCTAAGGTATGCTCCACCTAAAATTTTCATATGCTTCATTTTTTAGCTTATGCACTCAAATAAGCCTTCAAAATGGATGGATGATGTGGATGTAAGGCACATACATCATAGTAGGCCCCACAGTTAGGGATCCACTGACCCTAAGGATCCACGAAAAATGGCCGTGGGGATAAAACATGATGTATATACATCATGGTAGGGCTTATAGAGCTTTGACACCATATAACTGGCTGGGGTTTGGATTGCTAGCGAAACCGAGTCCAAACTAAACAATGAGTTGGACCTATTCAATGGCTTGGATCTATATGCTTCTATAACACGTTGGCATCTGCTAGTTGCAAGTATGACAGGGGATTGCTTACAACTGCGACCCCTGTTCTAGGAATTTCATGCAGTTAGAGGCTTAGGTGGGGGCCAATGCCATGTTTATGAGAAATTATGGGGCGAATTAAGTGAGACTATGGCCTCACCGAGCCAGTGCGACCCTAACCATGGGGCCCACCTTGATGTATGTATATGATTTTTCATATTATTTTATGACATTATTCTAAAAATGAAGTATATCCAATTATTTACGCCTATTTCAAATATACCTTAGATGCTGCCATGTGTTGGCATTATGCGCTTAATAATAACATAATTGTACTCATGCACAAGGATATCTTTTGCTCTTATTCTTTGACAATACACCTCCCATTATACATATAGTGGCACAGAACCGTATGCATGCCTCTAAAGGAAATGAAGAGATGGATGACACGTAGCCCTAATTCGCGTGGCATGTGATCAAGGAAGCGTACCAATACGTCTGTTAAAAAGACTTACCGAGGTAAGGATCCTATTGCAAATACGAATATGGTCGGAAATGATGTCTCTCACAATACTTCTAAAATGGAGATCTTTCTAGAGATGCATGTTCGGAACTCTCGCGGTGATTATGAAGATTCGAAGAACGGACCAATATCTAAGGGCCCGTTTGGACGGGCGGATTGAAGTGTAGTGGATGGGATCCGATTGGATTGCATGGCTATCAATGCAATTAATGTGTTGTCAGTGTATTGTCTGCAATCCACTTGTAATTACAAATCCAGCGTCCGAACAGGTGGCCTGTTTGGGAAGCTCCGTCTATCCAGGATTCATTTCAGTTGTCTTGTTTGGACAGGTATGAAATTGAAAAGCTATCCCAACTACTGTGTACGGTTAGCATGTAAAGGGCCGGTGCTATGCGGGCCCCACCATGATGTATGTGTTTCATTCATGCCGTCCATTCAATTTTTTTTAGATGATTTTATGTTATGAGAGAAAAAATAAGGTATATCCAAATCTCATGTGGAGCATGTTACAGGAAACAGTGTTGAATGAATGCCAACCATTAAAACTTTTTGGGGGACATAAAAGTTTTAGATCAAGCTGATCCTTGTTTGTTTGTTTTTGTTTTTTTTTTTTCCCCTTTAATTGGGTATGTATGACCTAATCAACAGATTGGATGTCAAATAAATAGTACATTGGGCCTTAAGAAGATTTTAATGGTGCATATCCAATCACTATTATTTTCCTCTGGTGTGGTCAACGTCAGAATTATATCCCCCTAATTTTTTGCATTAATCTTAAAATGATCTGTAAAAATGGATGAACGTAATGGATGAAATACATACATCATGGTGGGGTCCACAGAGCAGCAAACGTAATGGAAGAAACACCTACATCCGTACGCAGGACTGTTGATGGGATTGGGATGGGTTCGAGGCGACATCTAGAGAGAGAGAGGAGTGGATGGACCGCCGAATCCAGCAGAAAATCACTGTTACTGCCATCCGCCTTAACTCGTCAAACTAAACACACCGTCACCCGTACGTTGGTGGAGTGGACCCCTAAATCTCATTCAATACCGACTACTCCCTTTTAATCCACCCATCCAAACGGGCCCTAAGTGAATTGGAATTATTGGATTAGGCTATGATATGAATCTAGCGGGATCGGTTCCACCAGTTCCACAAATATTTATGGTCACAATAAGGGATCTTTGAAAATGGTATATGATTAAACTGGATCCAATGAAACAAAGCCTTGAAAACGATTTATGATATATGGAAATCGTTGCTGCCACATTGGTAAGGGCTCTGAAAACAGTTTTAGATTTATAAAGATCTCTTGTAGGAAGAGCATATAAAAAAGTTGTGGCTGTGAAGTATCCTTAACTAACAAGAAAACCTAATAAGGATTTTACCATATTCAAAAGCTATAAAAGAAGAATATAATAAAAAGATTAAAGCCGACGACAAACACGATCTATCTTTACAATTTCTACCATTTTATCTCTTTTATCTTAGCCTAGCTTAGTATAGTTTTTAGTCCACTCTACTTTATGTCCAGCCATATTGCATAACATTTGATGTTTAAAATAGATCGCTATTATCCAATGTGACCGCTGCAGTACTATAATAGGACAAATATCCACAATCTTCTATTGCTAAATTCCAATTAATCGAGTCCCAACTTGGAAGATCAAACACTCTGGTCACATCCTGCTCACCATTCACCTAGATCGTCTGTCCATTAAGATGGTTTAGGTATTTATCTCATTTTATTTTGTTTTCTAGTTTATTTGATGTTCTGTCGATTGTAATAAACATTAATTCATAAATCAATAAAAATTAATATTGATTTTAGCCTTCTTTTATTTTAGTATGTCCATCTCTATTCTTTTGAGAAATACATTGGCTACAATTATTAATGAAAGAACAAGGTCTTAGGATACAAGAGAAGAAGAATTCATAGGGAGGAGTAACCCCTACCTTTTTGCAAATCGCTTGATCATTGTTACAATCGGTGGTTGATGATGACAATTGAGTCCTAGAATTTGATCTTAAACGGTTCATTTGATTAGTGTGAGATCATTACCATTCAATCAAACATTAAGTCAAGTACAACTCTGGCATGAACACAGTTTCCTAATTACACACATTAATTGAATACAAGACCCCATTTACACATGTGACCTCCGTTGAATTGCACAAACACCAATGATCTTGTGGACCATACCATAGGAAACAATGGTTATTGAACATCCAATCATTAAAAGTTTCTCTGCGCCCACCTTAGTATTTAATGTTTTCATAGTGTTTATTTTCCATCCAATCTATTGATAAGGTCACATAAGCTTAGATGAAAGGAAAAAAACAAATATCAGCTTGATTTAAAACTTTTGCGACCCATTAATAGTCAATCACCACTATTTCCTATGGTATACATGGTCCAATTGATAATGAGATCTGCCCCAATTAATGGTGGTGATTGACTATTAATAGGTCATAAAAGTTAATTGGTAATTGACTATTAATTGGCCAACGAAGGACCGTCCTATAACAACTGGGCTGCTGACAGCGTCAGTAGGCAATTTGCTTCTCTGACTGTCGGTTTAATAAAATGGTTAATTGAGGTCACAGTTTCACGTTTCAAACCCAAGGTGTGGGACCCACTTGATCAGATCTATAATGAAGGACGTGGATAAAACCCATACATCAAGGTTGGAAGTCCCTTATTATTTATTTATTCTTCTCCTCATGGGCCATCAAGGTGTGCCCCAGGGTAAGGGCCGCACCGTCTTGGACCAAGACGGTGCGGCCCTTACCGTGGGGCCCACCTTGATTTATCTATTCAGTATTCATATAGTTTATTTATTTTTTCCAGATCATTTTAGGGCATGATACTAAAAACGAAGAAAATCCAAATCTCACGTGGACCATACTCCAGAAACTGTGGTGACTGAACGCCCTACCATTAAAATATTCTTAGGACGTACTTTAATGTTTACATAGTGTTTATTTGTCATCCAATTCGTTGGTTAGGTCACATAAGCCTGGATAAAGGGAAAAAACAAAAATCAGCTTGATCGAAAGCTTTTGTGGCTAGTTTTTGGTCAATCACCATTGTTTCCCATGATATAGTCCACTTGATAATTGGATCTGCTTTTTTTTTTTTTTTTTGTCATCATGCACTAGAATGATATGGAAAAAGGATGGACGGTGTAGATACAGAATAAATACATCAAGGTAGGCCCCACGTTAAGGGCCGCACCGTCCAGGGTGAGGTTGGGGTCTGGCCTAATCCGCTCCCCTTGAAGGAGTAATTGTGCGCCGACGATACACTTATCCACCCTACACGTCATAAATATTTAATTTCTAACTGTCCAAATGATGGTCTGGTTCCAATTTAGAGGAAGATTCAGAGCATCAGATTAATTGAAAAAATGACAATTCTAGCTTCCGATCAAAGAATATGTTTTTATCGAACTTTGATCTATATTATTTTTTTTTTTACTTTAACCATCAAATTAATGTTCATTAATAAGCTTTTATTTGTCATTATTTTAGTTTTACATCTAATCTATGATCCATGTGAGATGAGTCCCAGTAATTTAACAGTTTTGATTGAATGATATATGCTCCACTTGTAGATTTTCTTATTGCATGAGTGTATAGATGATAAAAATCTCATACATCACCAAGTTTCCTCTCCTTGATTTTATCATTTCTTATTGTTAAAGCAAAAGCGAGAGATCAACATGAAACAGATTGCTTCCTGGCCTCGCTGGGCGTCCAAGCAGGGGCTCCGTGGGGCCCATTTTGATATATGGGTTTGATCCACGCCGTCCATTCATTTTTTTTAAAGATTATTTTAGCTTAGGAGTCCAAAAATTAGGTAGTTCCAATGCTCAAGTGTACCTCACCATAGGAAATAGTAGAGATAATGAAACTCATCGTTGAAATATTTCTATCGGTCATCGTGATGTTTATTTTCCATCCAACTTGTTCATAAGATCATATAAACCTGGATGAAGGGAAAACACAAATATCGAATTGATCCAACACTTCTGCTGCTCAAAAGAAGTTTTTAATGGTTGGAGTTCAATCTATACTGCATGGTCCACTTGAGCCTTGAATCTGCCTCATTTTTGGTTTCATATTCTAAAATGATCTGAAAAAAAATGGATGAACGAGGTAGATAAAATCCATACATTACTTTGGGCCCTACACATCCCTGTCTGGACAGATTATTGTGCAGGGAGGGCAGGATGTAGAGGTGGGCGTCGGACCAAGTCGGATCGAATTGGGTCCAACTCGATTCGGTCTGAAGTTTACCTTGGCTAACCAGAACTCGATCCGATCCGGGACCGAGTCTAGTACACCTGACTCAAACCGATCCGATGCACGTTTGGACTAACCCGAACTGAGTTTGACTCGGTGAGGGAAACCGAGTCGGATTGGTTTGGATATCGTTCGGATTAGGTTGGGTCTGTGGGTCAAACCATGAGGTATGTGTTATATCCAAACCGTCCATCCATTTGGAGAGTTCGTCTTAAGGTTTGAACCAAAAAATAAGATAGATCTAAAGATGAGTTGGACCACACTGCAAAAAACAGTGAGGGATTGAACGTTTACCATTGAAACCCTCTTGAAGATCATGGAAGTTTTGGATTAATATGAAATTTATTTTTCCTCTTCATCCATGTATTTTTAACCTTATTAACTGATTAGATGGAAAATAAATGTTATGGTGGGCCCTACGAAATTTTTAACGGTGAAAATCATTATCCTCGCTACTATTTTTGGTGTGGTCCATTTGAACTTTAGATATGATTCATTTTTTTTTCAAATACTCTAAAATGGTCACAAAAAATGGATAAATGGTATGGATATAACAAATACATCATTGTGGGGCCCATGTAGCTTTGATTTCATTTGAGCCGTTCGTATAATGTGGAGCTCAAGGCCTGTTTGCGCTCTTATTCACGCGATACGTATCTGCACCAGTTGTACTACAGCTGGTGTATTTCACTTGCACACGCAACCAATTGGAATTTGGAAATGGATTGGCTACTCCCTTGCCACCGGCCCCATGGTGGTGGTCCGTGCTCTGTGGGCCCCACCATGATGTATGTGTTTCATACATTCCGTTCATCCATTTTTAAAGATAATTATAGGGTTTTGTAGAAAAAATGAGAGGGATATAAATCTCAGGTGGACCACACCACGGGAAAACAATAGTAATTGGATATCCACCATTTAAATCCTCCTAAGTCCCAGTGTACTATTTATTTGACATCCAATCTATTGATTAGGTCATACAGACCCGGATGAAGGGAAAAAACAAAGATCAGATTGATTTTAAACTTTTATGGCCCCTAAATAGCTTTTAATGGTTGACCTTCATTGAACACTGTTTCCTGTAATGTGGTCCACCTGACATTGGGATATAACTAATTTTTAATATCATACCATAAAACGATCTAGAAAAATAAATGTACGGAGTAGATGAAACAAATACATCATTGTGGGGCCCACAGAGCACCGACCAAGCCAATCCCTTTCCCTACGTGATACGCCTGGTGTGTTTCACTTTCACACGCAATCGGTTACACTTACACTCACATTAAAATATTAAAATATCATGATATTTTTTGGGCCCACCAAGGTGTGGTTCACAATCCAGACCATCTAATATGTGTGTCCCACTTGGATTAGGGGTCAAACCAAGTTTCAGAAGCATCCAAATTTTAGGTGGGCCCCACCAACTGCTTTTATATGTTTTAGGAATGTCTTCACATGAATTTAGATGGTATGGCCCACCTGAGTTCCGTATACGACTGATTTTTAGGATATCCCGTAATTTAAAGGGGACCCATCAAATGCACGGTGTTGATGTTCGACACACATCACGGTGGGGCCCACACAGCTGGACCTCACGGGAAGTGGCATGAGCTGGATGACATAGAACGTGTTCCCCTTTATGTGTAGCTCGGTGCTCGATGCACCTGAGCCTTATCATGTGGCAGAGGGATTGGCTACTCCTCTTTCCACCTGCAAATGGTGGATAGTCGGTGCTCTGTGGACCCCAACATGATGTCTTTATTTCATCCATGCCGTCCATTTATTTTCTAGATCATTTTATGGTATTAAAGTAAAAATGAGATATATCCCAATCTCAAGTGGACAACATTATAAGAAACAGTGTTGAATAAACATTGTGCGGATTGGTCGGATCTAATTGAATCGGATCGGATTCCGGATCGGGTTGGTTTGGATTGACTATTAATCCTAACCCGATCCGATTTACAGTCGGATCTGATTGGGCCAACTCGATTCGACCCGATCCTGACCTTCGGTTCGGATTGGATCGGGGCGGATCGGGTAGGATTCGTTGGATCGGTCCATTTCTGCCCAGCTCTAGCAGGATGCAATCGGTTTCTAGATTAACGAGTGCGGATTGCGTACTGCCCCGCCTGGACAGATTACTGTCCAACAGATATGTGGAGGGACCTACCGTGATGTATTTTCTAATCTATGCCGTCGATCCCCTTTCTCAGATCATTTTAAGGGATGAACCCAAGAATGAGGATGATCCAATGATTAAGTAGGCCACACCGTAGATGATTCTTGCATTTAGTGCAACCTAGTGCACAATTTGGTGTGGTCCAATTGAGAGTTGGATCTGCCTCATTATTGGGTTCACACATTAAAATGATCGTAGAAATAAGATGGACGACGTGGATAAACAGATACATCATAGTGACCCCTCCACAGATCTGCCTGGACGGTAATCTGTCCAGGCGAGGCAGGGCGCAATTGGCATTCCAGATAAACCCATGCAACAGTTAAGTTAGACGGTCGATGAGCATTAACGCGGCTCCATTCTCTACCATTAGTTGAACAATAGTGCGTTAAAACTTGCTCTATTCTCTACCACACGCTTATTTAAGGGAGTTTTACAAAATGCTACTTAGTTACTATGAAATTTATATCTTGTTACCTTTTTTAAAAAACTACCTCATTAATCGACTGTGGAGCCCACCTTTTATGTTGGGAGAGTAACAAATATCCCTAAACATGATGGGAGAGAAGCGGTAAGAGGACCTGTGACAAGACCGTGATATACACCCCTTTTCCTCTCTGCTTTACAACATGCTCTAAATTGAGACCCCTTACTACCATGTGATAATGAGATATCAATAAGAAATAAAGTAAAGATCTCATTCGTTGAATGTGATTAGAATATGAAAAGTCATGAGTAGTCCAAGAATAGTAAGTTTATGACAAAAAATAGATATCACTAAGATATAGTCACATTAGTGATGGAATCGGTCACCATAGCATCACATATAAGAAGTGGTCAAAACTGTTTAAGAAGCAAAGTAACAACAACGCCAAATTAGATGAATTTCATGTCATGCTACACACATTCATGTGGTGAAAGAGATAATGATTACCAATGCATTGCATCACAAGAAGAATTCTTATCCGCATAGTAGAGCAAGACGTGCGCGCGTGCAACTAATAGCCATCTTAAGACTAACTATTAACACATGTGGTGTTATATAACAAGTCACAACTGTTTATGGCACAACCGGTTATTTCCACATCAAAAGAAGTGAAGAGTGATTACGTGCATCTTTTTCCAGCTACCATGTCAAAGTTATATTAATAGGAGAAAGATCGAAGAGCTCCGGGCCCTCGCCAAACCAACACAATATAATTTTATAGTGCAACATTGCTTATCTTAGTTTATTGCAGCTTAGGAGTAGTGTAATCTAACCCATCTTCACTGCTATGCTAGACCGACTTTAGCTTAAGAGTAATGTATTTTAGTTTGTCTACGTTGCTAAGCTGGACTGAGTTAGCTTAAGGGCCTGTTTGGATTCACCCATAGTATTGTATTGGGAAGTAAAACTGTCCCATCAAGGTATTCGTGGTATTGTAGCGCGATAACATCTGCATTTTAAAAACCACTCACAATGTTTGGGTTAGAGTACAATTGTATACATAAACATTTTGGATTTCCAAAATCAATGTTTGGGAGTGGAGTCTTCTTCATGCTGCACTAGCTGAAGTGATGAAGTATGAAATTAACATCTACTCGCCCATGAATTGAAAGTTGTTGAAGGACATCCGGGTCATTAATTGACTAATTACTGTCCACACTCTATGTGGGCCCCACCATGATGTTCTAACTACATCCATGCCATACAACTATTTTTTATAGATCATTTACACTATCAATACGATCAGAGGTATATCCAAAGAACATGATTGACCACATTACAAGAAGTGTGGCTCATCGAGGGTCGATGATTTCAGTTATGATTCCGGGCCACAACAGTTAGGGATCATCATTAATCAGTCACTTTTTTCTCTTCACTTGGGCCTGTATAAAATAATCAACAATTTGGATGTGAAATAAAAGACTTGAGATGGCTTTGGGTGGATTTAATCGGTGAATATCCATTGAGATACGTCGTCACTTGGAGTGGTCCACCGAAGACTTATATCCCTCACAATCTCGGTATCCAGCCTTAAAATGACATGTTAAAATGGATGTGAAACATACGCCATGGTGGGGCCCACAGAACATGGAGACATATAGATCTTCTGCATCATTTTTCAATTAGATTAAAACTGAAATCTACAATTACTAAAAAACAAACATAATATTATTAGAAGTAACAGACAATACTACATTTGAAATATTTCAGGCAAAATGAGGCACAATAAAAATACAAACGCACTTAAATTAAGATAAGTACTTTGACTTCAAAATAATTGCAAAGGATTGTGACATAACCCAACTAGTACAGTTTATGATATGATAGAAGAAACAATCCAGGAAATTAGTACATATATTAGCAACATCCTAATCACAACTTTGAAGAGAGCATTCATCATTGCAGAAGAATCGTGTTCTCCTCTCACGTCCGTGTACGATTCGCATGTCAAGTGCATCCCAACAAGATCCTCTTGCACTTGAGCGGAACCATGAGGAGGAGAAGCATCAGTCTTAAATCTCCTGGAGGGTCTATCATAATTTTGGCTTGTGGCCTGTAGATATCATAACAATAAAAAAATCAGCAGGAACATGACTGTAATGGGTTATAAATAGCAACAAATCCAAAAGGGCTGCGGATTCCACGTGACCAAAATTACATAGCTTATATATCTGTACTTGATAATTCTGCCAAGCTGTCGCGGCCTTATCGTATGACTTGTAGGATTGGTGCCTACATCCGCTATAGCGATCCACCTGTGCTTGTGCATCCTCTCACCTGTAATATAAGCTGGGAAGTCTGCCCACAAAGACACGTAATATTTCCCTATACGTTCCTGAAAAAAATTTCAGAGATCAGTCGTTAATAATATCAAGTGAATAAGGCATCGATAACAGTTGCGATCATGTAAACTGTTAGCATATTTTACAGTTTACGAAGTAATAAATCAGAGAAGATAACTGGAAATTCTTCCATCGACATTCATGCACAAGTCTTACCTTATCAATAGGTTTTATTCATTGTTAAAGTGACATTCAATTCTATGAAATCATGAAATTTGATATTTCCCTGCAATAACATGAAATATACATACCCTCTTTGTAGATTTATGGTTGACACTGCATCAATGATCAAGTGTTGACTTTTTAAGCATCGGCTAACAAAACAGATAATGAATATATATGAAATCAAGTGATGACATTTTCGTAGATCAGGTATCAAAACAAAGAATCAACATATAACATCATAAATATGTCATAATAACGAACATGTCAACATAATTTGTCCAAATATTCACAACAAACGAACATATCATGGGGTATCAGTCGACTATTCGTGCATTCAGGGGCAGATAATCAGGTGTACCTGCACTCATGCATTTCACTCCCATATTACTTACATATCAGAGATAATCTTATTACCAAGCATCAAACAGTAATTGTAGTGTCAACGTTAGTAGAGCATTATCCAGAAGATCCCAAAAGTAGGATGTTGGGTACTCATGTAGTACCCTAAACATCCATCCCACCTAAAATATCCATCCAAAAAACCACCTGTTTAATTTATACAAAAAAAGAGATAGTTTAGTAGTTTAAAAGTTCCAGTGCAGCCAAGGCAGAAATGTTTCAAACAACGGCATTGCGGTCGAGGAGCTTTTGTACCCACTCCTTCCTCCTTTCATGTCCCATCTTTAAGAAAAGATCGACACTAACAATATCATCCTGCAGCAGCCGAGCAGCTCGGACCTGGTGCTAATGGCTGAGTCCATCCACTTCCTTTAGAATGCCCAACAGTTTTTGGAGTCGGGTCATGGTTTTCCCCTATGCCGTTGTAATTGTTAGGGACCATTCTAGGGTCGTTAGTCCTATTAAATCTCAGACGATGTTGTGGTTCTAGGTCGCTGCAATGGGCTCGTCACCTGATCAGTGCAGGCCTAGTTTATGCTCTTGTTGCTACGGAATGGTCGTCGCCTCCACGTAGACTCAGAGTACGCTCGAGGTCACTATAAAGGGCTCGTCACCTGATCAGTGTAGGCCGACAGCTCGAATACAGTGTCTCATACCATCGTATTCGGCTCACGAGTCTGGGTTGCTCACTGGTCACTACGGGGCGGCTCATCGCCCCAGCGTAGGCTGACAGCTCGACCACGGTGTCCCATACCACCATGTCTGGCTCATGAGTCTTAGTGGATCGAGGTACCAAGGTTAAACGGGATTTCACTGGTGAGTTTGGTACCTTAGGTTTAGGCAATGACGTCCATACATGGTAAACATACATCGGGTCAATCGGGTTACTTGACGAGCTCGACTAGCCCGAGCGCACGATAATTTGAACGACATGAAGTGCGTAAGCACTCCGCGTGGCTTACCCACTGTCGCCAACTGAAGTACGACCCGAATTCGATAAGCACGTCTCGTGTGGTGAAACAACCTCAACCACCTAATCAGGGTCGGTTACCAATTGCCTGGACTATATCATAGTCCCAACTTCATTCCATTTCAGCATGTAATCATAGGAGACAGTCACAACAGTAATGAACGAACAATTCTATTCTTGCAATCATACGAGCATGTTGTGAAGTGCAACACAAACATGATTTCACGCATATTCATTCCATAAATAAAATAGATATCATAATGTAAACATACATGGAGGAAATCATACACATAACTAAGGTAACTGAGAAGCATATCTCAATCCTCATACAAGGTATTCCTTTGTAACAACTAGCTTATTCAGACATTTCTACAATCACTTAAACTACACATATCTGCATGCATGTTGTATGTTGGTTATACATGTATTAGGCCAAATCCTTTTATTAGGGAGTTGCCCTGTATACCATACGCATATATCCAAGGCGAATAATCATGACATGCACCAATCCGGGTTCCATACTCATTTAATCATTTCCACAAACACGTGGGCTACACACTTTAACATATATAGCGTATATTGGCCGTGGCGTGATTTAGGGCAAGTCTTTTCGCTAGGGAGTTGTCGCATACATAACAAGCATATAGTCACGGCAAATAATCATGTTAGGCACAAATCCAAATTTCATACGTATTCAAACATTTCAATACGTGCATAGAATACCCTATATTCAACATAGCTCATATATAATCGTAAAGTGAAACAAACGACACATTTTGCATGTGAAATAGCACCCACGTCAAGAATAAGTCATTAACCAACATTGAAAGCCTTGAAAACCATAACCTATACGTCTATAATCCGCACCTTACGCCGTATAAGCGTAACGAATTCGATAGAGACTCTAAGTCTTTATCCACGATGGAATGACAACCTATAGCATGAGTTGAGTCAGCTATTTCGCTACTAGTGACAATTGAAACCCTAGAACAGATTAGGGTTAGGTTTTCTTACCTAAGAACGAAGTCAGAATCACCAGAATAGCGATTTTGTAGTGATGGATAGACACGTATAATAGCGGAATAGAATCCCAGGAATAAACTCCTAGTCGCTCACTCACCCTGTCTCTCTCTTTCCTTCTCTTTCTTTTTTCTTCTCCCTCTAGGTTTTCTTAAATTCATATGGGATGAGGGAGAGGGGGTTTAAGGTCCTTATATAGGCCCAGAACTAACGGAAATAGCCTTAGGGCCTTGGTATACTTAGGTTATGTCCAAAGAGCATCTGTTTCAGCTCGACGAAGCACTTCCAGAGGCCCCTTTTTATGTGCGGTCGGACTTAAGCTCCCTGACTATGGATCTAAGTCAAGTTAAGTTTTTAGTCCGATCGGATTTACAGATCGACCACGGCGGACCAGTTTCCATTTAACAGTCACCGAAACTCGATCATGGCCACAAGTACACTGCCATGTGTGAGAAATTTCTCCTGATCCAAGGGTGTATTTGGGTCAGATTCTGATGGTCAGAATCCTTATATTCAGCCCGCAAGTGACAAGTCTCAGATTATATAAATTTAGATTTTTATTTCTAAAGATATCCACGTTTCTCACACACTTCGCTTCGGGCTCAAGCAAATAGCTTCGAGATATATCTGGATTTGATTTTCGAGATGGTTGTCAAGCCCAGCAAGGCGGTCTTAATTATATAATTTCGTAGTAATCGAACTTTCGACGTGCGGTCCAGGTCCGATACGGAGTTTCGTGATGCTCTCGAGAGCAATTGAGTAATGAAATTGATCCTAGATTTTAGGGTAATGTAGCGCCAATGATTCTACAAGTTTTAGGTCTTGCAGATCGTATTTAAAGTGATTAGTGCTGATTTCACATGTAATATAGTTTAACATTAGTTAATCCTCGTCTAATTCCTAAAGGATTTGATCCTGAGTGATTTCTGCTTGAGGTGGTACTCGGGTCTTTGTACGAATTTTTTCGAGACGTTATAATTTCATTTTCAGATATGCATAACTGAAAATATCAGTACGTAGAACCATTCTCATGGCAGACATGCATAGCCGAAACAAAGCGATGCATCAAGAATGTTTCCAAATAGATATGCATAGTTTATAAAATCAGCAGCAACTTCTATTTTTTTCATTAGATATGCATAAACTAGAAAATCAGCAGTAACTACAATAGGCATGTTACTTACCGCAATATACCCCTCCCATACATCATCGGTAGCTATCACTATTTTCAAATCGGCATCCCAACCAAAACCACTCCCGTTCAACATATCCTTCACAGCCTAATAGAATTTTTTTAGAGTACGGAGACGGTTAGATATATATTTGTTCTCTAGTTCGACTCCACATCTATCAATGATTTCAGTTATAGTTGCCTTGTAAGCTTCAAGCTTGAAACCAACGTCACTTTTTCGACTAAGATTTACCTGCTCGACCAGTGCATCGACCAATGCATTATCCATAGCATAGTCCACTGTATACGAACAGATTTCTTGGGGCGTGCAATCCTTCGATTTTGCTCTATCGGAGACACAGGTGATGGTGCTGTCGATAATGTTGTCGAGTTTTTTGTAAATGGTGTACCAAATATTTTGCTTGGTGATGACAGGGCCTTGTTGGGAAAGCCTTTACATTTGGAAGGAGATGCAGTCACCTTCTTGTCTAAGGCTACCTTGTTGGAACTCCGTAGGAAGTTCATTTTACCAACGTAGCAGTGACAATCAAGGAAAAGTAGTCTGACACAAACCAGTGTAAGATAAAAAATAGGAGGATGAGGTATATCCATAAGATTAAACAGTACGACTTGAACCATAATAAAATATTAATTGTGAAGTTTCATGAAATCCATGTAAAAGAAATTAAAAATTTATATGATCCTAACATCCCAATAGCACACCAAAATATTATTGTCTAAAATTCTGTTGTTACACAAATAGCTTACTACATCAAATAAAAAAGGGACACTTAACGCTGCTGCTGGGTACGAGGAGGACTGTCATTCCACATCTTCTTCGCAATAATTTTTTTTTTTGACCCACTCCTCTCTCGCGCGGTCTGTCAAAGCGCGATCTTCATCAGCATTATTGACCTCAATAGGGGATGGTGAAATTTTCTCAGAACTGTCTCCACTATCCTTAATTGCTTCATTAAAATCGTCTTCATCAGAAACACGGATAAAGTTGTGCACGACACAGCAAGTTATAACAATTTTTACTTATATTATAAACTTGAACTGTGGTGTTATTCGCAGTATAGAGAATCGACCCTTTAAAAGATCGAAACACCGTTCAATAGCATTTCGCATCTGGGTATGACAATAATTGAAGAGTTCTTTCTTATTAGCAAGCTTCCTTCCTGTAGAAATTCATTCAAATGATATTGGACACCTCGATAAGGTGCCATAAATCCAGAAGAGTGGGCATATCCCGCATCCACAACATAATATTTTTCTATATAAAGCAATATATGAAAATTAAGTATGTGAATAATCACATGCTATATATGTACATGAATCAGTAACAGTCCTTCATTACCATGAGGTACAAGGAAACAATTAAGGCGACAAGTTAATGCATTTAACAATACACGAGCATCGGAGGCAGAACCATCTCAACCAACTAATACATATACGAATTTCATATCGAATGTACACACTGCCATTACGTTCTGGGACAGAAAACCTTTCGATTTCGAAAAGTTGTACTTGTGCCTTTCGGCAAATAGGCCGGAATATGTATGTCATTGAGTGCCCCAATGCAATCTTATAAGCAACATTCATCTTACATTTAGGTTGTTATTACGCAAACATCAATGTAATTGTGTCATAATTACAACATTATGGGATTGTAATACCTGAAAGTAGGGGCTCCACATTGGATTATTGGATATTTTTTTCGGGGTATGTAAACCCGGGAACTTGACATATTTCGGATAAAAACCAATTACACCATCAAGAACTCTATTGAAGTGTCAACTCACAGTTTCTCCAGATTGTGAAAACCGATGACCAATGACACGGTTTCGCACATTGTGGCTAATTATATCCAGGAACATGACGACTTGTTCCTCTAAACTGCATCTTTTTGTATCAGACAACAAATTCCTATCTCTTAACAAAGAACATAAGTCTAAAAACTTATTACAACCCATTCGTAGCTGTGCAAGACAGTCAACATCACTCTTCCTTATGATTCCATTAACAAATCTATTTCTAGCTACATGATCATCTCGAGGCAACGAATTCATACAGTAACGACGATAACTTCAGCCGCTCCCATAATATATGTAGAGGCTGTAATTGCAGTTAGTGCAACTGGTATTTTATTTTCATTTCAGTCACTATTAGATGAATCCTCGCGGCGACTAGAGTCACCACTACGAGACCCCATGATTGAAATGGGGAACTGACCTGTTACTTTTTTTTAAAAGTTACTTTGCATTTATAGATGCAAATATCATCAAAATCTCAAATGTATAGCCAGATTATGATATAATATGCAGGGTTTTTCTTTAACACACTACATCTATTATTAACATAATTGCGAATATATAATAGATCTATTTCCTCTAGAACATGAAAACCATTTTCATATCAGACATAACACAGGATACAGACGAGAGTAATAAGTTTATGAGTTACAGACAGTTATGAACCAACCAACAAAAATGTCTTTTAATACAATCAGAATTACAAATTAGTAATAGCAACCATAACAATTAGGATATGCTGACCAGTAAAACACGCACCGGTAAATAGTATTACAATGGAAGATACTGATTACTCTGAGGACCAACCCCTATGCGAGACTCTACTGCAAAAGAGGGATGCAATTAGACCTCATAAATCTACAAATCATCGTAGAACATGAAATGTATGAAGATAACTTATAGTTTACATTGTATGAGTCTGACAATATATGAACAGATTTTAAACTGCACAAAAACAGAGAAATTTTCTTAAAACTGAAATACAATCATCGCCTAGAATGATTTCATCAACCAATATATGGAACATTTCAAATGAGAAGAAGCATATTCGATACAGTAGAAAATTTGCTAATACAGACAGTGACTTATTACCTAGCCTAATCAAGAAGACCTAGACTCAGGGCAAAAGGTAACTATTTAATTAAGAATCGAATGTGAGAAGAAGGAAAACAACAAAATCTTATATAGACTTTCCAGAAATGGTTATGACGAGCAGTGCAGATTAGTACACCCAATCTTATTGACATGCACAGTTCATGTCGCATGTGACAGTATAGTGAATCCATCTCCCGGATATATTGCAGATACGCAGTAAATCCGGAAGATTCAGCTGTAAGGAAAATCTTATTAACGATATCCTGCGCCTGCTTGCCATCATCGTAGTGTGATTTGGAAATGTGGTAGGTACTCCACAATCGCATGCATATCCAAAACATATCTGCGTTTGGGGAGTATATCGAGAGATGGAGAAATACATTCTCTGGATAACATCCTACACTTGCAAACGTGAATACTCTCAGTCTTCTTCGAGCAAGTATGTTGTATATTACATCTTCTGTAAAGGAATTGCAAGGTAATACCTGTATTCGCCAAATCACTCACAAGAATTTGTGGACGGAATGAGGACAGAGGAATGGAAGCTTCAGGGATTTCCAACGATCGCTATGTGAATCATCGACCACATACGATGATGGAGGTCTCTGGATAAGTGTACCGCAGGACGATCTTCAACATTTGAGGCTGTGAGAAGCAGGAGAAAACCACGTTGTAGAGAAGAGAGAGTAGAGCTGTGAACATACGAGACGCGTGGAGTAAGAAAAATGGTTCGGCGACGTACTCGGCCCGACAGCGTACCACGTGTTGATGTTTGGATAAACATGCAATGAAATATATATTTTATTAAAATATACAATGTTGTACCATCTGGGCCCGACATCCAAACAAGCCCTAAGAGTCGTGTAATTCCGTTTGTCGATACTCAAGTTATTGGATTAAGAAAGACATTTTTCATTTTTTTTAATAGTATAATTTTCTTTGTCTACACCCAAGTCATTAGACCAAGAATGACTTAGATCTAAGAACTCACTATCTACGCTATAGACACTGGATCATCAATAATTATCTTTGTAAAGTACTCAGATTGTTGGACCAAGGAAGACTTGACTCTAAGACCTCACCATCTATGCGACAAACATTGGACCACTGAGGATTATCTTTGTAAATTTTTATTTTCATCTCATCAATATAATTCTGTTCATTTTAATACTCTCACATTGCACGAGTCAGTTTATCTCTAATATCATGGTGAGAAAGTCTTTTCAATTAAAAGACAAAAATATCTCATTAGAAGGACAAACCTTACCGTTAGCAAATCTTCTAATTTTTTTTTACAGGTGGTTAAATAGACAACCGGATTGCTCAGTTCTTGATCATAGATGATCACTCACAATTTCTCTTCTATCTTAATGCGTGAAGCCATAGGTGTTCGGTTTGAATTGAGCCATGTTAGGCTTTGCCACACTCGACATCGTACATAAGTGCCAACAATCAAAATTGAGCCAAACAAGTGGACCTCACTATTGATTGCCTAGACAGAAACAAAATTTCATCGACAGGGTGATTCTAGAGTTCCATTGCTGGCCTTCCCACCAACAATATGAAACATTGATAAATGGTCAATGCTCAACACAAGAAATAGAGAAAATTAATGCCAAGGATCATAGGTGTCAATCTTGAACCATAGCCATATATAATAGAGCCCACAAGAAGATGGTCCGGTTTTAAGTATGCCACCACCGACTATATGCACATTAGCCATGTGGTCTGTACTTGTGGCTCAATGATAGACTCTGTAAGTTTTAACATTGAGGTCATGGATTCAAGTGCTTATTGTGGTGTGTGTGGGTGGGTATAAGTGTGTGTAAAAATATATAAACACACATCAAATATATAAACCCACATCATGCTTTTCATCACCAAACTGGTTTATGTTCGGTCATACCTGACCTAGTCTTATTTGATTAACCACATGCCCATGCGAAGAGTTAGCTGGGCTAGGAAATACTCAGTTTAGTTAGACCTTAACCTGGAGGGCTCCCTTTAGTTCAACCACCACGCTGAGTACGGGCGCTAATTGGGTACTACTCCCACCAACATAGCTAGACAGATGGTGGTCTTGCAGGGGGCTATGTGGAGCTCACCACGATGTATTTATTTTATCCATGGTGGACCCCAGGGCATGAGACTTAAAAGGAGGAAGATCAAAGGCTGAAGTGGACCACACCACAGGAGAAGCAGTGGGGATTGAAACTCTGATTGTTTAAAACTTTTTAGGGCCTATTTTTGTTTATTTGGCATCATCCTGCTCATAAGGTCACATAGATATGGATGAAAGATTGGATCCTTACTCTGGCTGGGGTGGTAGACTCTCATGAGTTTCAACTTTGGGTCAAGGGTTTGAGTACCCATAGGTGGTGAAATTCCACTAGCGTGAGTGTGTTAAAATAATAATAAAAACAAAAAAAAAAATAAAAAAAAAAAGATGAAAGGAAAACATGAATATTAGTTTGATCCAAAACTTTTATTGCCCCTGATAAGTTTTTTAAATGGTAAGCTTTAAATCCTCTGCTTCCTATGGTTTGGTCGACATAAGCGGTATATATCATGGTGGGCCCAAAGTGGCACTGACCAACCATAGTCTCTAGCTAGATCCGGGTGGGGTACTACCCAATCCATATCTGCTGATGCACAAGTGGTCATGGCAGATTTTATATAATAATATCTGCTGATGCAAGTGGTCATGGCAGATTTCATATAAGAATCTGGATCTTCTGCTTGAAAACTCTGCTTGGTGCAATTTGATTGGGCCACGTTATTCTACCTTGCATTAAATGCAGCAGTTCCGCCGCCTTAAATGAAAATTTTCTGCTTGCGGCAAGCGGAGGATCCAGAATCTTTAGATAAATATCAGGGTGGGTGGAGCCCACCGAAGTATCCAGCTCATTTGTTACGTCGACCTGATATAATCTGCTCCCCTTTTGGGGTTGTGAATCTTGAGAATTACAGCAAATGAGCAAAATAAATAAAATAATAAATAAATACAAATCTATCCTTTCTAAGAACGCTCTAACACGTAACAATGTTTCACATGTGTTGGCGTTACCATCCGTTCGTCTCACGTTGACGATAGGCTAATCTGATCGCAAATGCTATCTATTTCTATTAACCGTCCATTACTTTTACAGGCGAGTTACCACAAGATGATCCTAACCGTCATAAATTTTTCTTTCAAAAGGTATCTACATACGGTGGCCCATATAATAATTGGCTTGGATCTTTCCCACGTAGGTTAGTTAATCTCCAGCGTGTGTTTCGCGACTGACGAAAAAGTGTAGTCGCTAGAGTCAATGGAAAATGATAAAAAAACGGGGACGCGGTTTGGCTTGTGTCCCTACCATAGCTACTAGTCGGTGATATGTGGGCCCCATTATGATGTATTTATTTTATCCACGCCGTCCATCCATTTTTGCAAGATCATTTTAGAGCTTGATCCAAAAATCAGATAGTTATAAGCTCAGATGGACCACACCACATAAAAACAGTAGTGATTGAATGTCCACCATTAAAAAATTCCTAGGGGCCACCGTAATGTTTATTTGACATCCAACCGGTTGAGTAGGTCTGGATGAAGGGAAAAAACAAATATCGTCTTGATCCAAAACTTTTGTGGCCCCAAGAAGTTTTTAAAGGTGAGAATTCAATCAACATGGTTTCTTGTGATGTGGTCCACTTGAGATTTGAATCTACCTCATTTTTTAGATCTTATCATACAATGATCTGTAAAAATGAATGGAAGGTGTTGATGAAATACGTACATCATGGTGGGCTCAGAGAGAACCGACCTGCAGCGTTTGTAGCCAAACCGCGTCCACAAACGGATGCTCTTTGCATCCGGATACAGGAAGGTGCTCGTGGACGGACGCGGATTGCGTCCTACCCTATGTGGGGCCCACAGAGATGTAAGTATTTTATCCACGCCGTTCATCTCTTTTATCATACCAATTTTAAGATATGATTCTAAAAATGAGGCAGGTCCACAGCTCCAGTGGGCCACACCAAAGGAAGCTGCAGTGATAATGACACTCACCATTGAAATCTTTCTAAGGGCCACTGTGATGTTATTTTACCATCCAACCTATTAATAAGTTCATGTAGACGTGGATGAAGTGAAAACACATGTACGCTTGATCAGAAACTTCTCCAGCTCCCAAGAACTTTTTAATGGTGGACGTTCAATCCCTACTTTGTGGTCTATTGAAGCTGTGTACCTGCCTAATTTTTGAGGCTATACCTTAAACTGATCTGATAAAAGAGATTAACGGCGTGGATAAAATACTTACATCACGGTGGGCCCCACAGAGCCCTGTCCGGACGGGTAGGATGCAATCCGCGTCCCTTGTGGACCCCGCTCCTTTTCCGTTGCGAAGTCATCATCTCGAATTATTGTATTATTAGTGGCGTGCATCTTTATACATTGTTCACAGATTTTAAATGATAGCAAGTGGGACCCACAACATAGTCATCAGGACTATTGGTATGTTGAGTCCCACCCATTGATTGGGAATTCCATAAAAAACAGCTCTTCTAGAATGGAAGATTTCAATGATGCTAATGGAAGCCGACCGATTGCGTATTGAGTAACTCAGTACACCTTATCATACTGAGAAAACTCTGTTGGGCCCACCGTGAATGTATGTGGTCTAATCATACCGTCGATATATTTTTTCATCTCATTTTAAGGGTTGATCCCAAAATTTAAGCATATCCAAAGCTAAAGTAGACCACACCATAGAAAAAAGTGAGTATAATGGCATCCACCATCTAAACCTTCTATGGCCAACAGTGATTTTTGTTTGTCATTCAACCTTTTCGTAAGGTCACAAAGACATGAATGAAGGGAAAACAAAAATATTTGATCTAAAATCTGTGGCCCTCAAGATGATTTCAACGATAGGTGTTCAATTCACATTCTCTTGTGGTGTGGTCCACTTGAGCCTTGGACATGCTTTGATTTTGAACTCTACCTTAAAATAAGCTGGTATAATGGATGGATGGCGTAGATAAGACACATAATTCATGATGGGCCCCACAGAGTATACTAAGTACGCAATCCACTTCCTATCCCAATATACACCTTGAGGGGGTGTTTGGTGGGATGGATTGAATGATGAAAGGTGTGGATATTCGACCTCTGTAAAGCATTTCCATCACTAAGTTATACGTACCCTACCATGATGTATGTGTTATATCCGCATCATCCATCCATTTTGCAACAACATTTCATGGGATGGGCCCAAATATGAGACAATCCAAAGGTTATATGGACCACACCACAGAAATCAGTAAATATAGTGACGCCCATTGTTGAAACCTTCCTAGGGCCCACCTTGATGTTTATTTTCTAACAAACCTATTCAAAAGGTCAGACAGACCCTGATGAAGAGAAAACACAAATATCAGCTTTATATAAACCTTCCATGGCCCCTAGGAAGTTTTCAATTGCAGGCGTTCAATCTCCACTTCTCATCGTGGTGTGGTTCATTTGAACTTTGGATATATTATTTTGGACGATGCCTTAAAATGATCTTTAAAAATGGATGAATGGTGTGGATGTAGCTCATACATCATGGCGGTACCCATAGATCTTGCCGACCTCAAGATACTCACATTCATTGGATTTGCTAAAAAAAAAAATATGTTGAATCCAGCCGGATTTGGACGGTTTCTTGTTACCCCTCCAAATTGGGAACGGATTGGCTACTTCCCTAGTCAGTGCTCCGTGGGCCCCACCATGATGTAGGTGTTTTCTCCATTCCGAGGCTGGTGGTAGGTGCTCAGTGCTCTGTGGACCCCACCATGATGCATGTGTTTTCTCCATTCCGTTCATCCAATTTTAAAGATCATATTAGGGCTTGATAACAAAAATGAGAGAAATATAAATCTCAGGTGGACCACACCACAGGAAAACAATATTGATTGGATGTCCACCATTAAAATCCTCCTGAGGCCCACAGTACTGTTTATTTGACATCCAATCTGTTGATTAGGTCATACAGACCCAGATGAAGAGTAAAAACAAATATCAGCTTGATCCAAAACTTTTATGGCCCCCCAAAAACATTAATGGTCAAAATTCATTCAACACTGTTTCCTGTAATGTGGTCCACTTTAGATTAGGATATAACTCATTTTTGTTCTAATACCATAAAATGATCTAGAAAACTAGATGGACGGCATGGATGAAACACAAACATCATGGTGGAGCCTACAGAGCACCGAACACCAGCCATTGGCCGGTGGCAGGGGGAGTAACCAATCCGTTTCCCTCCTAATTCAATGGTACTGAGGCTCGTTTCCCAATGTATGCGAAGCGTGTAACCCAGGGAAGAAACAAACAGAAAGGTAGGATAGTTCGGTGGTATTTTTAATTCAAACCCTTTGATAATACGAATGATACATTGAACCAAACAGGCCCTATGTGAATTTCGCTTCTTAACCGTCTAGCAGTAGGGCATGAATCTTTACGGTTGAGATTGTATTATCAATGAGATTTTTGAGGCATAATCTATCCTGGAAGGACCTAACAGATCAATGGTATGGATTACTGAATGATGGGGTCCACATGTTAAAGTCGGTAACACGTATACAGCTCATAGATGCAGCCCATAGTCACGATCATCATCCATACGTTTCTGATACGTCTGAGAAAAACTTTGATACTCTGGCGGAGTGTGATAGATAATACGCAGGTACTTGGAAGTGCTTATAAATGGTATGCATGGTTTACAAGTGATTCAAATTAGACCGTAAATTACAGTAACGTGTTTATCTACATTTATTGGACCGTTAAAAATGAAATAATTCTTACTGATCCTATTCCAACAAACTATTCATGTTTACAAAACAGAGTTTAGGATTTCTCAACCATTCTAATTTCGGGAACGTGACTTATCATCAGTGGACCACAAAAATTCCTTCCTTTATTTTCGAGTTAGTGGAGGCGACACTTAGAAAGTGCTTGTGTATCAAGTGTGTTACTCTGTCAGAGTAATAAATATTGTTAGAGTAACAAATATCAGAAAATGTGATGGGAGGGAAGCGGTGAGAGCGCGGGTGACAAGACAATGATGTATGTGTGTCTAGTATGCTTCAAATTGAGATCACTTACATATATAGTAATGAATGCTACTTGATAAAGAAATCTCATTAAAAAGATAAAGGAAATATCTCTTCAACATTTTTATTACTAAAAAAATCATGAGTAATCCCAAAAGAGTAAGTCGGCTATAGCTATGGGACGTGTTATGTGTTGTCAGAAAAAGTCTTCAAGTCTGTTCAACTGGTCAAGCGGGCCGCTCGACCAATTGAGGGTCCACTTAACTGGTTGAGGCCAGCTCGACTCGAAGTCTAGCGGCTTCGTCCTTTCGCTATTCCGTGTTGCTCGACTAGTCGAGGGGCTTGCTCGATTAGTCAAGGTTACGCAGATTCCTGCGCGGATTCTGCGGATTGCGTAAATTTGAGGCGGTTTCAATGATGTATGAAAGGGGAGTTTCCTAAACTATAAATAGGGGTCCCTAGGGCTATTGTAGGGCATTCTAAGGCTTTCTAAAGGGGTTCCAAGGGTTCCTAAAAGATTTTAGGGTTTCTAAAGGGTGTAACAAGAGTGAGATTCGAGGTTGTTCGAATCAGATAAGTCCTCTCTCTTTGTAATTTTATTTTTATAGTAGAGATCTGTTGCTTTGTGCCGTGGTTTTTTCCCACAAGGGTTTCCACGTTAAATCTTTGTGTTCTCTTGTGTGTGCTTGTTGTCATTGGATTGCTATCCTAGATCTAGATCTGTGTGATTCCGCAAGTCAAAATCCCAACAAGTGGTATCAAAGCAATCGTTAGGGCACAGATTTGAATTGCAAGATTAGTAATAATGGCAAGTACTAGGTATGAGATTGAGAAGTACTCAGGGAAAAATAATTTTGGGTTATAGAAGATCAAGATGATCAGTTCCTTAATCAAGAAAGGCGGAAATAGTGCTCTTGAGGAGCGGAAGTCTACTATGACTGATGATGATTGGAATACTCTTGATAAGAAGGTTTTATCATCGATCCGTTTATGTCTCATGGATGAGGTTCTCTACAACGTCATGAGGAAGAAAACTGCGGCTAAGTTATGGGCGAAGTTAGAGGATGTCTATGCGAAAAAATCCTCTGAAAATCGCCTACACTTGAAGCGACAGTGGTATAACTTCGAGATGGCAAAGGGTGGAGATCTGGATGCTCACATAAGCAACTTTCATAAATTGGTTTGCAAATTGCTGGATATGGAGGAAGTGATGAAAGATGAAGAACAAGCATGTATGTTGCTGAGTTCTCTCCCGGCGTCTTATGAATCGTTCAAGGATACAATGTGCTCCACGAATAAAACCCTGAGTGTCGACACCGTTATGTTGTATATACACATCATCCATCCGTTTCTTAGGAGGGTGTTGTTGGTAGAGGAGCCAAGGAAACTTGGAACCTTTGCAAATCTCCTTCCTTTCTCCCACATCTACAACTCTAAGCTCCATTTCCAACCGATTAGGGAGGTAAGCACCCACCTTTTTGTAAATCTTTTGTGTTGAGCTAGGATTTGCATGTAACCCTAACATGCAAGTTCATTTGACTCAGGATCTCTACGAATCCACCCGCGAGCTTGGTAACCCTAGATCGTTTTCTAGAGCTCTCAACGACTCATAGGTGCGGACTATTATTCTTAGGTGGCCTAATACCAATTTTAGTATGAGTCTAATGATTTTGATTGTTTGGGTGATGTATTTAGATAATCTAGGAAAAATTTAGGGAAGACCCTATATTTTAGATTCTCTCAAATAATATGGATTGATTATGTCATGTTTGTTGATCCTCAATATGATTGAGCATGGGTTTAGTGAATGCATGATTATTGTTACTCGATTCTTGTTGGTGATCCTTATAGCTTGTATGTTACATTAATCTTTGTTGTATGTATGTGCATGATTAAGTTCTCAATGTATGTTATGCTAGCATTGATCCTTGTTACATGTTTATGCTATAAATGATTTATAGATCTTGATCTCATTGCTGACCCACACGACGCACATGCACGTTTATCTCATAATATTGTTAGTATTTGCATTTATAGGAAAACTTGAATTTTCATGTTTAGAAATATGAATGCACGACATCACTTCTATTAGATGTTAAATTTTGAATTGTTGAAGTGTCATTGATTACCCTCGAATCCCTAGGTTGGTCAGGAAACTAAGGTGAGAGAAGGTGGTCCCATTGGTAGGATTGCCTTGAGGCTAGGCAGGTGGGTTCGGGCGAGCACAGATGGGCGACAGTAGTTGGACTACGTGGGTAGTATGTACTTGACGTTGTCCGTCTTGTTCGCGCCTGGACCCCCCAAGGTCTAGCCCGCGTATTGACCAATCATGTTGTTAACCTTGTTTGCCCACGCCTGTATGGAACCTGGAACACCCTTCAACCATTGACGTCCATTGACAACCATCTAAAACCAATCCACAGACTCGAGAGCTGAGCATGGTGGAATGGGACATTGTGCCCGAGCTGTCGGCCTACGCTGGGGTGACGAGCCTTCCCGTAGTGACCGCGAGTGATCCTTTTCTTAGCACTCCCCATGTGCTTGAAGTCGGGGATGGGGAACCCTACGGGATCACTGATCGCAGAGCCTTGGCCTCGCACGTTGAGGGGCCTTGGCATCGCAACTAGTTGAGGGCTTGAATACGTGAAGCGTGTCAGTTTTTCCAACCTGCTGGATGAATGAAATTAATTAAGAACTCGACTAACACTATCATATCGCATTGCATTAGTTAGGTTGGTGACTCGGCAGTCGAGGTCGCAATGAGGGAGTGTTGTCATATGTGATCGTGAGACGGTGTCACTCGAGAGAGTGTTGTTGTGAGGGCATGCATCATGTCATAACTCATGCATATGTATTAATAAGACTAGTTAGAGATCTGTGATTATATGTTTTTCATTAAATTCATAATATAATTGATGTTTGTTACAACTTAAGACTAATAGCACCCACTGAGTTGATCACTCACTCCCACTCTGTGACGGTGTTTTAAAACATCAACCAGAACCTCCCGTAGATGCAGGTGACATAGAGTACGAGGAGCCTGGCGACACGAGTCTTGACGAGGAGGACGAGCTGTCGTACTTCCAGTTGATGGGCGGGCCTCCATCGGTTTCGTAGATGGGATTCTGGATCGCTGAGTAGTGGACTCTGTTCTATTCTTTTGGACATATCATTCTTTTTGTGATTTTGTTGGGCAACGCCCTGTGCGATCCATTTACATTCTTTTGGACGAGTATATATTTGACTTCTGTCATTTCAGTAGACTAGCTGTGATTATGCTTCATGTTCCAAGTAATTTCACGCTGCGCAACTAAACCTGTTTAAACGTAAATTAATAAAAATCGGTTATAAGTGACACCGAGAACTTGGGAGTCGAGTGTATGCACGACCCCCAATTTTCAGGGCGTTACATGAGGTAGATCCAAAACTTATGTGGCCCCAAAGAAGTTTTCAATGGTAGGTGTTCAATCCCTGTTGCTTTCTGTGGTGGGGTCCACTTGAGCTTTAGATCTACCTAATTTTTTGGACCATGCTCTAAAATAATCTTGAAAAATGGGTGGACGGTGTGGATATAGCCCACACATCATGGAGGGACCTACACAACTTGCTAACATTGAGTCGAATTGGCACGAGACCAAATGCAATTCCATCTTATCTAATTCCAAGCTTTTCCATTCTTACCAAACATTGAGTGGAATTGGTACGGACCAAATGTAATTCCATCCCACCTAATCCCATCTAATACCATGTGCCAAACACTACTAGGGGTGCACACGGTTCGAATCCAGTTCCAAAAGGGATGAGAACTAAAGGTGGCCCCCTTCACATTAACGGTCCATATCGACAGCTGGCAGGACCAATTCATCTACATCCTTGGCCATTCGGTTCCAGTTTCAAAACCGAAACCGAACCGTGTACACCCCTAAACGCCACCTAAGTTACTAGATGAAGGAAAACTTAGCTCTTGGACCTCGCATTCTACACCACAAATGTTGGATGGCTGATGATTATTTTTGTAAGTTTTTATTTTTTCTTTATTATTACTTTCTGTTCATTCTACATTCATATTGTGTGAATCGGTTTCTTTCTTAATTCATGGTGAGAAAAAGTCATTTCAACTGAAAGACAAAATAATTTGTTAGAAAGATAAAATTCTTCCTTTCACAAATCACATAATTTATTTTATAGGTAGTTGAATAGATGACCAAATTACTTAGTTCTCAACCATAGACTATTGCTTACTGTCTCTCAACTATCACGATGCTTGGTGTCATAGGCGTTCGGTTCGGATCAAGCTGTAATAAACTCTGGCATGCTCAGCATCATACACACATATCAATGATCAAATTTTAAGGCAAACAAATGGACCCCACTGTTGATTGCCTATTATATGAAAATTTTCATCGACTAGATGATTATACGGTTCCATCGTTGGCCTTCCGATGGACGACATGAAACATTGATAAATATTCAACACTCAGCTGAAGAAACGGAGAAAATAATTAATGGCAAGGATCATAAGATTGTGTGTCATTCTTAACCATGGCCATATATAATAAGGCCCACAATTAATTAAGACTTTCCATTTAGATATGCCATTCCTGAGTACATGCACAACCTTCAATCACCAAACCCGATTAGACTAGGCTTAAGAAACACCGAGTTTCGTTATATCTGCCCATGCCAAACATGTCGGGATGAAAACCGGATCCAGCTAGGCTGGAAATACCCGGCTTGGTTAGACCCAAACGTGGAGGGCTCCCATTGGTTCAACCAGCAGGTAGAGTACACAATGGAGTGGATTAGCTGCGGCCCTTATGGTGGGGCCACATAAGGGCCACCTTATATATATATATATATATAATATATATATAATATATATATATATATATATATTATACATTCATGCTGTCCATCCATTTTGCTAAATCATTTCAGAGCATGATCCCAAAAAATAAAGTAGATCTCATTCTTAGGTGGACCATACCACAGGAAACAGTATGATTAACCTTTATTTGGTCAAAAAGTTTTGGATCAGGTTTGGAAGAGCCAAACCCTTGAAAACCCTCCACATAAGGGCCTCACCACCTCGTTGTTTCTCAGCCTCACCAAATCTGGTTCATTTGTTGCTTATAACATGGTCACGTGTGAAATGAAAAATTAGAGCATCACAACACACATGGAGGTCTAGTCATTCATCATGGGTGGGCCATTTTCATGATGTTGTTAGAAAATCAAGTTGGCTTATTCATTAGGTGGGCTAGAAAATTTGTTGGATGTAGGCTAGTGGGGCGGACTCGTGAGCAATCACTAGTGGGTTCTTCGAAATACCGAGAGTATACAGAGAATATAGTGTGCATTATAATTTGTCTATTTTGTGGCTTATCCTTGGGACGATCTAATCCATAAATCGCAATCCGGGGCCACTTATACCGTAGGATCAGAGTTGTGAATAGTCCATCTGCTCCGGTAGTAGATAGGCGGGCCGTTGAAGTGTCGATCTTCTACTTTATGAGGGTTCCAAAACTCGTGTAGACTGTCAGATCTTGAGGGCTCACCTTCTGCGCTTCCCAACAAAAATCAAGTTGAATTAGACCACAATCACCGTCCAATTATATCATACTAAGTTGGAATAGAAAATGTAATTAGATGAGTCTTGTTGGGTTGAATCTTTTTATATATATTTTGACACACTTACGTGGACCAATGAGATGCCTCCACATGTGAACATTATGTTGTGCTCCTAGAACAAGCGGTTTAGGAGATGCCACGTGACAGCTGTGCCACACATATGATGTAGATGACTTCCAAGTTTCTTATTATTACTATTTTTAGAGGAAAAGATTAGGACAATTGGGTCATTTGATTTTCCAGTAATTTCAGTTTTCCATAATAGCCTTCCAGTAAAGTAGGAATTACTATCAAAATTTAATTTTCATTTCTTAAACCTGGGATTTTGTCTGAGTCTGACCCAGCAGACCACAATAGTTCCATCTCCCTATATGCAAATAGTAGACCACATGTGCCACGTTGGCACATGTGTGAGATAATGACCATCCAAAATGTAAGCCCCACCTTGATTCTACCATCACTTGAACATTGGAATAGTTTATTCATGTCACTTTAATACTCTGGCAGTGTAGTGGACGATATGCGGGCACTTTTTTCAGATTGAACTGTCCAAATTCTACTCCCAAAATTTGATTTATCATTTTTTTTTTTTTTCCCTTCATCCAAGTCTATGTGACCTAATCAACCAGTTTGATGGCAAATAAACATTACCCAATCGTTACGGTGGGCTCTAGGAAGTACACAACGGTAGGGCGTTCTTTCATATGATGTGGTCCACCTAAGATCTGGGTCTTAATTATTTTTGGGCTGATGCCCTAAATGATACGGAAAAACGGATAGGTGGATTTAGAACACGTACATCAAGGTGGGCCACACCTAATCTGTTGCCGTCCATTCTCAACCACTTATAAAAAGAAATGGTTTGTGTGGTCCTCTTTTGGCAGAGCCACATGGCCCATTAATTATCACCGGTAAAGCCAATCAAATTATTGTAAGAGGAGCGACATAAAGTTTTTTTTTTTTTTTTAATGTGGTTTGAGAGGGGGGTACACGAGTCGATGTGAGTCGAACTGGGATCAACCCGGCCCAGCCCAGTCACCAGCCACACCCAGCCCGAACCTGGCCCGGCCCGGTCACCGGGCCAACATGTCCACCCAAATCCGGCCCGTCACCGGGCCAACATGTCCAGCCCAAATCCGGCCCGGTCAGCAATCGGGCGAGTTCGGGCCAGTTTTGAACCTTACAACAAGTTCATGGGAAGGGCTTTGACAGGTAATCCGCGTCCCATTAAAAGGCCTTCGATCAACGGTTTAGATGGTTGAACTATAAACTCTACAAAAAATCTAACTAATCAGGACATTATAATTCATTTTTATATTTGGATGAATCTAGGCCGGTCAAGTTATACGATTGTGAGGTGGATGAGTCACTGTCACTTCAAAGATAGATGGTGAACTATCCCAGAAGGATAAAGGGAAAAAGGACGGGCGGGTAGAGTTTTGAAATATATATATATTATATATATATATATATATATATATACACACCGACCTGAATTCAGTTTCAGGTCGGTCTGAGTCGAGCGAGTTAACGGGCTAGCCCGGTTCGTGTACAGCCCTAGGTTTGGGGAAGGGGATTCCTGCTACCGGAAGCTAGGTGGGGCCACTGTGATTTTTTGGGAAATCCACCAAGTTCATAAGTTTTGCTAGATCATTTTAGTACTTGTGCCAAAAAATGATCTAAATCCAAAAGTTAAGTGGGCCGTATGTGAGGAAAACGTGTGTAGTTAAATTTCTACCGTTGAAACCTCCCTTGGACCCACCGTGATGTTCATATACCATCCATACCGTTCATAATGTCATTCCTATTTAGGATGGACTGAAACATAAAAATCAACCTGACTCAAAACTTCTGAGGCCACACTCATGTTTCAACGGTGAAGGTTCAATCCTCTGTCGTGTGGCCCACTTGAGTTTTGGATTTGCATCAGTTTTGAACCCGTGCCCTAAAATGACATAGAAAACAGATGGACGGCGTGGATATAACATATACATACATTAAGGTGGGCCATACAGTCATGTCCTGGCCGAACTCGGTGTACCCGACCTAACTGATTCCTCTCCCCAACCCAATGTAGCTCTTGCACTTTCTGTACAATCGTAGACCAGATTCTTCAGAATCTCCGGTTACCTTGGATGCGAATCTAAGTATCCAAACACTCCAATCATCAAAATCAAAATCACCTATCAACACCCACATAGATTCCCCAATCCAAAACTCAAAAAATCTCATCCAAACATGCATCTATCATACCCCCACTTCACCTCAAGGCCTACCATCCCTTCAATCACAACCACTCATTCTCACCTTAGAACCCCATTCCAAACCCTCCCCATGTCCCACTTCCCAAAACCCCACACCCTCAATCCCATCCCCAACCCACCCAAATCCCCATCTTTCCTCCCAAGCTGCAGAATCCAAAGCAGGTCCACAACCCCCATCAGCTCAGATGATTCTAATCCTAACACAAATCCAACATCTGAAGTGAAAGAAGATGATGGAAAGAACTTTTGGGGTGCTGTTAGTTTGATCATAGGCACTGCTGTGGGACCTGGAATGCTAGGCCTTCCATCTGCAACCATCAAATCAGGCCCACTTCCATCCACCATTGCCATCATCCTCTCATGGGTCTATGTCATTTCCTCCATTCTTCTTGTTGCAGAGCTCAGCTTTGCAGCCATGGAAGAAGATGGGGTTGAGGAGGTGAGCTTCACTGGCCTAGCTATCAATGCATTGGGCAGCCATGCTGGTGCCTTTGTGGCGGTCATCTACGCCTGCTTGAGCTTTTCCCTTTTGGTTGCTTGTGTGTCCGGCATTGCTTCTCTCGTTGTTCAGTGGTTCCCGTCGGTGAATTTGATCGTGGCCAACGCCATTTCTCCATGTATCACTGGAGCTGTTATTGGGTTCTTCCCATTCAAGGCCATTGATGCAGCGAACAGGCTGTTATGCATTCTCATGCTTCTCTCCATAACCGCACTCGTTGCGGTCGGTTCGTCCGTTGGAAGAACCAATGTACTGAGTTCCTTTGGTTATGCTTCGTGGAGTCCGGCTACGATCTTACCGGCAATACCGGTAACGGTTCTTACTCTGGGTTTCCATGTAATTACCCCTTTTGTTTGTAAGATTGTGGGGAAGACGGCTTTTGAAGCACGAAAAGCAATACTGTTTGGAGGTGCAGTTCCATTGGTTATGGTCTTGGCGTGGAATGTGGTTGTTTTGGGGCTTGCTGGGACTAATAAAGTGGCTTCTGAAGATCCTATTCAGCTTCTGCTCTCTGTGAATTCCTCTGCTCTACCTGCAGTTCAAGGTTTTGCATTTTCGGCCTTAGCGACTAGCTTGATTGGTTATGCCGTTAGCTTCCCCAAACAGCTCGTCGATACATTGGATTTGATCTTTCAAACAGCTGATGCGAAACGGATGAAGGGTTCTTTAGTGGGAGTTTCAAGTCCTTACAAGGGTGGGCGAGTTGGATTTGCAGTTTATTCGAGGAGCCAGAAAGGGATTCCCGGGAAGACTTCTTTTTCTGGCTCTATGTCATCGTTAGATTTGAGAAAAGAAGCTTCGATTGGAGACTCGACAGATGATTTTAGCTGTGAGAATGGAAAAGAGAGATCCGATTTGCTGAATTGTGTCAGTCCAGATCAAAGTAACATGTTTGTGACACCCCTTGTGATTGGTTCTGCAGTCCTTGTTGCTTCTTTCTTCCGCACGGCCTTTTCTTCTGCACTTAATTTTGCTGGAGTGTATGCCAACTGCTTTCTGTTTGGGATCTTACCACCGGCAATGGCTTGGATTCATCGATCCAAGAAGAAATTGAGGTATCCCAAGTACTCAACTTCAGTTATGTCTTACATTGCATTTTTGAGCTATTACAGTTATGTACTAGGACTCTAGATTTACTAGTAATGTTGGAGAATTCTGATAACTCATTCGGAGAAGAAATCATTTGACTAGTTTCCTATTCGAGTCCGAGTTCTTGAGCATAGCTTGAGCAAGAATGGTAGGTATGCAACAGAAGCTACTCTTCTAGATGGCCACATGTTTTCTAGATTTGGGTATCGGCTATTCTAGAATGCTTAATCCACATTTGAACTCAGCATTGTAAAATAGCAAAAAAGAAAACTCCAAAAGATTAGCACAGGTCAACAGTACTATTTCAAATGTGGCAAGTTACTCGATGGCGTGTTTGGATGCTAAATCAAACTGAACTTAAACTCATTCAATTCATTGTAGTGGAAATGACCAAAGTGGGGGTGCCGCCATTTTAATTTTGTGATGATAACCAACCCTCTAATTGCAATTTCCTCTGTTCAAGTTGAGCTTGGAAAACTTGTAATAACAAATTGGGGGCTAGCCCTACTTTGATCATCTACTCTTTCATTGAATTGAATTATTGCAATTCAATTGGACATCCAAACGCAGCCTGAATTCACTTACATATGAATAGTTGAGAATTGTATATAAAGACTCCATTTGTTTATTCAACAATAGCAGTATAATCTACTCTATGCCTTTGTAAGGATTGTTTCTTTTCTCAAATAGTTCTTGTGATGTCTCGATCCAATGTTCATACTGATGGGTCTTTCTGTTCACATTGATCCCTCTTTTGATAAATTTTGTAAGGACGAAAGAAGAGCAGTTAACAGACCAATCCTCAAGTGTGATTGATTCAATTCCCAGAGAAGATGGTAGATGAAATTTTAAGTAAAAGATGGAACAGGTTTCATGTTTAGTATGATTTTTAAAGTTAGTTTAATCTTATAGAATGGAGGCAGATAAAATGAATAGTCAGTAACATGTGAGGGTGGCTTCTTTCCTGTAAAGGAATATCATCACCACCATACATCAGAGGACAATCATCACATCTCCTCATCTAAAAGATTTGAATTCAAATTCAAATAAGGGTAGTAGTAACTTACCCAAGTTGTTTTAACAATCCCTACTATTAAGAGAATAAACCATTGATGTAAAAATCTTTCCATCATTAAAGGTGAGATAAAGAGAGAATCTTCTTTCCTTAATGTAGAAGCCATCACCACTATTTGTGAAAGGACAATCACCACATTTCGAAAAAGAAAAGCGTATGGAAGAGGCGAAAATAAAATGCACACTTAAAGATAGGCTTCAGGCGCATTACAATGTCGCTGCCTTTAAGGCAATATTTGCACCTTACCAATGTCGAAAATTGGTTTGCATGAGGGTTGCAACAAATCTGCCTACATGATGCAATAAACCTCCTCCCTCGAACTGGAGAAATGTGTGCTTCTGCCTACAAAACCGAAAACCCACCCCAAACACGCTTCTGCAATGTACAACACTGACATTTTTTACTCTTTACAATTTCTTCAAAATTTCCAAAACACCTATTTTGTAGACTCAAAATAAGAAATCTTGGGAGAGATGAGAAAACAATAGAAAAGACTAAAGAAAAAGGAGAGTGTGATTGTTTTAGAATGACCCAAGGTTGGATTTTTACATACATAAAAGGAACATGTTGAGGCCCTTTCATGTATTAACACAAGCTCTTTCATGGGTTCTTTTGAATTAATTGCAACCTTCTACCACCAATTGAATTCAAAGCTGCTATTCATCAAAAAGTACAATAGCAATTCACCAGGAGTCACTGAGGGCTTGTTTGGATACCACCAAATAAGTTACTTTTTCTACTTACAGCAGTACATAAGTAACTTATTTGAGATTAGTAAGTTTGGTTTAAGATAAATTATAAGTAACTTTTTTACTTAAAGTTACTTAATGACTTCAGCTTAATACATAGAAACCAAAATAAGCTACTTAAGGCATAAGTAGCTTATCTTATGTAACTTATGATCCAAACGCCCCCCAAGAGACGACCAAGATGCCTTTTGTTTTGGAAAATAAAAAAACCCACAATGTCTCTCATCATCTCAAAGTTTGAATTCAAGTACGGAGATGATGAGATGTGGTGATTGTCCTATGATGAATGGTGGTGATGACACTACATTTCCGATGCTGAATTTGTCTCTATGCTTCATGTTGTTCACTGACAG
>JAJHSJ010000014.1:63636030-63716772 GCA_021015155.1 Magnolia officinalis
GACGTGTTATACGAAGTTATTGATATTGAAACCTCACAATGATGCTATATTTGATCCTTATCCTTTGGACAGGATTTATTGGAACTTTGGAGTGCCTTGTTCATTCATCTCTCTCCACATTTTCCTTAGCTTCAGCCCACCCCATCACACAATTCGATCGATCGTGACCGTGTATAGCAACATCCGTTCCACACGCAATCTCCGGTTGCGTTTTGAAAGGAATTTCACATTTATTTTCTTAATTGGGTTGTATTATTTTGATTGAATTGTAATACAATGGTTGGATCTTCTTGCACCATCGTATTAGATAAACCCAATTTAGGTCATCAAACTAACTTGATTAAGATTAATAACTAATAAGCTTCTAAGAAGGTTTTAATCAAGTGTCGGGTTGGCTCGGAGATCCACGGTTAAACCCAAACCTACTTCCGAAAGTCATGTTCCGCCGATGTTATTTTTTACAATCCATGATGGTGAAACAAAGGACCACTAATCCCAAATAGAAAATGCTTGAGCCCCAAGCATTGCTTAAACGAGATGCGCTTACAAGTGACTCGAAACATGGGGTCGTTTTCAAGAATAGGCCCCACGCGTAGGGCAGAAACTAGTGGACAAATGCTGGGAAATGATCGGTGTATCGGGCATGTAACGATCAATGGATAGGATTTTAGAATATACCCTAAATGAATCGACTTAATTGAAATTAAGCTAGGATTAGTAATCTACTACAACCAAACCTTATCTACTTTAAGAGAGGGATATAAAGAAGATTCTAGAAAGAGTGTCATCTGATCTAACTTCATTTTCTAATTACTATTCAAATTGTTATATTCCTAACCTAGCTTTTGGACTAAGAAAATCCCCCTTTTAATATCTATCTAAAATGAAACGATGGACTTTGAAAGTATATACTGAAAATGTTCCTATGAGGTGAACCTCATCATTGAGTTACAATAAGATCAAGCTATGTGGGCTTCACCATGATTTATTTGTGGCATCTGAACCATGCATTTGGTGACTCTTCTCTCCTGAACATGGGATGTCAAAAAACCGAGGTGTATTTGAAACTCAGGTATCCCACATAACTTAAAATGATACAAAATCATGCTTAAAACATCTAAAATCATTTTATGGGTCACTAGAGTTTCTAAATGGCCTGAAATTTGGTGGACCATCATCTAGGTGGCACACACATAATGAATGGTTCAAATGTCTAAACCACATCTTAGTGAGCCCCACAAATAATCAGGAAGGTTTTAAAGAAATGAGATAGACTATCTACTATTTACTATGGTGTGGCCCACTAGAGTCATAGATGGACAGCGTACAACCCACGGACCGATGTCTAACACACATTAAAGTGAGGCTACAGAGCTCAAGCTCTTACCCTAACTTATGAAAAAGTGGACCTTATTACCTTATTGGAAATTTGGAATATATACATTTACCGACGTGCATGTGTCCAATGTTGACATGCAACGTTGTACGTGAGCAAAAGGCAGAATTTCTAGAACATCAGAGCCATGTAAAAGGTGGTGGCACCATAAAGATCACCTGCACGAAAAAAATTAGGGTTAAGCTGCTTACGTAAGGTTTACTTGTACATTGATGTAGACCATCAACTGTCCATTTATTTAATGGGTGTGGCCTTCCTGATGAATGGGCTATCTGGGTTTATGTCGAAATTGATTTTCATGGTGTGGCCCACCTTTTGCACGGCTAGGGTAGAAAAGTAACATTGTTTGTAAAAGTAAGTTCATATGCGACTTTGTATTGCTTGTGAGTTGTGAACATATGTCGTCCTTCCTTAGAACTCATATTGCCTGTCCTGTAGCATTTATATCTGTGGGGCCTACCATGATGTATGTGTTATATCATGCCTATCGTCTGATTCGTGAACTCTTCCATCTGTTTCGCCAGCTCATTTTAGGAGAGTTCAGGTGAACTACGGTAGGAAATAATGACACCCACCGCTGAAGTCTTCTTAAGATTCGTCGATATATTTATTTTCCATCCAACTTATTAACAAGTCTCACGCAAATGTGGATGAAGGGCTTGATTCAAAATTTCCGTGACCCAAAAAATCATTTAATCTATGATTTTATGTGGTGTTGTCTTGAGCTCTAGATCTATTTTATGTTTGGGCTTATATCATAAAATGAACCAGCAAAAAATGGATGAGTGGAGTAAATATAGCAGATACGTCATGGTAGCCCACCGAGCTTTGGATTGCAGGAAAAGCCATCCTAGGTCTCTATCTTTATCAAATATGCTACGAAATGGAATGTATATATTATTATGGGTCATTCCATCCACATCGTGAGAATTATATTTTGCCACTTCTATGATGAGATGTGAAAGAATCTTAAAACTTACCCACTTCTTTTCTCCACCAACATTCATCCATCAACCCTTCTTAGATTTGTATATTTCTATATTTGGATATTATTATAAGTGTTGCACCCTTATTCCTCAATTTTTTAAAGTGGAGCCCATGTATAGTATACCTGATGGAGAATGCGAACTGTCTATGTGAATCACCATGATGTTTGTGTTAAATATTTATTACGTGCATATATGTTTCATCCACATGAATTTAAATAAAACTCAAGTAGGTCACACCACAAGAATTAACAGTAAATAATAAAAAGCTAATTATCTATATGTTTTTTTGAGCCTAATGTGATATTTATGTGCCATCCAATATCCAATATGTTAATAAGGGTTAATAAAGGGAAAGAACAAATATTAACATAGTTCCTAACTTATATAGCTTTAAAAAAGGTTTGAATAATGGGAGTTAAATCCTCACCATCTATCTTATGGTGGTGTGGCCCACCTTAAACTTTTAATCTTTGATATATTTGGGTAATTTTGGATCATGTCTTAAGATGGACTGGCAAAATGAACAGTAGCTAGATATTATACAAAAAGAAGAAAACAAAGTCACGGTGGGCCACCATCCTCTGGGAAACAGCCATTCCGTAACGTGGGGTTACATGGAAGTCACGTCGCTTGATGGGCACCTCTTTGGATGAGGGTGAACTGTGACAGGACAATACTAACTCCTTCATTAGTGGCTGTCCGTTGAAGGTTGAGACAAGTCACCAACGGTCCTTGTTCCAGAGATTTTTTTTTTTTTAAAGGAAAATATAAGAAGGATGAGTTTTCTAATGTGGGAAAGTATTTGAGAGTGACCTATCAACAAGATCAACGGTCTGGATCACCGAAATATGGGTCCCACTTGTTCGAAGAGGGCAGTGGATGTATGTACATATCCTCCCACATGGACGAAAACAGAAAAAGAAAGGGAAGAAACTGAAATTGCCCCGCCACGTCATCTTCAAAGCGTGTATGACGACGGTGACGTGGCGGGCAAGATTGGGGAGTTTGGGATGACGTCAGCTGACGCCACCAACGGAAGGGTCTGAATCGAACGCGGGCCCACAGAAAACGCGGTTTCTGATTCTTTCGTAGTTGTTATGCGAACGCTCGGCTCGGCTCGGCTCCCGCTCGAAAGGAGCTGTGGAGTGGGCTCGTGAAAAGACAAACATGCCCTCGAGTACTGGAGAAGGGGTGGTAAGCAGAGTTTGATTGTTCGTACACATGCGACCGTTGATTTCTCGAATGTAGTGCATATGATTCGATTTCAACCGTTCATCCAATGAACTGCAATGTTTAATTCAAGGTTTTCTATAGTATATTGGGTATTGTACCGTCCAACATCAATATGGCTCATGTCCAATCGGTCCATGGCTAATAAGTATAATGAGATTTCAGTTTTGAAAGCCTTATAGAGTTGCATGAAACTCTTCATTTAAAAACTTACAAATTTTCTAAGTCTTAAAATAACCCATAAACTCTAATAATAGAAAGAATAGGAGAAAGATAAGACTTTTTTTTTCCTGTTATTTAATTGAAGAAAAAAGCTCTATGTTACTATGCCAGTATATTCTTGAGATATATAAATATATGTAACTCTCGCCTTTTGTTTTTGTTTGATTATTTTTAGTTTTTGTTTAATTTATTTTTCAATGATTTGACTTGTCTTACATTGATCGTATGTAAGTATTTTTTTCGTAACATGATCAAATGGAGACAATAGATGCCAAGCCAAATCATTTAAGGCTTGTTCCTTTTGAAGGCTACTCGGTTATGATATTAGGTCAGGGCCAAGGATAAATGGCTTAGCATGGTTTATTAGCCTAAGTCAACTATCGAATGGGCTCTTGTTATTTTTTTTTTTTCATAGGATGGATAGTTTTAAGATATTTATCATTGTACATATATGGTTTAATGGAATTCATTAGGTATGGATCATGTTTTACTGATATAAAATTAAGGATACCATAAGAAACATTGTAGATAGAGGATGCTTAAGAAAGTTGTAGATAGAGGATGCTTAAGAAAGTTGTTAGATTGAACCTAATTTCCAACTTTTGATCTTTTAATATTTGCATCAGGGCAAGGGCGGCTCGTTCAAAGTCAAGCTAGTGAATTAGAACCAGTCTTCGTCTTGTCAATTATCACCCCTAGCATCATTGATATAATACACTACTGCTTTGGCAATCCCTATCAAGGGTTCACTCTCTTATTAATGGATTGATCATATGTTTATATCTGGTGTTCTAGAAAACTTTTAAGTAGCTAGGCCATTGGCCAAATGATTATTATGACCAAACAAGTTGGATTATACAGTCATTGTGTCATTTGATTTTTATTTATTTATAGTAAGTTAACAAAATTATTAATTAGATCAATGGTACCAATCATCCTCCCATTCGTCTTTCTTTGAATTATTACTACATTGGATTTTTAGGGCCTAAGTACTTCCCAAAGTGTAGGTCATATATATAGTGCATATTCACAATCCTGTTATGAATGAATTAGCCAACCATTTAAGTATATCCGAGCTACTTGGTAGAAAAGAAAGGGCTAAAATTTTGAGGGAAAGAGACTTGTATTGCACTAGAATTCAAGAGAGATGTCTTTTGAGGTGCCTTCAAAATAATTAGCCATGTCTCTTGTAAAAGCATAAAAACCTTTTAATTATTTTACATTAATTAGTTGGTTGAGATGATATTATATGACAATTATCCAATTACTTAGAATACTCTCAAAATGTTATAAGATAATTCTATATATACTTTCCCTATCTCTACAAGACTCAATTAAAGAAGCATTTTAAAAATTACAGATTTATTGCAAATGGTAGACTATAGTAATAGTTCACCACCATTTTAGAAATGATAAGGACTCAAATGTGGATGTGGCAAATGGAAATATTTGACCATTGCAACCTTGGCTCCATTAGAAATTAGCATAATTTGAAAGTGACACATGATGGATAATCTTCACCATAAATCGATGCTAGCTCAAATTCAACGGGTGAAACCAGATGGTTAAGTTCGTTTGTCAAGGGACATGATTTTTCATACATGTATCCCACTTGTATGAGATATAAATCACCTCCATGAATGGTCTATGGCAGCCTTCCAGGCAAGGCCAAATTATTTCATCTATGGGTGATGAAAGACTGAATAGAATCTCCATGCTGGAAGCAGACTGTGTGGTGTGCCACACACCACCAACCTGGGTAATGTGTTGATGTCACCAAGTTCGGCTGGCCCCACCATGATGTATGTGTTACATCCACATTCAAACCTCAAGTGAATCACACCTCAGAAAGTAGTGGGACAATGATGCCCTGATTTGAAATTAACCTTTGTAGGGTCTACCATGACTTTTGTTTTTCATCCAACCTGCTCATAAGGTTACACAGACCTAGACTTGGGTGAAGGGTAAACACAAATATCAGCTTGATCCAAAACCTTTGTGGGTCCCAAGAAGATTTCAATGGTAAGCATTCAATCCATAATACTGCATTCTATGGTGTGGTCCACTTGAGCTTTGGATCTGCCTTATTTTAGGGCACACACCCTAAAATGATGTCACGAAATGGATGGACAATGTGGATGTAATACATACATCATGGTGGGATCCATGGAACAACATGCAACGAGGTGTAGTGTCTGGCACACCACACAATCGGCTTCCCTCAGTGCTGCTTCCACCTTAGCCAAGAAAATACACTGCAACCAAGGTTGTCCAATCGTGTGGCCCATTTGGGATGTAGCGTTTCCCAAAAAAAAAAAATAATAAAAAAGTAAATAAAACATTGATGGGATGATCTTAACCGTCTGATTTGGCCTGCTGATTGGATAATCATCTTTCAACCCTCATTTCGATGGCGATCAATTGGACTCAAGATATCTTAACCTCTAGCTATATGATTTCTAGACTACGATCCATCCTCAGTTAGCCGACAGTCAAGAATGCAACTGACATATATAGGTGATGTAGAGGTGCACGGTAGAGAGTCACCACCATCTAAAGTTGACAATGAACTCTCCATTGAGGACCACCGCTCAGCCTTCCAATCAAAGCACCCATTCTTGATCGGACAGCTAGCAAGTGGGGGACGCTGGTGTGGCCCATTCACCTAACTGTTGTTTCACACTTATAATATTGAGTACTATAGTTGCAACACACATTGATAGAGCAGTGGCAAATAATAAAAGTGTAGATGTTATTATAATTTATATACAAGTATGTTATACGCAGAGAAAGAAAGAGATATGCATTTAAAGATAATTAACTTTTTTTTTCTAAATTTTCAAGTATAGTGTCAACTTCATTCTTTTCATCTTCTTAATTTTTTAGTTGACATCCTAAGCTTAGCTAGCATAATAAATACACGGGGTAGATGTCATATACTAATCATGGTTGGCCCACATAGCCTTTATTACATGGGTTTCTAATCTATACTTAGTGCTTGCTCCTGCTTAAAGTGGAGAAGATGTGGAGCCAGCTACTTACATGAAACTATGAAATCACAGCGATATCCTCTCGCTAAAGGGACTACTGCATCCCAACTTCCATTTATCTATTATTATTGTTAAAACTTATTACAGGGGTAAAATTGACCAAACACAACTTGCCCTAGAGCTTTGCTAAGTAGTAGGTACAAGCCAGCTAATGAAAACACCACACTTATGCTAGCTATGAAACATAAGTTAAACCATCACGTGGACGTCACTGTCTTGATGCTACTTTGAAATGATGAAGGTGGTCGACTCAATATAGGTATGTCATGATGTTAGAAATGTACACCAGACTAATTACTTCTCTCGTGGTTAGATTTGATTGGACCATGGCTAATTACCAATAATGAACTCCATCTAATATGTACTTAAAACCAACGACTCTTAGATATATTTTAATAGGTTCAATTTCAAAAATAACTTGCCGTCCAATCAAATCCTACTTACCAGTAGCTTATTAACTTTGATATAGATACGAAGTAGTATCAAATCCGTAGCGGTGGTTGGTCCATTCACCTCAAAAACTTTGGTGGACCAACCTTATATTTATGCAGTTATTTTGGCCTAACTCACTAGTGGACCAAACCTCATTTTTTAAACTAGGGAGTAACCTTGTGATGGATGGCTGGCATGCTGTACATGTCTGCCACCCAAGCATATATGGTGGGGTGTGTAGATGCATATCAGGTTAGCAAAGCTCCATGAGTATTTCCACACTAGTATATTAAAATCTCATTAACTTACCATAATAATAGTCTTTTATATATTCTTTCTTAAATTGAAAAGAGCTAACCCCCACGCATTGTTAAGGCAAGGGTATTTTAGTCATTTAATAAAATGTTGGCTTATCTTTAAAGGAAGTGGATTGCGTCCTGCCCCCGCCTAGAGGGGATTGGTCCAGGCAGGGACTCTGTGGGGCCCACTTTAATGTATGATTTTTTAAATAAAAAAAAAAAAAATCCATGCCGTCCAATCATTTTTCCAAATCTTTTTAAGGTAGGCTCGTGTGGACCACACAGTAATCTTATGAACAGGTTAGATGGAAAATAAATATAATGGTGGGCCAACGGTGGGTGTCATTATTACCACCGTTCCTATGGTGTGGTCTACTTGAACCTTGGATCTGCTTCATTTTTGAGTTCATACTTTAAAATGATATCAAAAAATGGATGGACGAGATGGATAATACACATACATCATGGTGGGTCCCACATAGCTCCTGCCTGGATCGAGTCAGTTCGGTTCCATCAATCAAGGAGGCCGGACCAAGGCGAGCCACCGGATTCATGAGCATCACGTGCGCTGCCGCGCGACAGCCATGTTCTATCGGTGAGGAGGCACGTGACTGAGTGGACGAGAGGATATTCCGTGGAATATTCTCCCCTAAAACCACTCCCCGGATTTCATGCAAGAAAACCCGGTTTTTTTATTTTATGTTTTTGGCGGCAATTAGGAAAGAAGAGAGATTGTATTGTAAAGGAAGGGAGAAGCAAAATCACATGAAACTTCCTTCTCTTGCAATAACCGATATCTTCCATGCCGTGTACTCTTTCCTTTAACTTCCTCTCTCCCGTTTTTCTACTTGTGGGGCCCATGTTTTAGTGATCCACACCGTTGGTATGATGGCCTCCCCAGAGATATAGACAACTTATACATGATGGGAAGGGGTCCTACATACCTTATATTAATTTGCATTTTTTTTTTTTTTCAATTGAATTTTGGACCGTTGTGGTAATTCTTTCATGACACATGGGAGTAGGATCGTCATGAAAGAAGGGAGACCAAAAAAGGTCATTCTAAACCTGGCCACACCACATGAAATTTGAGGATCATATGGCAAAGAGCAGGTGGGCCACACCACATAATTTCAATTGTTCTTTGCCATCAGGACGAAGGGAGACAAAAAAAAAAAAAAAAAAAAGCCATTCTAAACCAGGTGTGCCACACCACATGAAATTTGAGGTTTTATGCATGATTTCAATTGTTCTTTGCCGTGTGGCCCACCTGATTTTTGGATTAGCTTGATTTTTAGTATGAACGATGAATGTGAGGGCAATATTCCTACAAGAATAATTTAAACACACCTGGATGGGGTCAACATTGCTTGATATGTGAGGGCAATATTCCTACAAGCATAATTTTTTAAAAAAATAAAAAATAAAAATAAAAATAAAAATAAACGGCTTGATCTTCAGCAGGGTTAGGTTGACACAAAAGACTCCACCCAAAAAGATTGCCCCTTGCGTCATTCTCTGGGAGATTTGGAAGGCTCGAAATGCCGCTAGATACGACGGGATCAGGATTCATGCTCCGTCCATCAGGGACAACGTGAAATGCAGCCTCATCTCTCTGGCCTCCCTGCACCCTGATATCCTCCGCCTCCCCGCCTCCCCACCAGTATATCGTCTTCGGCCGTCTTGGGATTATCTTCTCTTCGTTGGATTGCAGCACCTCCGATTGTGGTCCGGTGGCAGAAACCTCCTAGGGGCTGGAGCAAACTAAACGTCGACGGGTCTGCGATTGGGAACCCGGGCCCTTCGGGTGGAGGCGGCTTATGTAGGAAGGATACAGGCGACTTCATCTTCGGTTTCTCTGCTGGCTATGGGCACGGTTCCAACGTCTTTGCAGAGCTCAGGGCCATTCATGATGGGCTGGAGTTTTGTGTCAACTTCGGCCTGCAGCAAATTATAGTGGAGTCTGATTCTCGACTGGTAGTTGATTTCTTAAATGGAGTGTAAAAACCGTCCTGGAAATGGTCTTACTGGTTGGGCCGTATAAATCGATTTCGTTCGAACATACAAGTCATTTTCTCCCACATTTACCGCGAGGGTAACGACCCAGCGGATGGGTTGGCCCGCTGGGGTAGTAGGTGTCAGGAGTCCTCTCTAATAAGGGACTTCGCCCTCCTCCCTCGCCGGGTCAGGGGCAGCATTTTCCTTGACAAAGTTGGCCTCGATTCAGTTCGGTTGGCTCCAGTCAGGTTAGTCCAGGCTAACTCAGTCCGAAAGTCTCTCAGTCCTCTACTTGTAATGTAATGAGCAGTCCACTGTACATGATCGCTGTGTATTGTCCATTTATGATAGGTACCTATCATGCTCTTTTAATCCCCGAAAGTCCTCATGTAATTCTCTGATTATATGAATGAATCAATCTTTTAAAAAAAAAAAAAAAAGACTCCACCCAAGAGGTTCTAGACTTGCTAATATAGCCATAAAGGTAGTGAAATCGTACTCACGCAGAGAACTGAACACATGTAAGTGTTAGAATTTAATATTGCTGGATTACCGAAAAGACCTCTTATAGAGATCACATTATCCAACCTTTAAGACAATCCAAACAGATGATCGATAAGGCCCACCTTATAGAGATCTTACAGTAAGTGCCTACTATTTACAATAAAGGCTTTTCTTGCACCAAGATATTGTTGCCTTCATGTATAGTGCTTGAAAAAGATTCAACCGTGCATGTTGTGTATACGCACATGTTGGGCGAGTTACTGAATATGACTTGAATCGAACCAAACCCTTTGTGACCCCACGCCCTAAAATATATTGATTAAAACTGGATCTGAGAGATTAACCATCTACCTAACCACCAATTACAAGGAATCAAGTGATTTGTAAAGGGAAGGATTAGTCCATCAGATGAATTCTTTTTTGCCTTGGAAGCAAGGATTTTCTATTACAATGCTGATATCTTGTATCATCTAATACAATATGCTCAAAAGCAGAAATAAAGCCAAGTGATAATTTTATTGAATTGGCAAAGAATGTAGTATAATTGGCAAATAAATAAAAAGTAGAGAAGAAAAACTACTAATTAGTTGATCCTCAACTTTCAAAACAATAAGATGAAAATGGATAAGCAAGATTGACTGAAGAAACAAAATAGGTCTAATCATCATCTTGAAACATTAATTAGGTATATATCCTGCATCATATTTTTTATTATTCTAAAGTAACACTTTGATTTGATGATTCTAACCATGTGATTTATTGTTTATGAATAGTAGATAGTTGTAACAAATTGGCCCCATTCAAAGGGTTAGGATCATTTGATGGTTGTGATTCTTGCACCATGGCTTGCTCTTAATTATACAAATGAATGAATAGTTCAAGTGGACAATAGATCCTCATGACCGATTGTCATCCTCTTCCTCGGTGTGGCAGGTTTTGTTTGCATTTTTTCTATTAGTGTCCCCTGTGGCCGCCTTTAGGTTTTTACGTTCCCTTGTGTGGATACACAATAGGTGTGGTCCCCTGTCTTTTTGTAGGGACTCACCCGAAACATCTGTAAATCTTGCTGATCAATGAAATTTCCGGTTTACAAAAAAAAAAAAAAAAAAAAAGTAGACAATAGATCACCCTGTTTGCCATTTAAAATGTTTGGAGGTGTCATTAACCTCCCCATTAGTTAAACCCATGCGTGTCCATGTGTTTTAGTGATGTTAGCAATGCCCTTACCTTTTGAATGCCACGTGAGACCTTCATTCATCAATCGGGATATATGATTCATTTAATGGTACCATTGGAGCAAGTCATGGTACAAGAATCACACCAATAGGATGATCCTAACCCTTTGAACGGGCCAATTTATTATAACCATCATTTGTTTAAGATCTATAGAACACATGGTTTGAATCATGAACTAAGTGCTACTTTGGAATAATAAAAAATACAAAGTGGGGTCTATTGAATGAATGATGATTGGACCTAATTTGTTTCTACATTCAATCTTAATTGTCTATTTTCCATGCTAGTGATTGGGTGCTTAAGATCATTTGAGTGGTGTGATTTTTACACCATGGCTTATCCCTAGTTGTACAAAAGAGTGGACCGTTCAAATTGATGATTAAACATCCCACGTGTCAATTAAAAGCTTTAAAGATGTTACTAATTTTCCCACAACAAACCAAACCCTTTAAATGGCATAAGGGATGACGTATTGTGATCTAAACCGTTCATTCCTTCACACAACCAGGAGGAAGCCATGGGGGAAAATCCTGCTGATTGGGGGATCTTAAGCTTTCAACTCATGGCATGAAAATAGATAATCAAGATTGACTAGAGAAACAAAATAAGTCCAATCATCATCTTAAAACATCTGGTAGATAGATTCCACTTTGTATCTCTTATGATTCCAAAATATATAACAATTTAATTTGATAATTCTAACCATGTAATTTATAACTCGTAAACAAAGGAGGTTGTAATAAATTGGCCCGATTCAAAAGGTTAAAATCATGATTCTTGCACCATGTCTTGTACACCCCATGTGCCATTTAAAGGACATTAACAATATGCATAGGCATGAGAAATGTTCCGACAAGTTTGATCTTATGGTTAAGTGGGCTATGCTAATCTTATACCATGATGTGTATATTGCATCTGAATTGTGCATTTGGTGTACTCGCCTTCTAAACAAAATCTGCTGTATCCAAAACAAAGGTGGTCCACATCATTTGAAATAGTGCAAAATTATGCCTAAAACATCTAAAATCACTTGAGCTTTCGAATGGCCTGAAATTTGGTCGAACCCCTGATCTAGTTGACACACACAATGAGGGTCGGATATCTAAACTGCATCTTGGTGGGCTCCACAAACAATTAGAAAGCTTTTAATGAGTTAACATGAACTCTCAACTACTTGTGGGGTGTAGCCCACCAACCTTTTTTTCTTTTCCATTTTTTGGAGAAAGGTGGGAGCACACCATGTATAATTTAAATGATAGGGGCATAAAAAATTTACCTTTCAAAGGGAGGGTGGAGCCTAACCCCTTCAACAAGCTTTATATAGTTATCAAAGCCTGTAACCAATGAGAGAGAGAGAGAGAGAGAGAGAGAGAGAGAGAGAGAGAGAGAGAGAGAGAGAGAGAGAGAGAGAGAGAGAGAGAGAGAGCCCAGAAAAAGAAAATCTAATCTAGCTTATGAATATGAACATACCACACATGCATAAGAGATGATAAGTGCTAGCTCGGAATTGAAGGCATTTGGGGCTCAAGTAACTTACCTTAGTAATTTCTAATGATTAAGTAGATAAGTGTGCTTTGGTAAACAATATATTTATCAGCCAAAGGAGTAAAAAAGTGTGTTCTGTTTCCAACATCACATAGTACTTATCCTTCGAAATTTTCTGTTTACCATTAATATCCACCATCCATCATGTGGGTCCAGTCTTTGATGTGGACAATTCATTATGTTGGGCTCAGCGGACCTCTCTTCAATGCGAACATCCATTGTGTGGGGCCTTACCTTCAATGTGGACCATCCATGCACCTTGGATGTTGGTTGTCCATCATGTTGGACATTGGATGTGGTCATCCATCATGCGAGGCCAACCTTTAATGTGGATCATCCATCATGTTGGGCCCAACTTTAAAGTGAGTCATCAATTATGCACGGCCTGCCTTGGATGTGGGTCATTCATTGTTAAAGGTCAACCTTGGATGTGAATTGTCCTCATGTGAGGCTCACCTTGATATGGGCCATCCATCATCTTGTGGCCCACCATTAATGTTATTGCCCATCATGTGGGGCCTAACTTTAAAGTGAGTCATTGATTATGTAGGGCCTGCCTTGGATGCAGGTCATTCATCGTTAAGGGTCGACATTGGATGTGAATTGTCCTCATGTGAGACTCACCTTGATATGGGCCACCCATCATCTTGTGGCCCACCATCAATGTTATTGCCCATAATGTGGGCCCCACCTTTACTATCCATTGCCCATCATGTGGAACCCACATTTCATGTGGACTGTCTATCGTTTGGCCCCACCTTCAATGTGAGACATCAATCATGTGGCGCCCACCTTGGATGTGGGCCATTCATCATTAGGAGTCGACCTTTGTTATGGAACGATCCATTATGTGGGCGCACCTTGATGTGGGTCATCCATCATGTGAGATCCACGTTCAATGTCCGCCATGCATCTTATGGAGTCCACCCTTGATGTGGACTGTCCATCATGTGGGTCCCACCTTCAATATGGGTCGTCCATCATGTGGGGCTCACCTTGGATGTGGGCGATTCATCATTAGGGGTCGAACTTTGATGTGGATCACTCATTATGTGGGGCCCACCTTGATGTTGGCCACCCATCACGTGGACCCACCATCAACATTATTTGTTCATCACGTGGGGCCCACCTTCAATGTCCAATGGCCATCATGTGGAGCTTGTTAGGGAATTGTAGAAGCAAACTCTGAATTTGAATCACACAACGAGAAACAAACACAAACAAAGTATGCACAGGAATACATGATTTTACATGGAAAATCATTACAAGAAAAAATCACAACACAAAGAAACAAGTAAATCTATTATGAAAACGAAAGTACAAGTGATGGAATCACTTACGAATAGAGTTGGGCATGGGACGACTCGCTCGACTCGACTCATCCGACTTGTTCAGGGCCGACTCGATCCGAATTAAATGGGTGAGTCGGTCCGAGTAGGCTTCGCCCAATCTGAACTAAAACCGAGTTGAGTCCGAGTTACCCGGTAACACGACCCGATACTCAATCCGGTTAGACTCGACTTGATTCGAAACTCGACTTGACTCGATTCGAGTATATATATATATATTTCGATAATAAAAACCCTAATTTATCAATCTCTAACGCTATCGCCTGATCCGAAACTCTTATCCTCTCATCTCTCTCTCTCTCTCTCTCTCTTCCTCATCCTCTCCTTCCAATCCACCCACCGCATCACTCATCCTCTCTCTCTCATCTCTCTCTCTCCTCTCTCTCTCTCTCTCCATCCTCCTCCTTCGCCTCATCTCTCTCTCTCCATCGTCGAGTTCCAGCCCTCGGCAACCACCCACTCTCTCTCCAATCGAAAGATCTCTCTCTCTCTCTCTCTCATCTCTCTCCTCTCTCATCTCGAGTCTCATCACCCTCCTCATCATCCTCTCACCTCTCTCTCTCTCTCTCTCTCCCTCCTCTCTCTCTCTCTACGGACAGTCGGACAGCCACTCACCACCATCACTACCCTCCTCCTACTCTCTCTCTCTTTCCTCTTCACTCCCTCCCTAACTCATTTCTTTATTCGATTCAGTGCCAACTTGACTCGACTCAATACTTTTGACCAGGTCGGATTCGATTCGAATTAGTCCAAGCAAGACCCGGACTCGGTACCAAGTTGGATCGAGTTTGGGTCAGACCTATTTCAAAACTGGATCAGGTCGGGTTAGCCCTAATTCGGTCTAACTCGACTCGATGCCTAGCTCTACTTATAGATGCAAAAACCCTTGTTAAAACCCTAACTTCTCTCTATAATAAGCACATACCCTAATCCTCCATTACACCCATACATATTGACGTAGGGATGAACATGATGAGGTCGATCACCGTCTTCCTTAAGGATAACTACTCTGAATCCACGGAGCTTCTCTGGACTCCTCACAGAGACTTCTCGAATCCACGAGGAAAGAGAGCAAGAAAATATAAATAAATTCTAATAAATTCAAATTTTAATTGATTAATGAAAAAACAAGTTCACAACCCTTTAAATAGGGATACCAAGCAATAAGAGAGAAATCAGAAGCAAACTATAACTAAAACTCCTAGAAATTCGTAACTTACTATAAATAGTAAATTTACTTTTTATAGTAAGTATCCTATGTGGCTTAACCACGTAATTCTCCTAATTATTCGAAGCACTTTTCATATTGGTCACAACTCCTAAAGCCCAATGGATGAAGAGTTATAATCAAACGAAAACTTACTATTTATAGTAAAAACGGAACAAAACATGGAATTCGACTGTAGATATGATGGAATCTCACAAATTCGGCATGGGTAACCCAGCATAGCAGGGTTGGTTGGCTAAAGTAGCTCGTCCTATCCCCAAAATCATATATAGTACATCGAGTAACTTATTCCGGTTTGCGAGATATGCCTGTTTTAAAGTTTTGACAGTCTTGATGGCTTCTACCTCTAAGCAGGCCTTCTCTGGTCCATCTTAGACATGAAAGTGTCCATGACCCGCTCTACATCAGTCCCCTTCACTTCAAAAGAACTCGTCCTCGAGTTCTCGTGCTACTTCGGTTCATGATACTCAGTCTGGTGTGCCGTAACGATACTCGAATCAAAAGTTATGATCAATTTATAGTCCACCTTCTTTTGGTCCAACCATGCTAGGAATGTATCTGTGACACGTTCTATATCATATATAGTATTACATTCAGAATAGGAAATAAATCGTGCAATTACGCAAAACTGCGTGCACCGTCGCTATAAGCATCGATTGAGTAACCCTTGATCGATCAAGCCCACTATATTTAATCAATCGAACATGCTCAAAAGTGTCTAAAGAATTAACATGAATTTTTTGAATTTTTTTGATCGCTCAAATCTCCAAGGTCGATCGATCAAACCTATCCAAAACTGTCTAGAGACCAATCTGTCTAATCCGGGGTTCACTCAATTAATTGAGTAACCTGTTTGATTGATCGGACGCCCTTGTTTCTGCACAAATTAAAGATATTTATACAACAGAGCCTACATTTGGTGTGACCATCCATTTTGGGCCCTACCTTCAATATGAGGCCACCTTTGATATGGATTATCCATTAAGTGGAGAGAGGAGGGGAGAGAGAGGGGCAGAATAAGTAGAAAAAAAAAGAAAGTTAGAATTTTTTGCTAATGATTGTAAGTAGCTTTTAAGGTGTTAACTTACTTTTGAAAGGAACCAAACATGCCCTTACAGGTTAGGCCGGCATGAAGCCAGACTCAAGGATGCAAACTGCCTAAAAGACTCTCATCAATGGAGCCAGGCCAAAAGCTTTACTATATCAAGAAGATTACGATTAGAACGGGTTTTTATGCCGCCACACCCATTGTTGATCTGAGACTACATAATCAGCTTCATGAGTTGCAACCCGAATGTGCAGCCAACTCCATGGACACCACAGCCCATCCACAATCAACTTCATGAGCTACAACCCAACTTCGTGGTGTGGCCCACCTACCTCACAGATCTGGCTAGATTTTGGGCTATGGGCCTAAAGGGTGGTGATGACATATCTGATGGATGGGGTGGATGTCCAACACACAAAATATTGGGGCCCACAGAGCTCAACCTTACCATAACTTATAGTATGGTCAACCTTATAGGAACATTTCCACGAATCCACCTATAGAACTAAATGGAAGGGAGCACAAGGCCTGATTTTTAGCTTGACCCTGCATCCAAACAAAATGAAGGGAGACTGGCTTGAATTGCATATGCACAACACAAGTGGGCTCCCCACTCAAATCACCCTAATCACCCTCCCATCTTGTTCCTTGTGCTGTGGCCCACTTGATTAATGGTTCAATCTGATTTTTGGCCTTGGAGGCAACATGAGCTAAGGCATTTGATGGACAAGTTAGATTATGTGCATACATGAGAAAGAAGAAAGTTGTGACAAGTAAACAAAATCGACCCATCAAAGGCCTGAAAATAGAAAAGAAGGTGAATAAATGCACTAAAAACATACATAAGTAGATTCAAAGAACATTTGACAAGATTCACCAACTTATTTCTTTCCAATTTAGGTACAAGTCATGACATTGAAATTGAGAGAATGCAATAAAATTTCATGAGAAGATGTTTTAGTTCAACAGTATAATAAATGCTATTTGTTTTGGAGGGTATTAGTAGATCCAAAGGATATTCATTAGCTCTTTTTTTTTTCCTACATTTTTTCAACAGGTAGCTAGTTGCAAAGTAGCTGTTTGATGTTCTATGTGGAAGGGGGGGAAAAGCACTAAAATTAGGTGTTAGAGATAGACCTTTCCAAGAATCAAATAAAAGCCTTATTGTTTTGTATGGTAGTAGTAGTTAAAAAGAATATTTCATGTGATTAATGAACTTATTATTAAAGGCTAGGAATTCCATAAGAAGTTCTTCTTGGAAATTAAGGAATGAGGAGCTATATATATTGGTGTTCAATTCTGACAAGTGGGCCCCATGGTTTCCTAACCCATGCCATCGGTGTGTTGATAACCCAACGGTGGATGATAGCATGCCCCAAAATCTAGATTGGAAGACACAAGTACCTAACTTTTCGAGGCGAGATTGAACTGCTTTTGTAGTTGTCTTCTTAACCGTCTATTGGTGGACCACGAATAGAAAGGTTAAGATTGTACATCAAGGAGATGGGACAACTCATACCAGTGGTCCAGATTACAAAACGTTGGCTTCCACATGGCAGAACTAAAAGCTGGTATATATACACCATGAAATACGGTCCACTCCTGATATAACTTCTTAGATACTGAATTAGGGTTTTCTAGAAATAAACTGCTAGTTTGGAAGGTGTTATTGGTTCAATGAAACTCTGTCACATTCATGAAACTCATCCTTACAATAAATCAATTTCATGACTAAAAAAAAAAAAAAAAAAAACCTTATCTATAATGTAATATTTTGAACGGTTGAGATGGAATGAGTAAATGAGATAAAAAACGAATGAAAAAGAAACAAGAGAAAAAAAGCATGCAGCAGATAGGTTATGTTCTTAGGATTTCATGTATTGAATTGAAAGCTATGTACAGGTGAAAAGCACATCCCACGATATTCATGAACTGATCTTTGGACTTCCACGTGGAATTTGAGGGAAAGCTTCTTTAATGTCTCAAAAGAAGGAGATTAAGATCGAGATTGTTTTATAAAACTTGTCATATAAGTGGGACATCCCTGCCGTGTATCAGGTGGGACACACCATATTCATGATCCGTACAAACACTCAGGCATCCAACTGTCAGGTTGGTGGCACATGCAAGGAAACATCGAAAGATCTAACAAAAACGTTGCAAGTTGTTCAAAGACCTTCCTTTCTTTTCATACATGAGCAGCCTAGGTGATACTTGAACAGCCTTCGCCCAGATCATTACATGGTGTGTCCACCTAATTCACAGCTCGGATTTGTCACATCCGCAACAGTTGACACGTGCGTATGCTTGTGAGGGGTCGGTTAAAAGACCAACAAATGAACTACCATGTACACGCAGTAAATAGGGCCAGTTTTCTATCTCCGCAGGCACCAGCACACGCAGCACATGCAATTGACAGCTCAGGAAGCGTGTGGGACATTCTACCGTTGCATAAGTCGGCTCCAACGGTAAAGATGAAGATAGACCAGAACCCAGAAGGCCCACTCATCAGCTAGGCTACCCCAATACGAAATAGGTAGATGGTAATAACACATTTTTAACGGTTCACATTCAAACTCACATATGCAGGCCACCTGATGAATTTACCATCGGATTCTTGCTCATTTTCTGGTTGGCCCACCTTACGAACCGCTCAGATTGTCCAACAAAGTTGACAGGTTGACAGGTATGCTAAAGGGTGCATGTGGGGCTACCAAACTCTGTAAGATGGTCTGCATTCAACGGAATAATCATCATAGTACTTTGTTGTGTTATAATTTTCATGGGATTCTTTACAACAATAAAATGTAAAAATAAAATAAAATAAACTTATTATTTGGAATGAGATAACAATCCCCATTATCTTAGCAAAATAATAGCAATAATAAATAAATAAGTAAAAAAGATATAATAATCCCATAACAAGATCAATCAATCAAAAAGGAATTGAAATCAACCCATGTGGCCATCTATTTAATATTTCAAAACAATAACAACAACAACAACACAACAACCACAATGAAGAAAGAATGCACCAAAATTACACACAGGAGATGGGTTATGTTCAACAAAAGAATACATGTACATTAGTGTTATATTCATGACCTTTCTATTCTATTCTATTTCTCTATAACAATATAAGCTATATGGTCTACACATCTGAAATCTATACAAACATTTCTGAACTAAAATGCACTTCTCCCCTTATGACAACTGAACAGGAGAAGCCTCTTGGAAAATCTAACATTCTTCTTATATTATTTCAGTAATTCCACAAGCATTCCAAATCAACTGGGCCATCTGAAGAAGGTCCATCGAGATTATCATCGCATCCATTTCTGCCTATCTGATCATGTTTTGAGATCACAGATGAGATCTCTGTGTTCACATCAGTACTCGCCCCCGTATCCTGCGAAACCATTGACTGGTTAGAGAATTGCTCTAACTTGCACTGAGTCTTCAATCCAGATGATTCCTGGGTAGCAGCTAATGCTCTTAGCATTGCAAGATCAGGTGCTTTGAAGCCAGAGGTTGTGAAGCTTGGGGTTGGATTGTTCCTGAGCTGATTCAAGTACCCGAAGTTTGCTGATCCTGGAAGGGACAGTATGGGGTTTTGGTGTGAGATCTGAGGGTAGATAATTGAGTTTGGAGATGGGACACATGGGTTTCCTTGATGGTTGAGATTTGAGTAGTTGTTGGGCAGAAAGATCTTGTCATCTTGTTGATTATCCATGGCTGTAGAGAAGTAGGAAAGATGAATTCCATTGGATGGTCTTGATGCTGCCAGTGTCGATGTCCCTTTGAAATCATCATCATCGCTGAAGAAGCTCGTACTGGGCCTGTTTGGATTGAAAAAAGGAGTATCCAAGAGAGGAGGCATGGAAGGAGAATCCATTAGATCATCTTCAAATGAGTTCATTCTCAACAATCCAGAGATTGGATTTCTTTTAACGCCTGTACTCTTGTGAAACACCCTACAAACAACCCATTCATCCTGCAATTGTTGAAAACCACTGGTTAGAGAGAGAGAGAGAGAGAGAGAGAGAGAGAGAGAGAGAGAGAGAGAGAGAGAGAGGGTCCGTGTTAAAAGTAAAGAAAAACCATGACTTGAATGGAAAGAGAAAAAAGGGAGGCAAAAGGCCAGTACCTTTGCAGTTTTGGGGAGGTTGTAGTAAGAGAATTTCCCTTCTAGCCTGTATTCATGCATGACCCAGTTGGTTTTCTCTCCTTTGGGTGCCCTTCCCCTATAGAAAACAAGAGTCTTTTTCATCCCAACAAGACAACCTTTTCCTTTGTAAATCTCCTTATCCTTGCCTGTTGCCTTCCAATACCCAGCTTCTGTAGCCCTATTTGTTCTCATGCCTGTTGGGTACTTCCTATCTCTCTGACAGAAGAAGTACCATTCCTTCTCTCCCATCTTAGCCTTACCTAAAAACAACCACAATTACATGAAAATCAGACCCCATACCTTACATAAAAATCAGACCCAAAATCTAATCTATCTACATACATAGAAAATGAAACAAATTAAAGTAAAAGCTTACTTGGTAGATCCCAAGGCTCGCACTTGTTCAAATCTACCTCTCCTATGGCTCTTGCACTGAAGCTGGTATTCAAGACCTTCTCTGTAAGATAGTGGGTTATGATCTCTTCATCTGTGGGATGAAACCTAAAACCAGGTGGCAGATCTATACACTCATCTCCTTTTGCGATAACTGAAACTTCTCCCATGCTTGCACCCTCAACACCCATTTCCATTTACAAAATAATAATTTTTTAAAAAAAAAACAATCAAAGGCACCCAATAATCCTACCACAACAAAGAGGGAAAAAAAAGAAGATGAAAAACTATTCAGAGAGAGAGAGAGAGAGAGAGAGAGAGAGAGAGATGTTTATGTCTTTGGGAGGGGATTTCGAGGCGCTATTAAGAAAGAAGAATAAGGGAAAGAGGGCCACTTAAATAGAGGTTTTCTCACAGCCTAATATCCGTGCTTTGCAAGGCACTTCTCCAACAAGCCTCTCGGCTCATTTGTATTTTTCTGTTGCAGGAGTTATTTGATACACTGCGGGACTATAAATATCCATGTACATCAATCACATGCCCTAACTCAGTCAATTTTCCGAGTCTTCAGCCCCAAGACTCAGTAATACCTATAAGGATTGATGAGTCGAGTCAAATATTGAATTATTCAAATGAGTTAGATCTAACCTTAGATGAGTTATGACCTATCATAATTTCCTTTAGAGCCTTCATAAATTTTGATTGAGTTGAGTCAACTCAGCTGAGGTTGAGTTTTGAACTGTCCAGATTGTGGACTTCATTGCTGACGTGGACATAATATAAAACTTATACTAGAATGGATTATTGTAGTTATTATCCTAGTGATGCGTACCACAGCGTTACATTAATCAAAGGTTAGGATAAGTCCAAGGAATCATTTGATACTCTGGTTATGTACAATGCTTGATACACTAGCACTTCGAAAATGGTACATTTGGCAAACACCAACTCAAAACTAGATTAATTAGCAAAATTATAGAAACCACTGTTGCTAAGTCACAGTAAAAAAAAATCAGATTGAAGAACAATTTGATTATCTAATTCGTGGACACCTGTTTGTCGAAATAAGACCATTGGATGTTTCATTTTAATTCAATCATAAATGTCCTCTAATTTGATAGTTAGATAATTACATGATCTTAATATTTGGTTCATGATAAATATAAATTCGGTGTACACAATGTGAATAGTTTAATTTAACTTACTTGAATTAATATATGTGAGCCCGTGTATCATCCATCAAAGTTGGCCAGAGTATCAAAGTATTTTTTGCTCTCAGTTCAATTTATCTCATTTTGGGAATGTGCCCACGTGTAAAGTGGGGCCCAAGATTTGAAGGTATAGTTTGGAATGGGGTTACATGCATTCCATGTACACAGCCGATGTGTGCATGTTCATATATAAAATTACTCTCTCAAAGTATCAATGTTTTAATCTCTCTTTTTTTTGAGGTGTTACTGAGGAGATTTCTCTTCCCTGACTCTTCTAAAACAGTTGCAGAAAGGTGGTGTGTATGTTCGGGACCCATGTTTTCGGCACCGATTCCTATAATGAGAATACACTGGCAGACTACAAGAATCCATACTCACTAACAAATCCAATGCATGTACAGTACATCATCACCTCGATCCAAACTGTCCAGTTCGTTGTCCCCACCGTAGGTAATATAAAACTATAAAATTGGATTGTTTGGATGGTTGAGATTATCATACAATGTGAATTTTTCGTTAAGATTCTTATAAAGCAAGTTGCATTACTTGGACGGTTTGGATGGAAGTAAATGTGTGCCACCTTTATTTGGGTGCAATATGAATGAAAATGATGAGGAAAGATGCGCATACAGCCGGATCTAACACTAGAAATTCACATTGGTCTTTGTTCAATGTATGGAAATTCTCTCATTGTGACAAAGGAAGAAAATGTCAAATACACAAGCTATCTTGGCTTGGCTTAGCTCGGCTCTGACTCAAGTGAGTTTATCCATTTAATTATCAGCTGCGACTGGAGCTCTCTCTCTCTCTCTCTCTCTCTCTCTATATATATATATATAAGTTCAAAATCCTTGACTCGAACTTGGCTCGGACAAGTCAAATTATTGACCTGGCCGGTGAATACGTGAAAAAAGTGAAAAATAAAAGAAAGTATTGATTATCATTTCGGTATACCATGGCTGAATAAGGCATTCAAAAGTTATATGCATGGCATTTGCCACTTTAGGTTCTATCATCATTGATACAAACATGACATGGTAAAATTTGATTGGATAGGGTGCTTACTCATGCATTAGGGGTAGACTCACAGAAGTTTCAACACCAGGTCATGCGAGTACCCATTGTGGTGATAAATCTAGTGTAATGTGAGTGCATGGGTGGGTGTGTGGGGTGTGAGCGCGTGTTTTAAAATTTATAAAAATAAAAATAAAATAAAATAAAAAATTTGATCGGACAGTAAATTACTGTCAGTGTTAATCACAAAGCTTATATGATACGGGTTCAATACCGGCATGACATGATAGAATGATTGGATGAAAGGTCGTTGCCCAAAATGATTCCCATAGCTTGCATTAAGATGCAAACTATGTACAACTTTGGCTTGAACCTAGCTTCCTCCCTTCTTAGGGGGCGTTTGGCAGGTGGATTTAACTGGAATTAGGTGAGATAGGATTACTTTAGTACAATAATTACCCGTTGTCAAGGATTGTCTTAAAATTCTTGATTTATAAGGACATTGTATTCCATTGTATGTCATGGATACAACGAAAATCCACCATTCTAGAAAGTACGTTGTTTGAAAAAAAATCACACGCAACCAGCTTTTCTAGTGTTGTGATGAATGGTGGAGCCAAAAAATGAGTAGATCCATAGCTTACATAGACCACAGCCTGGAAAGCAGTGGGGATAATGACACCCACCATTAAAATCCTAAAGCCCATCATGAGGTTTATTTGTCATCTAACCTAAACAAAGGAAAACACAACAGCTTGATCAAAAACTTCTATAGCAGTAAAAAATAAAATTAAAAATTAAAAAATTTATGGCCGGCCTTCAATCTCCATTAGCTTTTATGGTGCCGTCCACTTGAGCTTTGGATCTACCTGATTTTTATTATCATGTCCTAAAATAATCTTGAAAAATGGATAGCTGGTGTGTATATAGCCCATACATTACAGCGAGACGCACAAATCTTACTGGCAACAACATTGCCTTTTGTTGGATTTTCACATGAATTTAGAACATCTCTCACCACTCGTTTACAAAAACTATAGAAATCTCACATAAGACTAAACAATATTCCATCCCACCTATAATCCCAACCTTTCCTAACATATTTTCAAATGTTGGATGGAATTTGCATAGACTAAATGCAATTCAATCCCACCTAATCCCATCTAATACCATGCACCAAACACTCCTTAAATATGATAGGATTTAATTTGATGGCATCGAACCAATTAAATACTGCTATCGTTGGGATGGAGGGACCTTCAACCTAATGGAGAAGTTTACAATCACATCTATTTAAAAGTGGTTCAGCCAAGTGATGGAAAGTTTCCAGTTCCATTGATTTGGAAGTTGTTTAGTTGAGTATGTATTCAATTGCCTATCTCTGATAAGAGTGTCATCCATGAAATTAATAAAAGCATAGGCAATCTTGATATGAGTTCAATCAATTCCAGTTGGCAGACAATTGAATTTTTTTCATTATTAACCGTCCAATAAATGTCCACCTATCTAATTATAAAATTATCTATCAATCTTCATTTTTAATTGATGATGCATCTAAGCTAGCTAGCACCGAATATTTGGATTACTTACTTGCCACGTGGGCAATTTCTGTATACTTTTAGGCGTGTGAGTTTCATCCATCACAGTCTGCCAGCGCATCAAGGTCTTTTATTTTGACTAGTGAAAAATAAATAAAATCTAACAGGAATCTTCCCAAGTGATTCGTTCTGTCAACTCATCCACCGTAAATATGGCCACGTGTCATAATAAGCCGTCAAAATTTGAACGGACCATAGTGTGAGAATCACAGGACCATCCTGTCCGTCCGATACGATGCATTTGATGGACGGTTAATAAGAAAATTTGTCAAAATCGAGTTCAGTGGTAAAAATCAAATGGTTAAAGATCATAAGATCTGGGTGAAATTCGGGCTATCATCCACCACACAGAGGTCAAAGATTTTGACGGTCTAGATTGGCGTTCGTGTGACTTGATGAGATGCTAAAAATGCTACTCTGTGGTAAACTATGACGGTAGCGTGAGAAAATTTGAAGTTGGTCTACCTGGTGAGAGTTCACCACCACTTTATATGTTTTGTGGAGACTTGATGTCTCATCTATATCGGTATCAGAATCTGCTGCAACAGCGGTTGTAGAAAGCGCGTGCCACACCTGAGATAAATACAGTCCATAAAAATGAGAATGTGGCATCCACTCCATCAAACAGTTGATAAACCTCATTTCCACCGTACATAAGAAAAATTAGATTGAAACAAAACTCAGGTGGGCCACACTATATGAATTATATAAAATCCATACGATGTGGCCTAGTGACTTTTGGGTAAGGCTGATTTGTGGAATGTACTTTCATCCTAGTAGAGTTCACCTGATGAACAGGTAGGATAGCATTTAAAAAACAACTAACATTACTAACATGAGGTTTCAAAACTGATGGACGGATAGGATCCCACACAAACATCACGGAGGCCCACAGAGGTCAAGTGCTGTGGAAGATTCAGAATCCTTCGCCTATCACTACACGTGGCATACATGTAAGATTATCTGGGGAGCGATAGGGTGAGACCCCGGATTCAGTGATGTGGGTGGGACCCCTGACTGTGGGGCCCACTGCGATGTATGTGGCTACATCCACGGCGTCCATCCGTACTGAAAGCTCATTTTAGGGCATGATTTTTTATTTTTTATTTTTAAATGAAGCTGTTCCAATTCCCAGATGGACCATGGTACAGGAAACAGTGGTGATTGACAATTAAAAACTTCTTGTGGGCCACAAAAGCATTGGATCAAGATGATATTTGTATGGTCTCATCATCTAGGTGTTTGTGACCTTATCAACAGGTTGGATGGCAAATAAATATTCTAGTAGAATCCCTAAAGTTTTTAATAGTGGAGATTCAATCTCCACTATTTTCTGTGGTGTGGTCCACGTAAAATTTGAGTCAGCTTCATTTTTTGGGATCATGCCCTAATTTCAAAATGGCTGGACGGTATGGATTTAAGGCACATACATCACTGAGCCCCACAGGGGTCCCACCCATCCACCCCCAGGGTAGGAGCATGGCTTGAAATTTACTAATTAAATAATCTTAACCATCTGATTTCGAATGTTGAATTTGGACGGTTGACTTGTTCATTTGATTTTTTAAGATATGCTGTGTCCACACTGGACTCCGAGATCTAAATGGTCTTGATTGACCATTCAACACTTTTAAATCAGCAGCCTGAAAAAGGAACAGATAAATCGGAGCCATCAACTGTTTAAATTCACTCATCAGAATTTAGAAGGGGATGGCTAAAGTGGACCATCCAGATGATGACTGACCAGATCAACGGTCTAGATTAACGTGAATGTTTGAAGGTGGAGTAGGGAATCCAATCAACTTTTATGACGTGAGCTGCATGATTGAATTTCTCAGATTTAACAAAAAGTGGGGCCGAACTCGTCTGGACTCGAACTGGAACCGTTATCTTCTCTAACAGATCTGTGGGGCCCACCAATATATAATCTTTAGCTCATGTTAACCGTTGGATGACGCGGGAAAACGGATTTCGCGCGCGAGAGAGAGATTCCAATGCGTAGTCAACGGTTAACTGGACACCTAATCATGTATTTATCTCTTTTAATTTTGAAAGGAAAGAAAACTTTTATACTCTGATAGACTTTGACAGTTGATACGCAGCTAGAAAGTTGCATACGCAGCATATACGTAACTTTAGTTAACCAGTCCAAATCGTCCAAATCGTCGGTTCCTATCTAGATAGCTGTTAAACATAAAATTTATATTGATTCGTATTCCTTCCTAGCCGTTCAAAGTGAAAATATCCAATGGTGCAGATTTATTAGACAGATTATCAGAACTCTTAGGTTAAAGTCGTTTAATCAGACTCTTGGTTGGTGACCTATCCGCATTGAGTCTGACTTGGATCACTCTTTCTCAGTAGTACTAATAGTCGGTGCTTGAAATGTTACGTGGGCTGCCCATGGTGTATGCGTTTTATAACATCCTTTATTTATTTTGCCAGCTCATTTTAAGGTATGAGATAAAAATAAATAAATTATGTATATTGAAATCTATATGGATCACATCATAAGAAGGAATGGTAATTAGATACTTTGGGTTAAAAACTTCTTGCCATCCAACCTGTTGATTTCGTTACACCGACTTGTACAAAGGTAAAATAAAAATATCAGCTTATCCAAAACTTTCATGGGTTGTGAAAAGTTTTTAATGGTGAGAATTTAATTACCATTGTTTCTAATAATGTGTAGTCCACTTGAAATTTAAATTTACTTAATATTTGTTCTCATGTTTTAAAATGAATTAACAATATGAATAAAAAGTCATATTGTAGGGCTTTTTCACTTTTCGTACAAGAGGTGTCGCTGTAAAGCCCAGCCGCCTGGTAGCTGTGATTCCCTATGCAACTAATTTCAGAAAGCCGATTGGTTGGTATACCACACACCACGTGTTGACGTTACCTAAGTTTTATGGTTTCATCGCGAGGTATATGTTATATTTAAATTGTAGTAATGATTGAGCAGAAAAATAAAATAGATTCAAATATCAAGTGGACCACATCCCAAGACATAGAAGATTAAACGTTTGACATTGAAAGCATTTTATGGCAACGGAAGTTTTGGATTAATATGATATTTGTTTTTTCTCTTCATTCATGTATGCATGACCTTATGAGCAAATGGGGTAAAATAAATGTTACTATATGCCTGCCTTCCAAAGGTTTTAAGAATGAGAATCATTGTTTCCATTGCTATTTGTGGTGTGGTTTACTTGAAATGACATGGCTCATTTTTTTTCGCATGATCTAAAATGATCTTGCCAAATGGATGAACAGGATGGATTGTGGCCCATGTAACTTTGATCTCCTTAATTTTGCACAACGAGTACTCACATCAGCCATATTGGTAGTGTGTGGTACACCAATCAATATGCTTCCTTAATTTCGAGTGGATTGGGTCAGGTCCAGGTAACATGACTTTAATGTTGGGCCCATCACTTTTTTAAAACACACTCCCACTCACACGCACCATATGGGCACTCTTGAAATGCACTTTGTCTACCACTCAGTGATGATGAATAGGAAGTTGTGTGGAGCCCACCTTGCTATATGTGTTGTACATACACATGTTGTCTATCCATTTTTGCTAGCTCATTATAGGGCATGAGCCTAAAAATAAAATAGATTAAAATTAAAGTGGACCATATAACAAGAAATAGTGGTGATTAAATGCCCATCATTAAAAACTTTTTAATGGCCACTTAAATTTTGTTTTGCTATCCAACCAATTCATAAAGTGAGAAACGATAGATGATGGGAAAGCACAAGTATTAGCTTAATCTAAATATTTTTTGACTCACGAGAAATTTTTTATAATCAATCACCACTATTCCTTAACTATTTCTTATAGTGTGGTCCACATAAGTTTTAAATCTACCTCATTTTAAAGCCATTACCTTAAAATGAGCTGGCAAGAAGGGATGGGCAGCAGTGGGTATACAACACATATATTAAGGTGGGATCTCTGGTTATGGCCTAAATACACTGTATTATTTGATACATGGGCAGATCATCACCGTCCACGGGCATCCACACAGACATATAACTCCATCTAAACCGTTCAAATTGCAGGGTCCATTCTGAAGGGGATTTGACCTAGATTTTACACGATTACTCAACGTCTGATATTAAACATAAAGATATCCATTAATCAAGGGTCAGGATTGGCCCATTCGTAATCCAACTTTAATGTTGTCGTGTATCTAGAGAAGTAATTACAATCTGGACGGTCTAGATCTCTATGCGGCACCTAAATGCATGTGTAGGGATGATTTTACACTTGCAATGCTTTCTCTCCGTTTTTTATTGTAAACAAAACAGAAAAACCGTGTGGGCCCCACACGAGAATTGGCGGAAGGTCTGGGGATGTAGCCTAACTAACTCGAGTGTTGACTTTCGGACCGACTCGAGGGAAGCTCCTTTGCTGACGCTGTATGACCCACCATGTGACGTCATCAACGATCGAGCCAACGGATATAGATATATAGCATCCTCGATCCCTGAGTTCTTTGAAGTGGTCCAATATCTGGTTGATCCAGACCGTTGATATTTTCATTTTGGACATGGATATAAAATCTTGAAAAAATGAAGATCCCGTATTCTAGATAGATTATTGTAAATTCCTATCCATGGTCTGATATCAGATCAGATGCGTAGATCACCCAGCAATGGGGCTAGCGAGGGAGCCTACCCAATCCGATTGGATCTAATCTGGTTCATGTTAAAGCCTAGATTGATAGTTGGGTCAGGCTCAAATCCAACGGTCTGGATTTTATTAGAAGTTGACTCATACAGGATCTGATAAGGTGAGGTTGTGCTTGGGCCTCACCCAATATGATAATGCATTAACGTAATGAGATTTGATTGAGACATGACCTGCTGATATGAGATGTGAAAAGCATGTTTGAAAGTTGTCCAATCAACCATTCAAATTTCGCCACATCAAGGTAAGGCTAGGTGCATTAAAGGTTTTGGCTATGGTCAGGAAATTAGTTAGGCATCTGAATATTCAGTCATAGCTTTGCTAACTAAGCTACATTTGTGTAATAAGTTCATGTACACACGACATATGTACCATTAATAGCATGATAGGTATAAGATCCAATCAAACTATTAGAACGACACTACTATATTGAACCCCTAGTAAATGAATTAGGTTGATCCATTGGTTAGGTGGGCCATACTTTGCAAAAATAAATGTACGGCCATGAAAAAATTGGCTGAAGTTCTATAAACCATCAACTTGTTTCCAATATTAGGGGCTGTAAGTGGACTAGAATTATTTTTTGGGAAAACACGTATAAAGCTGGCCAACTTGATGAATGGATTGGATCTCACAACTACGTGCCATGTGGGTGAACGTGTGGTCTGTGAATGAAAGCTAATCTATCCAAATATTTTTTCTTAATTTAATTATTTCACAAAATAATTTTATATGATATAAAAGAATTACAAAAAAGCTATGTTTCTAGGATGGACCTAAATCTAAGCTAAGATTGAAGAACATGGATAAAAATTGGATATGGACCATTCTAGGCCGAATTCATTGAACTCAACAAGACCTCATGGGGGTTCAGGTCCTTACCTCAGTGGTAAACTCCGCGGAGTTTCAACACGAGGTCTTGGGTTCGATACCCATAGGTGGTGAAATCCCTCTATGGTGTGCGTGAGGTGTGTGCCAGGTGTGTGTAAAAATTAAAAATAAATAAATAAACTGGAATACTGGGGCTTGCTTGTTAAAAAATTAAAAAAAAAAAAAAAAAAAAAAAAAAAAACCAACGAAGCTCAAAGTAGGCAATATTGGCTCACCTCGAAGCTTAGTTTGGTTTAGCTCATAGATTATATGCACATTGTTTCTTGTGGTGTGATACATTTGAGCTTTGGATATGATTCAATTTTGAGATCATGTCCTAAAATGATATGTAAAAATGGACGGACGGCATGGATAATATATAATACATACACATGAATGCATACTCTTTCTTATGGTTTGGTCCACTTGAGCTTTGAATATTATTCAATTTTGGATCATATTCTAAAATGATATGTAAAAACGATGAACAACATAGATAATACATATACATGATGGCGGGCCCACAAAGTTTACATATACATATACATATCTTAAAATGATATGTTCAAACTTGGCTCGGTTCAGCCCGGATATTTAGAACATATTAAACCAAGCTCAAGCTCAAGCTCATATAATCTAGACCAAACTAAGCTCAAACATTAGGGATAGGCTCAAAGCACTGCTCGTGTACACCTCTATAGATTGGAAAGGGACCTTCTACTTTGAAGGAATAATATTAACAAAAGATAGCTTTCTCATGGCACTTATAATCCTAGCCATAGAATTTAAGATTTTCTTTTATATAGAAACTTTAAAATATTTGAATGGAGATCTATAGGGTTGTAAATTTTAAAAATTAGTTTTTAACAATTTTATTTTCCATTCCCTTTCGAAAATCCCAAAAGCACTGATGGGAGTTTTGTACTCTCATTGTCAGTCTCCAACTTGAATAAGGGAGGATGGAACTTAATACCAGAACTTCCATAATGAATCCAAACACAGTTATTGACGAGTTTACCTTAACAATTAGTATTTGGATTATGTTAAACTTTCCTTTGAATATGGGAGTGTTTTTAACAAAATGAAAAGAGTGTTTAAACAACTTAGAAATGTACCATTGATTGACTAATATTTAGAGTAGCTCTTCTCCTCTTTATAATGAGAAAACTCTAACACTTCATCAGGGTAAAATGGTCGATACGGATATGCATCCTAAAATTAAACCATCCAAATCATGAGTTTCACTTCAAACTACCTTAATTAAAAATATATTGATTAGTTTTCTAATTGGTTAATTGGTGGATATTTAAATGACTATTGCAAAGTTAACAAATAAATGCTTATTAATATAATATTAGAAACATTGGCTCAATAGAAATTTGGAAAGTAATCTAACTAATGTGATTCTCACAATTTAAACCATTTAATTGAACTAATGTACGCCACATGTATAATCTCAAAGTATCAGTGTATCAATCCTCATATGCTATCAGCGCATCTAAGAATTCCTTATTTCTCCACCCCCTTTAGCTCTCTCCCACATCTTGCAAACCTCTACTCTCTTCCATAAGAGAGAAGAAGCCACAATTAATGTAGAAAACAAGCCACCATTAATGTAATCCAAAGTATGCATGTGGCCACCATATAAGTGGATGAACCTATTCAATTAGGTAATCTTCCTAATCTTCCTGTCAGGTCAAGCCTTTTCAAGAAGTTGGACGTCATAAAAGTGATTTTATGTTAGATTTATATGATTCTATGTGCATGATGGATTGATGGATGAGTTGCTTTAGGACTGGAAATGGGTCGACTGACCCATCACCCTGTGGCTTGACATGACCTAGTTAAAATTCATCAAGCCCTAACCTAATCCAACCTGACCCATCTAATAATTAGGCTAGGGCCAGTTTGACTCAGCTCAACCAATCTCATGTCTAATAAGGTAACTTGAGACAAAAGGCATGCCCAACCCTAGAAAACATGGCTGCATATGTAGATCATAACTATGTCTGTACTTATATTCTATTACTTGGGGTTGAGTCAGGTTGGGTCATTGACCTAACCTAATTCAAAACCTATTTGTGTGGGTCAGGTTGGGTTGGGTAGGCTCCAAGTCAAGCTCAGCCCATTTACTTGAATGCGTCACAATTTCTAACCCATGTCCATTCATCTACCTTTTAGCTTGGCCTGAACCTGACTTAGACTCAACTCATTGCCACCCTTAGTTGTGCTTTTCTTAAGTGAGGTCCAATTCACTTGATTTTTTTCTATGCCCTAAATTCGACTGTATTCATCTGCCAATGCTAGCTCCTTGATTTATAAATGCTCTTACATTCAATAGCTGTTACATGCCATCCAACAAAAAACTGCATTAGTCATGGGTGACCTGCCGTGCTTAGGGTCACATGCGCAGAAAATGATAAGCCGTTTATTAATTAGCATGATTAAAGTCAAAACCGACTTTTGGGTTGGTGAGATATAACTAAGGATTAAATCAGTTATGTTTTGAATATACAATGGACACTTGATTGGATGGCCAATGTCACCCCTATCTTTAATCCCATCATAGTCTTGGAGTTAGTCTATCTTAGAAAATTATTATTATAGACATATAACTATTTTTTATAAGAGGAAATCCTTATAGAATCCCACCCAATGCCAATGTTCACACATTCATTAAAGAGGAATTGTATGATGCTTGGCTAGCATCTTTGCAAAGCATACACCCCTTTGATTTCTGAACAGTGGGGCCCATGGGTGAGTAATTTAGACCATCAGATTTTTGTGTCCCACCATGGATGGACTGTTCATAACACTCTTCTTGCTAGGACAATCTTACTTGTTCGGTTTTATAAGAAGAGAAGTACAAGAACGGTTGTTCATGAAGAGGTCTTTGGGATCTTTCCAATCAGGAGGATTTTCTGGGAGTATTCTCTATCCAAGGTGGGACTCATCAGATCAATGGTTGGTATTCAAGGACCATGGACCCCACTTGTCAGAATCGAGAACACGTGTAAAATTGCGAATCGTGTATCATGCAATTGCTCCTCACCAGAATGACACTTGTAAGGCCATAACAGCTCTTTTGTCACCTAATGCCTTGTCATTGGAATTTTTAGAGGGTTTTATATTTCTTATTATTCCAACTGCAAGTCAATGAATTCTTGATGTATTGGTGTAAATTAAAGTCTTTTGTTGTGTAAATTATTGTTAGCTTTTAATAGTCTGGATGTGATCCCTTGGTGGGCCACCACCCAATCTTCTCAATAGAGTCACATTTGGTTTCTAGTGGCCCATTCATCTCAGTACATTGTCACATGTTTGTTTGGTAGATTGTCATTTTAATGGAAAACATGATTTTTACCTTCTTTGGAAAGAGTTGTTTTGTTCGAAAGGGGAGCCCTAGTGTGTTATGTGAGCATTTTGTCTGGCCTTCAGTCGAGTTGTGACTCACTCAAGTGGGGGTAAATCAGCTCAACTCAGCTAAGCATGGGGTGAGTTGTGGTGGCTACAAACCAGCTATGGGGTCCGAGCCAGACCGAGTCAAGTCGGACGAATTGCATGGGACTCATCAGTGTCTTAAAACCATGTATGTGGGGCCAAGCAGGCCAATTTGTTTGTTCTTTTTTTTTTTAAAACACACGCACACACACCCCATGCACTCACACTAGTGGAATTTCACCACCTATGGGTACTCGAACCCTTGACCAGGAGTTGAAACTGCTGAGAGTCTACCACCCGAGCAAGAGTAAGGACCCGAATTTGTTTGTTCTTTAATAAGCAGATATGACCAGATTATTTCACCGTTGGTAAACTCATCTTGGAACTCAGCTGAGTTAACTCGATTTGAAGAGATTTTGAGCCGAGTTGCTGAAGAACCCAATTTTGATTTGAGTTGGTGTAAGTGTGACTCGTTGAGTCAGCTACTGAGTCAGCTTAACGCAACGCGACACCTGAACCGATGGGAGTTTCTAATTAGCAAATTCCTTGAGGGGGGAGTATGCCCCCCGTAATTACAGTGGTAATGTTTTCTGTGGGCCCACTGTGATGTGCTGCTGGGATCTAAGTTATCCATCAGATACATACCTTCATGTTAGCTCTTCGATCTAAAAATCAGCCCAATTCATTAATCAAGTAGGCCACAACACAAGGAAGAGTTAGGAGGGATCATCCACCCTTGGTTGTGTTTGGGTTCATCTAAGTATTGGAAAGGCCTGATTTTTTATTTTGGGCATACCTTCATCCTCAGATATGCATTAAGTGAATGGATTAGATGGCATATAAACAACATGGTTGGCCCACACACAATGATGGGTGGATTGGATACCGTGCATCCCACGGTGGTAGTTTACCATGTAGTTGATTTTTGTGGATCCTAGCCGTCCATCAGATGCGTCCTGTCATGTTAGCCCTAGCCCCTGGACTGCAACAGAGGTAATCTCTGCATTAGGGTCCACCTGAGCCTCTCAGAGCTGCCTGATTATCAGGTGTCCCTTCATCTCAAATGAGCCGTGTCTCGGACTCGCCAGCATCTGTCCAATCCCTTCCCATGGGCCCACATGCAAAGATGCATGTTGGATGTGACCCAATAAGAATAATTAGATGATCCTAACCATCAAAAGTACATGTGAAGGGATCATCCAATCGTGAAAGGTTTCGAAATATGGCCCATGTAGAAAGAGGGGCCAAGAGATGAACAATTCTACTCATCCAACCATTTCTGTAGGTGGACCTCATATTTCTCAAATTCCAACAAGTTATTTTACAAAGTTGAATATCTAACCGTTGAAAATTCAATGGAAAAATAAATAAGTATTAAAAAGGAAAAAAGTCACTGGAAAGAAAATAAAAAAACACTTAGATATAAAAGAAGTAATTATTTTGAGTCTCCCATCAAACCTCATATCTATAATTAGGTTTTTTATTTTTATTTTTAAAAAGAACTATATATAAAATAAGGTTGGCCCCACTATGATGTATGTATTTTATCTACTCTGTCTATCCAGGCTATCGGTTCATTTCATGGCACTAGCCCAAAAGTGTGGCAGATCTAAATCTCAAGTAGACCACACCACAAGAAATGGTTGAATGGCAGCCATAAAAGCTTTATGATGTTTATGATTAGGTCACGCAGACGTCGATGAAGGGAAAATACAAATATCAACTCGATGTGGCTCCAAAGAAGTTTTTAACAGTGGGGGTTCAATCACCACTGTTTCTTCTGTTGTGGTTTACCTGAGATTTAGATCTGCCTCATTTATTGTCTCATGCCTTAAAATGAGATGAGAAAATGAATAGACAGTGGGGATAAAACACATACATCATGGTGGGGCCCATTGGAGCTTTTCCAACACCTCCCCCTTAGCCCACTTGCAAAGATGCTCGTTGGATGTGACCCAATAAGAATATCTAAACGATGATCCTAACCATCAATTTGGGAAGTTGGACGTGGACCATAAAAAATCCGTTCACGGATCATCCAATCGAGAAGATCGAAATATGGCCCAAGTTGAAAGATGGGCCCAAGAGATGTACAATTCTACTCATCCACCCATTTCTCCATATTTCTCAAATTCCAACCCGTTTGTCTATGAAATTGCATATTTAATAACCGTTGAAAATTCAATGGGCCACATTCAACGACACGTGTCAACATTGAAATTACTATTGAGCATGAGTTTTGGACGAGGCAAAATTTCCCCACGTTGCATCATAACAGTTGAAAATTCAAGTGTACACTTTCAATGGTCGTGATAGACACCAGATCCTTCGTATCTACTCCTTGACTCCGACTCATCTGCTAGGTTCTATCCTTGGGTGTCTAACTCTTCTTGGTGGAGGTGTCAACCAAAGCCCAACCCAACATCAAACTCGGTCAACCTGTGGCTCAACCCCACCCCAGTCTAGGGGAGGTGATGGCTCAACCCCAAGCCCGACCCATTTGAAAATGGTTCAAGAATTGTGGCCCGACCTGAGCCACTTAAACTTTTATCAAGCCCAAGCTGGGACCCAACTCATTTTGTACAAGGAATATGGGTGCACAAAGTATGTCCACCAGATCCCAATTATTGGATACATACATTGCAATGCGTACATCATATTTACATGTTTATGTCCAGTTTTTATTAGTTTGTTTTGAGTGTTGGGATGGGTTGGGTGTTGGGGGCGTTGCGCAAAAACCTTAGGATCTCGCCTCACAGAACATCAAAATTATGGGATATAATAAAATAATGAAATAAATCAAAGCATAAATCACACAACACAAGGGATTTTTACGTGGAAAACTCTCGAAGAGGTAAAAACCAGGGAACCTAGTCCAGAGCAACAATCCACTATGAAGTAAAACGTTACAACTGATCACAAGCACACACCGCTTGGATCAAGCCTTCTTCACTCACGCAGGAGTGGATGAACAATAAGAGAATAAAGAAAACGGAGAGATCTCATCGATCACGAAGACGTAGAAGCGCTGAGACGTCGACCGCGAAGTAGATCACCTCTATGAGCAGAATTCTCCCTTCCACAAGCTCTCTCTCTCTCTCTCTCTCTCTCTCTCTCTCTCTCTCTCTCTCTCACCTTGGCCGTGAAAACGCCTTAGCACAATAGCTTTAGAAAGCCTTCTCAATACCCTAGAAAAGCCCTAGGGACCCCTATTTATAGTTTAGGAAACTCATTTCTGCACTTCTGCGAAAATAACCTCATATTTACGCAGTCTGCACAAAATCCGGTCAGAATCTGCGTAACCCTCGACTAGTCGAGCGGACCCTCAACTGGTCGAGCCAGGCCCTCGACTGGTCGAGTAATAAAAAACTCAGTCGCTGGACTTTGAGTCGAGCAACTTCGACTGGTCGAGCAGGCTATTCGACCGGTCAAGCAGCGCGGTGAAACATCCATTTTTTTACACCCAGCCGCTTTATCTCTCCTCTGAACTGAGGAGGAAAACCCCATTAAATCTCCCCCTTTTCGACTAAGGAGGAATTCGCCTTCTTGCCAGTTAGGTTTCTACAAACCTCAAACTTCCCCTTGAGCAATGCCTTGGTCATCATGTCTGACCCATTATCGTCTGTATGGACCTTCTCAAGCTGTAACACCTTCTGTTCCAAAGTATCCCTGATCCGGTGATACCGAATCTCTATGTGCTTCGACTTGGAGTGTTAACTTGGATTCTTGCTCAAGTATATAGCACTTTGACTATCACAATAGACCACGTGTTGCTCCTACTTCAGGCTAAGTTCCTGTAGGAACCTCTTCATCCAAAGCATCTCTTTACATGCCTCTGTGACTGCAATGTACTCGGCCTCTGTCATCGACAATGCTCAACCTTCTGTAGCTTGCTCTGCCAAGAGACCGCTCCTCCTGCAAACGTGAACATGAACCCCGATGTAGACTTCCTAGAGTCTATGTCACCTGTCATATCTGCATCTGTGTAGCCTTCTAACACAAGTTTTCCGTCACCATAGCGTAGGCTTAACCTAGATGAACCTTTTAGATACAGTAATATCCATTTCACCACTGCTTAATGTTCTTTGCTAAGATTGACAAGATACCGGCTGACAACACCATCCGCATATGCTATGTCTGGGCGCGTACACACCATAACATACATCAAACTTCCTACCGTTGACGCGTAGAGTATCTTCCTCATCTCATCCACCTCTGCCTTCGTCTTTGGACACTGCTTGTTACTCGATTTGAAGTGACCATCTAGTGGAGTACTAACCAGCTTCGCTGCATTCATATTGAACCGCTTTAAGACTTTCCAATATACCGTTCTTATGACAACCAAAGCTTTCTGCTACTTCTGTCGCAGGTTATCTCCATTCCTAGGATCTATTTAGCCGGGCCCAAGTCTTTCATCGCAAACGACTTGCCAACTCCTATTTCAACCTGTCAATCTTCTTGATGTCTTTAATCACGATGAGCATGGCATCGACGTATAACAGCAAAACTAAGAAATCACCATCTGAGAACTTGCGCGTGAACACACAGTGGTCCGACTTCATTCTGTCATATTCATGCTTTAACATGAACGAGTCGAACTTCTTGTACCATTGCCTTGAAGCTTGTTTCAGCCCATACAAGCTCTTCCTCAGCCTACACACCATATGCTCTTTGCCCTTGACTTTGAACCCATCTGGTTAGTGCATGTAGATCTCTTTTTCTAGGTCACCATGGAAAAAGATAATTTTAACATCTAACTGCTCTATCTCTATATTCATGCTAGCCGCCAACCCAAGCAACACTTGTATGGATGTCATCTTCACCACTGGTGAGAATATCTCTTCGAAGTTTATACCTTTCCTCTGACTAAACCCTTTCACCACAAGTCTGGCCTTGAACCTCGTTTGTGAATTCTTCTGCTCAACTTTCTTTCTGAACACCCATTTGTTGCTTAGAAATTTCTTGCCCTTAGGCAATTTCACCATATCATAGGTGTGGTTCTTATGCAAAGATTTCATATTTTCAACCACTCCCCCTTATGCTCATCGGCTAGGGCCTCAAAATAATCTTCTGACTCTCCCCCATCAGTGAGCATAATGTACTCATGCGGAAAGTACTTCTTGGACGGATGTCTTTCCCTAGATGATCTCCTCACTTGTGGCTCAACAGGTGGATCAAGTGGGGGCTGCTTCCTCTATCCATCTTTTGTAGGAACTCTCTCGTCTTCTGTACTTTGTTGTACTCCCCCGTCATCAGGCACCATAAGAGGAATAACCGGATCCATGTCCTCTAACTCACCTGAACTAGACTGGGTTTTCTCTAGCTTACAAATGTCTTCTATACATTTATCTTTAAAGAAAATCACATCTTTAATCCTGACGAGCTTCTTTTCAGTCGGATCCCACAATCTGTAGTCGAACTTTTCATCACCTACCCTAAGAACACACATTGCCTGATCTTCATATCGAGTTTGGACCTCTCGTCCTTTGGTACGTGAACGGATGCCCTGCATCCAAACACCCTGAGATAACTGTACGATGGATCTTGTCAAGTCCACACCTTCTCAGGTACTTTTCCATTCAACGGAGCTGATGGAGACCTGCTTATCAAATATACTGCCATGTGCATTGCTTCTCCCTAGAACGTCTTGGGCAACTTTGCATGGGATAACATGCATCTGATTCTCTATACAATGGTGCGATTCATTTGCTCAGTCATACCATTATGTTGGGGGATCTTGGGAACCGTCTGTTCATGCCGTATTCCCAGAGACTTACAATACTCATGGAAGTCACCAATGTATTCACTACCATTGTCAGTGCGGATGCACTTTAATGATCTATCGTCTCTCTCTCTTGACCATAGCATGAAACAATTTAACCACACCAAAGACCTCGTCCTTGGATTTCAAAGCATAAGCCCAAACCCTCCTAGATGCATCATCTATAAAAGTGACAAAATACAATGCCCCACCAAAGGTTTTTGTCCTCATAGGACCACAAACATCATAATAAACATAATCTAATGCATGCAATTTATTAATATGAGAAACATATTTAACAAATGAAACTCTATATTGTTTCCCTGATAAACAGTTAATACAGGTTTTGAGATGTATACCTGTCACGTCTGGAAGGAGTCGCTTCCTCGCTAGTAAATGAAGCCATTTTTCACTCATATGACCTAGACACCTGTGTCACATGTCAATAGCTGAATCTTCCGTTATTCAACCCACCCTTTCACACACTAACACTTGCCTTGTAAAGGGTGTAACACTTCTTCCCTCTGACTACGATCAATGAACCCTTGATGAGCTTCCAGCGCCACCAACAAATCGGCTTTCATAGCCATCATCATCCAACCTTCCTGTTGACATCAAGTTGAGGCAAAGGTCTGGAATGTACCTCACATCCCTGAGAACCAATGTGCAGCCCACATCGGTCTTCACACAAAATCACTGACCCCTACGATCTTCGATATGCCAGAATTTCCTATCTTCACGGTCCCAAAGTCACCTAACTTGTAGCTTATGAAGAAATCTCTGCATAGAGTCGCATAAAACGAGGCTCCCGAGTCTATCACACAGTCGGTGTCCTGACTCGTAGCCGTGAAGCAGATATCATAATCTGCTGAAAAATAACTACAACGTCGCCATCTGAAGCGACCGCAGTGGAGTCTGATTCATCTTCTTTCTCCTTTCCTTTTCTTTTTTTTGTCATTCTTCTTCATACGACATTCATGCTTGTAGTGGCCCTTCTTACCACAATTCCAGCATTCAACATCCTTCCTAACACTCGACTTGCCTCTTGATTTATCTCGACCCTTCCCACCCTTTGTGTTCTTTCCTCTCCCTCATTCTTGTGTCATAAGGGTCTCTTGTTGAGTAGACCCCTGAGACTTCCTTCTTGTCTCCTCATTAAAGATAGAACTAGTTACTTGTTCCATGGACACCTTTCCGTCTGGCGCGGAGTTACTCAGAGACACCACCAATGTAACATCCCGGATTTTTCCTAATTTGGCGATAGACATCCTTAAACGTAGAACTGCCTTAGGACCAAATCCTTTAGAAATTAGACGAGAATTAACTAAGTGTTAAACTAGATTATCTGTGAAAGTAGCACTAATGGCTTTAAATATGATCTGTAAGACCCAAAACGAGTAGAACAGTTAACGCTACATTACTCTGAAACTTAGGATCTAACTCAAAACCCAGTTGCTCTCGGGAGCATCATGAAACTCCATATCGGACATGAACCGCACATCGAAAGTCTGATTTCCCCAAGACTATACGATGATGACCGCCTTACTGGACTTGACAACCACCTCAGAAATCAAGTCCTAATAGTACCCAAAAATGCACAACTTGAGCCCGGAGCAAAGTGTGTGAGAAACGTGAATATCTTTATGAAATGAAATGAAACTTAAGTAAATTGAGTCGGCTCGCTTGCAGGCCGAATCTAAGGATTCAGACCATCAGATTTCGACCCAATTACACCCTCGGATCAGGAAAAATTTTCAACACAGGTCAGTATACTTGTGGCCCTGATCGAGCACCGGTGACCGTTGAACTGAAACAGGTCTCCCTCGACCGATCCACTGATCCGATCGGACTGAGAACTTAACCTGACCTAGATCTAATGTCAGGGAGCTTAAGTCCAACCGCATGTAGAAAAGGGGCCTCCAGAACATCTCCGTTAGACCGAAACAGACCCCTTTTGGCTGCACCCTAAGTATACCATGGCCTTGGGGCCATTCTCATCAGTTATGGGCCTATATAAGGGCCTTAAACCCTCTCTCCATTCACATACGAATTTACAACCCTAGGAGAGAGAAGAGAGCAAAGAGAGAAAGAAAGAGAGAGAAAGTGAGGGTTTGTTCCTGGGATTCTTCCCTGCTGCTCCAATGCTTAGCTACCCCGTCTGTATCGCTATACCGGCGATTCCGACTCCGTACTTGGGTAAGAAATCCTAACCCTAATCTATTTTAGATATTCAAATAGAGTAAATGGTGAAATAGTTAACCTATTCCATGTTATAGGTTATCGTTGTGCTGTAGACGAGGACTTAACATTTAAACTAAGTTCGTTATGAGTCTACTGGTGAAAGGTGCTGATTATGAATGTTTAGGTTATGGTTTTCAAGGCTTTCAATGTCAGTAATGATTTATGACTGACTTGATTGCTGTCACATGTGCTTAGATGCAATGATTTCCGTTTATTACATATATATGTGAAATATGTTGAATATAATGTATTTCACGTGTTTGTTGAAATGTTTAGATGAATATGAAATTAGGATTTGTGCTTGCTATGATTACTTGAGTGAGAGTACATGATTGTTGTACTTGTGGCAACTCCTTGTGAAAGGATTTGCTACAATATATGTTATAACTAATTTATTGTATGTATGTTGATATGCGTAGCCTAAGTGTTCGATAAAATGCTTTTATGAGATTTATGTTTGAAATGGTTGTTACATATTGTTTTGACTAGCGCATATGAATGCCTATTATATTTGAAGTATGAGTGGGACTATGACGTAGTCCAGGCAATCGGTAACAATTCATGTTTAAGTGGCTGAGCTAGTCTCGCCACAATTGATGCGTTCGGTGAATCCGAGTTGTATAATGATTGTCGACAGTAGTTAGCGCTTGATATCGATTAATTCAGCGTACGCTTGTACCAATCGAACTTGTCAAGTAACTCAATTGGCCTATTGTATATTCGTCATGTATGTACACTACTGCTTGAATCTAAGGTACCAACTTATCAGTGAAAATTCTGTTTAACCTTGGGACCTCAATCCGCTAAGACTCATGAGCCGAGCATGGTGGTATGGGACACCGTGGTCGGGCTGTCGGCTTACGCTGGGGCGACGAGCCTCCCCGTAGTAACCAGTGAGCAACCCAAACTCGTGAGCCGAATACGGTGGTATGGGACACTATATTCGAGCTGTCGGCTTACACTGATCAGGTGACGAGCCCTTTGTAGTGACCTCGAGCATACTCTGAGACTACGTTGAGGCAACGAGTTTTTTCGTAGCAACTAGAGTATAAACTAAGCCTACACTGATCAGGTGATGAGCCTTTTGTAGTGACCTAGAACCGCAATATCGTACGAGATTTGCTAGGACTGACAACCCTAGAATTAATCATTGTTTGGGCATTGATATAAGGGAGGTACCTTAGCTTCCCAATCATGTTGTATGAATAATCCTAAGTAAGCACATGGTTAATCACGAGCATGCACCGCATTACGTGTGCCTTTAGCGTAGTAGGTCAAGCACTGAGGAAGGGTTGCATGCCACAATCGTGAGATGAAGTCGCTGAGGGAGCGTAGGCGAGAGCATGCATCATTATTTCATATCATCATTGCATTAACAAGAGTACTTAGGACCTAATTGTTGTATTACGTTATCAATACTGCTTGACTGAATTGATAACATGTTAACCCTTGCTTCATGATTCCACTGAGATGATCACTCACTCTCACGTTACGAGACGGTGTTTTAAACACCTACCAGACCCTGTTTTGGTTTCAGATGATGGCGATGCTTACGAAGCGGAGCCGGACTTTTATGATAATGTGGAGGGTTTTCTCCTATATGCAGCTATCAGGCGGGTCTATGTAAACCATATTCTGATCGACAGAGTTACAGGGTTGCTGATTAGATGTCATTACACTTTATTTTACACTTTTGGAACACCCTTGCATATTCATTTTGTTCATTTTTGGAGTAAACATTGATATATTTAACCTGGTAACATGTTCACACTCTGGAGACTTACAATAGTTTATGTATTTTATATATCTATCACAGTCTTCCGCTTGCGTAATTTAACTGTCTCTGGAGTATGACATGCTGTTTTGGTATAATCTCATTCATGTTTAATGCACTAATTTGGACAACATTCAATCATCATTATCTATGTTGCATAAGTGATGCGTTGGAACTCGGGAGCTGAGCTTCTACTCGACCCCCGATTTTCAAGGCGTTACAACCAATGTCTCTCAACTGCCAGGCAATGAACTAAGCAATAGCAAAGCCTGTAGTTCATCGTCCAGGACCATCTTCATAGCGGAGAGCTGGTTCAATATGTTGTTGACCTCATTCATGTGCTCAGCCACAGAACCAACATCTTTGAACTTGAGATTCACAAGTCGTCTTATTAAAAAAATCTTATTGTCTGCTGTCTTCCTCTCATACAACCCTTGCAATTTCAGCCATAGGTTAATGGTTGAGGTCTTCGTAGACACATGGTGGAATACGGAATCGTCTAGCCATTATCTAATAAACCCCATCATCTTCTGAACCAACTTCTTCCAATCATCATCTGACATATCCTTTGTCTTTGTTGATATGCCTAGAATTGGAGCATACAAGTCCTTGCAATAAAGCAAGTCCTCCATCTTAGCCTTCCATATGGTCTAGTTAGAACCATTGAGACTGATCATTCTTGATGAGCCACCTTCCATAATTCAGAACTGATCTCACTCTGTTCAACCAACCTAGACGCTTTGATACCACTTTGTTGGGAGTGTTGCACAAAACCTTAGGATCTTGCCTCCCAAAACACCAGAATTATATCCCATAATTCTAATGTTTTGGGAGGCAAGATCCTAAGGTTTTTGTGCAACGCTCCCAACATTGGGTTAGTGACGCAGGGAAGGATTAGATGATGTCGATTACCATTTTTTTCAAGGATAACTCTGAATCCACGTAGCTCTCTGGATTCTTCGCAAAGTTTCATCAAATCCACGAGAGATAAAATAGAAATAATTTCTAATAAATTCGAAAATAAATTGATTGATGATAATAAAAAAATGAAATTACAATCCTTTAAATAACGAGCTCAAATCTAGGATGAAGTTTTAAACTCAAACTTCCTAAAAACGTGACCTACTATAAATATTCATTGTTTTTTGCCAAAATTAATAAGTATCCAATTTGGCCTAACCACGTTATTCTCTTAATTTTTCTAAGCCCTTTTTACGTTGGACATGACTCCTACAAGTACTCAAAGGATCAAAAGTTATGATCGAACTAAAACTTACTATTTATAATAAAAATAAAAATAAAATGAACTTTTGATCATCGAGTTGATGGAATCTCGCAAATCCAGCATGGGCAACCTGGCGTATCCAGGTTGGTTGGCTAAAGTAGCTTCTCTTACCCCAAAATAATCTATGATACATTGAAGAAGTCATTCTGGTTTGCGAGATATGATTGTTTTAAAGTTCTAACAGTCCGAATCTTTTCCGCTTCCGATCGGACCTTCTCTGGTCCATCTTTGCTATGAAAGTGTCCGCGATCCACTCTACGTTAGTTAGGTCGTCTGGCTAGCCCAACATGGGTGGGTTAGGTTTGAGTGCGGTTCAACCCAAGTTGACCCATTTAAGACGCCACATTTTTTTTCTTTTAAACCAAGCCCGACTTGCTACCCATTTAGTTTGGCTTGTACCTGCATCCAAAGCCGGTCGATCCATTCTACTCATGGGCTGACCCAAATCTAACCTGATCTCTCCAACCAGAGCCCAATCCAATTTCCATGTCCTCAACCCTAACTTTTCTCAGGTCGCACCGGAATTCATGTTGTTGGGTCGTAATGTAGACTTATTTGATACTCAGGCTGTGTATTACACTTGATATGCATATACCGCAAGTGGCATATATTAATTCATTGAACCCACTAGATCAATGGGACTCTGTTGCTAAGCCACAGTCCAAAAATCAGATTGCTGAAACAATCCTAATCACTGATTCATGGAAACTTAGTTTCCTGGAATAGGACTCTGGATATTTTCATTTTTAACTGTCCAATACAAGTCAGCTAATCAAAGAATGGTAACTTGCCCAGGTTGGGTCAGGTTGAGGGTCAACCTGAACCTGATCCAACCCAACCCAAGTTTCAATCTGAGGTGCCCAACTTGAATTTCTTTGTAGTTGGACCCTAAATCAGCCTAACCCAACCCGACTCGAACCAGCTCAACCCAAATACATGTTGATTATTCCCAACCTGACCTAACCTGACCTATATTTGCTCAACATGAACCCAACTCGATTTCAAATTAGGTCAGTGTCTTAGTTTACTTGTGCTTAATGCAATGAGTACAAACACAAGTTCATGAAGATAAGAGATTGAAGAATTCATACTTACACAAGCCTTTTTATCCTTGCATGAAAGATATTGCCCAATCACATACACTACAACATAGAGGAATTTTCATTTCCTAACTTCGTTTAATGCCACTGTCATTTTTATGCAAAGAAGTAATGCTGTAGACATACAAGTCATTTCAAGTACATTTAAATCATGTGAAATACGAACATTTACATTTCTATATAAAAATTAAGAAATTCCACACACACATGTCTAAAATCAAAAGTCATTTTGTGACCAACACAACCAGCTCCAACCTTTGAATCTTGATCGCTTCATATCTTGCCCTCAACAAACTACTCTGAGTAAGTTTGGCCAAAATATAGCTAATATTTAACATTGATAATATTAGAGTATTTTGAGTAATATAGATATTTGGATCTTCCCTTCCTTATACCAACACCAATGGTTAATATTCGCTCATGAAGTATAGATAAAGAGCCTTAAAGTTTAGGCCTAATCAAGATAAAATCTTGATTAGGCCTAAACTTTAAGGCTCTTTATCTATACTTCATGAGCGAATATTAACCATTGGTGTTGGTATAAGGAAGGGAAGATCCAATTATCTATATTGTGTGTGTGTGTGTATTCGTTAGATCTTTATGATTGAGCTATCCTATGGTCAATTCAAGCCAAATGATATTTCTAGAATAAACCATTTGGGAAAGGTAGTGAATTTTAAACTAATTTGGTATGGAATGAATTAGATCTGCTTAAAATTAGCTATAAAAGGCCACAAGAACATTACTCATATTAAATTTCATCTTAACATGATCAGTAGATCATGAGATAAGGTCCACTCAATGAATGATCAATCTTTAATCATCTAATAATTTCGCGATCCAAACTCAAAACGATAAGTGACCACTTATTTCAAAGCTCTAAATGAAGATAATAAAAGGGAGTAAAAATAAAGCCAAAAGGGTGCCGTAATATGCCGATATCACGCATACTATACTTAAGGGCCGGCACATGAACGACACGCGGGCTCCATACACTCATCCAGTGGTCTAATGGTTGTAGGGTTCAAAAAACACCAAATCAAGAGTGGACCCCACATTCCAAGTAGTCAGATGGCCTGATGGGCTCAAAGATCATCAGGATTGGACAAAGGGCCCAAATACAAAATTTGAGCTCATTCCAACATTTGGATTGTATGGCCCCGGTTGAACCTGCAATGGATTTTCAACCACATGCAAGAAAGGGTGGAAAAAGCTTAAGATAGGCATCGATTAAAGCTATAATGATTGAAATATCAAGAAAGAAACAGATACTCTCACCCTCTAACCACAAAATAAGAAGGGAGACAAGAAACTTAAAAGATAAGGATGGTGTTGTCCAAGAAATTTCAAGAAAATAGTTTTGTGATGTTTGGAATCTGAATCATGACATAATTTCGAGAAATAATAAGATTGTATATATGTCTACATTCATGCATGTATAAGCACCAATCCCTTATCTACCAGCATCTTATCATTTCTTGATTCACCTACCATGAACAGTTCGGAAAGTGTTTCCTTATCAAATAATGTGAATGGGTAGGATTAAAACTTGTCAACTATATGAGATGGGAAAGCAAACCATTCTTTTGCATTGAAGTTTTTGTCTTCCAAATAGAAGTTATTAGCACAAAAGGTTCTTTATCAAGTAGGAAAAAAGGTAAAAGAAACGTATCAAGGCTTTTAAGGTCAGCCTAGTAGGTTTTTTACCTTTTTGAATGGTACTCGTTTGCAACTTTTTTAACCTAGATATAGATCAAGCTGTAATTTGGAAGATTAAAAGGATGGCAAAGTAGATGGGAAAACTCATTCCATCACTGATAAACACTACTGTTATTGCTTTCTTAATGATTGATTAGATCTTTGAATGCCCCACACTAGAAATATAAAAAAAATAATAAAAAAATCCAATGATACTAGATTAACATGGGTCAAATGGTAAATCGTACATGGTCTCCTTCCATGGTTTGCTAATCATTATCGTTATTGGGCCGAAACGGCCGTTATAGAAAAATTGTCTCACACCGGCCGCGTAACGAGGTAGAAACAGTTTTCTTTTCTTTTTTTTTCTTTTTTTTTTTTTGAAAAGAAAAGGTTGTAACAGCGTTATAAGAGCCATGTTATGCCGACAACACAGTCCCGATCAAATGCGAGTGAGTGGGCCAACATTACGTGTGTCATCTCTTTCTTCTCTCACCACTTAGTAAAGCAGCGAAGGCGAGTGTGCAGTCCACTAAATAGAGGTGTGGGTATGTAATCCACTAGGTGTAAGTGCGCAGTCCATTAGATGGAGACATGAATGATAGTCCACTATTAGGTATGGTTGTCAAATGGGCTTGGGCTGGAGAATTAGGCCCAAGGGCTAGGCTCGTGCTTAAAATTGTGGACGTGGCATTGTCACATTAGCTTACAAGGTATATATTGGTGGGAAGGGCCCACTATCTGGGCTTAACAAATCTCATGCTTGCCTACTAAAAAAAATCATTTGAGAAAATTAAACCCATGGTTATTAGGCCCATCAAACCAACGGTTTGGAATGGGATCACCAAGATAGTAGTCCCATCCATGCAGAATCCTACATCAGAAAATCGTCCAAGAAAATTCATATTGGTCACTGGACCTTTGATCCAAACTGGCCATTTTGTTTGAAATTGATTGTAATGTAGCCATTGTGTGGATAAAAAAAAAAAAAAATTAGGTCACTCTCTTCTACTCAAAAATAGCTCTTGAATCTACTAGTAACTATAAAAAAATATAATTAATATTATTGAATGAAGTATTACTTTACAACCTAACAACACTTTGATTATTCTCTGGGTGGGATGCTGACATCATCGACAAAGTGAGTTTAAAATCAAACAACAGTCATATGTGCATAGTTGTGGCAGTCGAATATTTCACAAAGTCAGTGGAGGCAGCATCTTACACCATCATAGCAACATGTCGTGATGATATTCCTAAAGACGAGTATGTAGGTGATGCCATCACCGTGGATAATGAGATGCTCTTTTGTATTTAAAAAAAAAAAAAAAAAAAAAAAAAAAAAGAAGAAGAAGAAAAAGAAAGAAGAATTGGATAACTTCATGGGAGGAGTTAAGATCAAAAGGAATTGATCAAGCCACTATTGCATGTAAATGAATGGTAGAGTTGAGGACCTCATCCTCTGATACCACTTCGACGTAAGACAACTAACCTCTTATTTTAAAAGCTCGTACTAATAGAGCATGGCAAATCAATCACTTTATTTAATAGCCCAAGCCCCACATCCCATGGGTAGGTCATCGGCCGAACTCCCTCATGAGCCCCACATCACATGGGTTCTACATCGCACAAGGCACCCACCTCGAGTCTGCCATTGCATCCCATGGGCCACCCCTCGAGCCCGGTGTGAAATGCCCCTTCATTTACTACATAAGCCCATAATTTGGACAGTTTAATTCGAATCATTTATATTAAAAGTAGATATTTTCCATGTAATTTTCAAGTACATGTGTACCATCAATCACACGCTTTCGAAGGTTTTCTCCTATATTTCCTATTATTAGGAACTTGAGATGTACCTGATTAGGTTGGGTCAGCCCAAGCTTGACCCACCCCACAACCAAACCCACCCCCAGATTTCAACACCAATTGCCCAACCCTAAGTCCAACCCGAATACCTTTATGCTTGACCCTAAATTAGCCCAACCTAACCTGCATCAAACCAACTCATTCAAAATATGTTGATTATTCCAATCCGACCTAACCCGACTGGAATTTGCTATGCTCATCCCGAACCCAACCTGATTTCAAATTAGGTCAGAGTTGTCCAACCCTAGGTCCCTAACCCAACCTGAGAACCTAAACAATCCAACCAGAGCTCCAGTTTGCTGCCCGAATAGTAACCATACATGTAATATAGGGTCAGGTTTCTCAAGGCCTCAATCCGAGCCCAACCCAACCTAGGGTCGAGTTAAGAGAATTTCGCACCTCGAACCCAACCCTACCAAGATTTTGAGGTAGGCTAGTAGGGTTGAACCCAACCCAAGTTGCAGCCTTAAATGACAAAATAAAAGAGTAGAATCTTAGGCTCTTCAGTCCAATTTGGCACATGTGCATTGACATGGTGTGTAAAACAGCTCATATACAAATTATCATCACTTGAAATCAAACAGGGCTGGGCATAATCCTATCTGGTTACCTCAGCTCAGTCTTATAGAGCCCAACACAACTTCAAGATTGAAGACTATGAAAGTCCCTTCCTTCTCTCTATCACATTCAACTAACAACATACATATATGCACAAGTTCTGAACCGTTTTTCATGTCATGCCCAATAGACCCAAAATGGCAGCCTGCTCGATCTGATGACGTCTGCCTGATGAATGTTAAACATGTTCACCATTTGGCTCATAACCATCCATTTGCCATCAAATTTTTTGGCTGTGGTCCATCCATCAGTGGGCCCCACCAATCGGATTGTAAGATTGCTACCTCTTTTTGTGGAAAATTTCTCAAGTGATTATCCAACAAACAGACCTCAATGGGCTCCGACTACACATCCGACCCACTGTCGGCCTCGGCCCACCCTCTTCAAACACATTTCGTAACAATACAAGTTGAATTTTTTTTTAATTTTTAAATTTTTTAAATTTTTTTTTAAGGAATGACCAGCCCAAACAGTAACATAAAAGATATAAGTCCAAACACAAGTTAATATAAAAGATATAATCTTCAAACCCATATTTCAAAGCAACACAAGTTAATATAAAAGAAACAAGTCCAAACAGTCCAACACAACTAAATAGTCTTTCACTCGATGAAAAACACCAACATAGTGAAGAAAAGAAACAGCCTTCTCTGCAAAGGTAGGTCTCTTTAACAGCAGTTATCCTGCATTCAGCAGAGGAAATGAAAGAGTATCTTAGACATCATCCATCATTGAAAAAAAAAAAAGCTAATAGAAAATGGTCCATCTCATTTTCCTGTAACCAAAAGAATTCATGTTTTATATGTTTCCTAGAGGTATGCTCTCTCAACTTCTACCAGATGTCATAAATCATCAGCCGGTGGATTTTTCTAACACGTTGCCTATCCACATAAGACCCCACCAAATGAACGACATGGATCCATCAAGGTGGACCCCACCAGCTTTCCAGAGCAAAAATGCTTGAAATTCAAACTTCATTTTTTTTTTCTTTTGTTTCATCTGGAAATTAAAATGAACCTGTATATGGAAGAAAGCAAAGAGCACATATTCAAGGTGCTTTGATAGAAACTTGGGTTCTTTTAAAGTGGTGTTTGGTTGCACCATTTTTTTAAAAGGAATACCACAATTCACTAAAATAAGTAGAGGGAGAGAATTCCCAAAATACAATGAAGGCCGCTCAAGCCCTAATATAGCTAGAGGACCTGCAGTCTGCAGAGAGGGTTGGGTCCATATCCCTCCAAGCAAACGAAATGTTTAGCCCTCTAGAAATGGCACCTCTCTCTCTAAGATTGTGAGCAAAAGCTACTGTGGTGCTGAAAACATCAGCAATCTATGATAAAACCCTCAGGAAATTTTACACCAAATTAGACCAATAAATCATGATATTTCATGATATTTGGTGCGTCCAATGCACCCTTAATCTCTTGCTCTTTTTTTATTTATTTTATTAACCTCAATTATCATGCCTTAGATGAATGAAAGAAACATTAAATATTTGAAAAATACAGTCCTAGTTCCTGAGCTAAGAGAGAGTAGCAATGGGTTCATTTTATTTCTTCTTCTTTTTTTTTTAATCTTTATTCGAGGAAATCTATAAAGAGTTGTGGCAATTCAGAAACTTACAGTAAGGAACAATCTTCCACTTCTGGTTATCTCCTTTCTTCCACTCCCATAGCACAGCAATGGTGCCATCATGTACCCCTCCATGATCCGGGTCTCCATTGTAAGCATCCAAGTTCAGGCGGATGTTGTTTACCATTCTTATAGCCCTGAAACCATCGCCTGTGTCCTTGCTCTCCGTCCACAGAACTGATTCATCAAGAATATCGGGATTGTGCGGCCACAGCCGTACCTGCAAAGGATTTTCGACCACAGGCAAGAAAGGGGGAAAAAAAAAAAGCTTAAGATGGGCATCAATTGAAGCTCTATTTATTGAAATATCAACAAAGAAACAGATACCCTCACCCTCTATTAAACCACAAAACAAAGAGGATAGCATTCTCAATTGTTTCTTTTGTTGGTTTGTGTGTCCTATGAAAGCCGATCAGGTCCTTAGCCCTTAGCTTATCACACCACATTGACTATGTTATGTTTTGGCAACGCATCAATACCATCAAGACTAATTGCCCTCATTCCAATTAATCCGCATCTCAAGGGTTATGTGAGCTTCAAATAAGTTGTTTAATTTAGACCCTGAAAGACATGCCCTTGCAATTCCTTGACATCATAAAGAAGTTCGCAACCAATAATGTGCTTGGGCAATGCATCAACTAAGGTCATCACTGTACTTGATGATCGCTTAACAGCCAATTAGAGATGGGTGCTCACATTTGAATGTGAGTGCAGAAAACAGAGAGTTGGCACATCGGATCGGACCTGTGTGAGGGGGTGCTCCCTGATCTTAATTCAGAAAGCATTCACCCCTACCACACCCTTTTGTCCAAGGTATTCCGTATCAGTAACAGTGGCCGTAATGGTCACCACCGTTACCGATACGGGTATTGGCCATAACAGCCAATACGGGAGCGTAATGACCATTATGACCCACGCAACGATTGAAGAAAAAAAAATACAAAAAAATTCAAGAAAAATATTTAGATATTCCAAGATAATATAAATATTCCAAATATGTATTCATTTTTTTATTTCGAACATGTTTATGGTAGCGTAGGTCTACTCTTTGGTGAGAGAGTTGTATCTCGTTTATGAACATGGTTATGTGTCTTTAATATTTACACATCGCAATCAAGAATTAAAACTAGAAATTGGTAATTTAAAAAAATAAATAAATAAATTTAAAGAGGCATAAATACCACTTTTTCTGATTTTTTGAAATAATGGTCCTCAGAGTTTCTATTCGCCCAAATCGCTTTAATCTATAAGAGTGGTCGAAATCTGATGTAAAATAATCTAGGAAAGCTTTTGGAACGAGAAAAGTGAAAAATTAAGGAGAAAAATGGATTTAAATAGAAAATAAAAATTGTCGTTTTTCGACCGTTATGGGGGTAACAGTCGTTATGCCCCGTAGCAGCCGATACGGTCCCAAAAAAAGCAACTGCCCCATTTCACCCTTGTATCACGTAATGGTCACAATTGTTACGTATACATATCGGCCTTTACGGCCGATTGTAACATATACGGAACACCTTGCTTTTGTTAGTCCCTGGACAATAGGATAGTGAGTGGATTTTGTGTTCTCGCCTGACATGACTTTGATGCATTGCCAAATAGACCCCAACAAGGGGTGATGCCAGACTTCAGTTGTGTTATGCAAAAGGAAAACTGTTTATGCCCATAGTCAGAAACTCTTCTAACTAGGACTCACAAAGAACAGTTTCTGTAATGGAGAATGGTTTTTACAATGGAAGGACAATGTTTGCAATCGGCCAGCCAGTCAAGTCAGAATGTCATCCTTGTGTCCAAAGGAAGTTTCTCAAAATAATTTTGAAATGAAAAACAAAATCTTTTTATTTACTTAAGCTGTTTCTAGTTTTCGGCTTGTGGGCAAGCACAAATCTAACAGTAGATTTTCAAGTTCTATATGATTGGTACACTTCGAGACCTAGGCCCATCTAATGGAATGGTGATGACGCTGTGGAGGGATGGAAACATTGTAGCTAAAAATGGGTGTGAGCTCATGAAGAGCTCCTTAGTGAATGGGAGAATGATTGGATCACATGTGCACGAAGAAGAAGAATGATCGAATCACATGTGCACGAAGACCTCCTTAGTGCATGGGAGATGATGGGATCTCTTGTAATTAAATGAGGCCATAGGTTTTTCACCTTATGGAGTTCTATAAATAGCCCCATAAGGTCCACCTGCATATACACTTTTGTGGTCTCCCTCTTCCTCAAAAATAATGGTTTTGTATAAAGAGAGGGGGGCCCATCAGGGTTGAGGGTTTGGTAGTTCTTATTCTCCAATAAGGGATCTTCCTCAAGAGGTAGGACTAGCACCCACAAGAAAAGTTTTGTACTTTCATATACCATTGAACACGTTTTTTGTGCTTCAAGGCTACTGAATTCGTTTTAACCAAGCAACAACATCTTTGATAAGATTTTAGCTTACTGCTCCCATCCACGCAAATGCCGGTATGGTGTGCCATGTGCAAGATCTAAGCTTTCCTCATGTGGGCTGCACTGATTAGATCTTCTGTCACACATGGGATGATGCAGGACAATCAACCATTTGCTCTAAAAGCTCGAACTGTTAGAGTATGGCAAATTAATCACTTTATCTCATAAGCCCAGGCCCCACATTTCATGGGTTAGGACCTCGGCCGAACTCTCCTTGTGGGCTCCAAATCACATGGGTACCGCCTCACACGGGCCACCCACCCCGAGTGTGCCCCTGCATCCCACAGGCAACCCTACTCGAGTCCGGTGTGAAAATGCCCCTGTATTAATCACCCCCGGTGAGGAGTCTCGAACACAAGACCTCCCGCTTTGATACCAATTTGATGCAAGACAATTAACCACTTATTCTAAAAGCTCAAATTGTTAAAGTATGGCGAATTAAACCATTTATCTCATAGCCCAAGCCCCACATCTCATGGGTTAGGACCTCGGCCGAACCCCCCTCGTTGGGCCCCAAATCACATAGGTACCGCCTCACACGAGCCGCCCACCTCCAGTGTGTCCCCGCATCCCACAGGCTACCCCACTTGAGGCCAGCGTGAAATACGCATTAATCACCCCCAGTAAGGAGTCTCGAACACAAGACCTCCCCCGTGGGCCCCGCCCACCCCGAGTGTGCCCCTGCATCCCACAGGCGACCCCACTCGAGCCCAGTGTGAAAATGTCCCTACATTATGGGACAACTAAAAGTTTCTAGCCTATCCATTTGTATGGATGACCTGATTTTTTAGCCAAGAGATCTAAACAGTGGGGTCCACTTGATGGAAAGCTTTCTCTCGCACCTGTGTCATATTGTACGTAGGCTTACAAGTTACATTTTGGCTTTCCGGGCTTGACAAATCTCCTGTTTGCCTACTAAAAATTTCACTTTCACTTCTTCCACATACTCAGAGATGCAGTGGCCATCTGAATCCTAATCTCCCAGACATTCAATGTCGCACAAGTACGAGGGCCGTTCATCTGGTGGGTCCCACCATGTATTTTTCATGGCCTGGAGTAGGGCTAATCCAGTCATTGAAAAAAATGTGACCATAGGTTCACATCTAAAATGCACATGGTGCCCACCCGATGACCGGACTGGCCTGATTTTGATGCTACCGGACATAGACAGTGCACCCCACCTGATGAACAGCCCTCATCTTGCACGAATTCTGTAATGGCAAATGAGGGATGAGTGGGATTGGGATGGCTTCTCTGCATGTAGCAAAAGCCCTCCTCATACTCCAAAATGTAGATCAAGTTTATATTTATTAGAGAAAATACATAATTGAAAGAAGAACCCACTTTAATGATCTTCTAATCCATTAAAATGATATATAAAATCCAAAACAGAATGTAAAATGGGCATGAATTGTAGATCTCATGAAACAAACACTACAAAATAACAAACCCATTTGTGCTCTCTAGCATCTAGATGAAGCAATAATTTGAGGAGACTACATTATACTGAAATTCCATCTCTTTAAAATTTAAAAAGCAATATTGATTTCTTCCCTTTCTTTTTCCTGTAGAATTAAAGAGCATAAACTTACAGGGTGGGTAGCACCGGTGGAGTGCTTTATGGCTTGACCAGTAACTTTATTGACAAGAGCAAAGCTAGGGAAGCTCTCTTCATCTTTCACCTTTGTGCTGAATTTCTCCTCCTTTATCCAGTGCTGCAACACACCCCCAACAAAAAAATAATAATAATAATTATAAAAAATACAGAAAAAAAAAAAAAAAAAAAAAACCAAAAATATCACATGAAAAATAAAAATTTAAAACGACCCAGATGGAACAGAAAAAAAGGATTGCATTTATATGAAAAGATATCAGGTAAAAAGCCCAGATGGAAAAAAACCAGAAACCCATATGACAGAGAGAGAGAGAGAGAGAGAGAGAGAGAGAGAGAGGAGGATAAGGAGGTTGTTTGGAGGCCTGTAAATGAGGCAAGTTGTAAATGATTTACCTGTGAATCATTTACAGTCTAAGTTTGGATGGCCCTTTTCACCTGTAAATGATTTACAGCCTTTTGCCCCTTCTCATTTACTGGGAAAAACCCAGGATTTCTCTCTCTACAGTCTGAGTTTAGATGGCCCTTTTCGCCTGTAAATCATTTACAGACGTCTCTCTCTCTCTCTCTCTCTCTCTCTCTCTCTCATGCAATCGTGCACGCTCCGCATGTGTGTACAAGAAAAAGAATGTCTTCCTTTTTTACCCCATCACCACTTTCCTTTTCTTTCATATCTTTATTTTAGATAGGGTAATTATAATGCTTTGTTATTCAAGTTCTTTCTTATTTTCGCAGATTTTTAGATTCCGTAGTCTTTACTATAGATTATAAGGTTTGATTATAAATAGGGCCTATGGCCAATAAGACGAGCTGATTAATATTTTCTATATGAAAGTCTCTTATTTTCTCTACACTAGCTGTTAAAGGGAGGGGGGAGTGGTCTCTATTTCAAGACTAGGGGACTGTTGAGCTTGCTCACAGTCTTGCATTTGTGATCTCTAGCATTCGGCCATTCAGCCATAGGATTGTTGGGTCTTTTCCCGAAATCTCCTTCTTTTCTTATTGATTTATTTGCTCTTTTTTTGAATGCTATGCCATAAAGAAGAGACACACCTCCCTCTCCCCAATATCTTTGAGAAGTCCAGTGACTCTCTCCGGTAAATGACTTACAGCCTTTTGCCCCTTCTCATTTACAAGCAAAAACCCAGGATTTCATTTACATGTAAATCATTTACAGCCTGTCAGACTACAAATTCTATGCTATGATATAAGGGAGTGATGAGAGATGCATCTCTCTCTCTCTCTCTCTCTCTCTCTCTCTCTCTCTCTCTCCAACGGCAGCAGATCTTGCTACCAGCCCCCTAAACCCTTATAAAAGAGCATTTGAATCCGTGGGCCCACTCATCTAATGCTAGGTTTTCTGTGAGGATCAACCCTAAGCTTTATTGACATGAGCTTAACCCAATGATCCACTTTAAAATCCACTCTTATATGCAATTTGAATGTTTTACAACCAATTATTTCTCTAAACTATCTCGGGTGTGAATACCCAATTACAGGATCTAAACCATTTACAGGCTATCCAAACACTGTAAATGATTTACCAGCTTAAAGCCAAACAGACAGGCTGTAACTGTAAATGATTTACAGGCAAATCATTTAAAACTTAAACCATTTACAGCCATCCAAACGACCCCTAAGCCTGCTACAAGGAAAAAACCCAAAACTCTGATGAAAAAAAAAAAAAAAAAAAAACCATATGATAGTAAATAAAAATCGAAAATTCTCAAGACCCAAAACCCAGAAAAAATTTTAAGAAACAAAACTAAAAACCCAAAAAGAGAAATGGGAATCAATGCCTAGAATTCATCGAAAAAAAAAAAAAACTAAATTATCAGATGCAAAAGAAAAAAAGAACCATATGACAGAAAATATAAATCGAAAAATTTCAAGATCCAAAACCCAGATAAATTAAAGAATAAAAATAAAAACCCAAAAAAGAGAAATTGGAATCCATGCCTGGAACTCATCGTTCGGATCAGCCCTCGCAAGAATAACCTTCTCATCTCTGATAGTAAGAGAGTAATTCTGCTCTGCCTTGCAGTAAACTCTAACGGTCCGCTTCTTCGGCCCCTCCGACCCTCCTTCATGCCCGTGATGGTGGATAAACGAGAACGGATTGTGGCGATGATGATGCTCGCTCGACTCTCTCCCGACCTCAGGCCTCACCTCGTGGGCGACATGCTGCACGGGCGGTGGAGGGTAGTTTTGTGATTCTTGCGGAAAATGAGGGGTATTGTATTCAGATGGAGGTGGCCTTTGGAAGTCAGGTTGGCGATGGTATTCGGGGGTTTCAGTGTATGGCCGTGGGAAGTCAGGGGGTCGATTGTATTCGGGATTTTCAGTGTATGGCCTTTGGAATTCAGGAGGGCGACGATATTCGGGAGTTTCGGTGTATGGTCTTTCAGGTGGAGGAATGTTGGGGTGGTGATGATGTGGTGGTGGGTATTCTTCTTCTTCTTCAGGTCGTCGTTCTGGTGTGTGGTGGTGGTGGTGTTTGGGATGGCCGAATGGATATTCCATCGTTTTTCAGGGGTAGTTATGGGAAGATGAAGATGTGGAGAATGGAGTGGAAGATTTTATAAGATTTTAAGATCGTTGATTGTTTATGATGTGTGTTTAACACCGTTGAGTTATTGATACTCTTGCAGTAGATGATGCTTCATACGCAGGCACTTAGAGATTGTACACGTGGCATGTGTTGGATCAAAATAAACCAACTAAATTGTGGATGAAATTGTATCTAATTAGAAGTAATAAAATATTCAACAATCGTGACCGTTGATTCGTCGATATGATTTTTTGAAATAAGAGGAACCGATGCTTTCATTCTCACCGTCGAATAAATAAATATAAATAGGACAGTGATGGTTTCATTTTCGGAAGCTAGATGGATTACCGTCAATGAAGAGGCTTTTTGGAGACCACCATGATGTGTGGGTTTATCCACGCCGTCCATCCACTTTTATAGATCATTTTATGCTATAACATTTGAATTTAGTTAGATCCAAAGCTCAAATGGACCACACCAAAGGAAGAAGCTGTGATGGTGACATCAACCGTTGAAACCCTTCCAAGAGCCACCATGATGTTTATGTTCCATCTAACCTGTTCATAAGATCATGTAGATCCCGATTAAGGGTAAAAACACAAATGTAAGTTTGAACCAAAACTTCAGCAGCTCTTAAGAAATATTTAATAGTGAGGGTTCAATTCCCAATGTGTGGTCCACTCAAGCATTGGATTTACCTCATTTTTTTTAAAATATAATAAAATGATTCGGAAAATTGGATGGACGGAATGGATAAAACATATACATCACGGTGGGCCCCACAGATCCCTGCTTGGACGGATTATCTTCCACCCGGGCAGGAAGCAATGGATACGGATTGGCTACTCCCCCTCACACCAGCCCCGTGGCTGATGGTCGGTGCTACGTGGGCCCCATCATGATGTATGTGCTTCATCCATTCCGTTCATACATTTTTAAAAATCATTTTAGGGTTTAATACAAAAAATTATAGGGATATAAATATTAGGTGGACCACACCACAGGAAAACAATAATGATTGGATATCCACCATTAAAATCCTCCTACGGCCTACTGTACTTTTTATTTGACATCCAATCTGTTGCTTAGGTCATAAAGACCCAGATGAAGGGAAACAGTAAATATCAGCTAGATCCAAAACTTTTATGACCCCCAAAACGTTTTTAATGGTCAATATTCATTCGACACTGTTTCATGTAATGTGGTCCACTTGAGATTGATATATATCTCGATTTTTTTTAATAGCATAAAATGATCTATAAAAATATATGGACGGCATGGATGCAACATATAAATCATGGTGGGGCCCACAGAGCACCGACCACCAGCCAATGGCTGGTGGCAGGGGGAGTAGCCAATCCGTTTCCGGAAGCAATCGGCTTTCATCATTTTCACCGTCCAATAAATAAATAGACTGGGTTGCTTGGCGTAGAAGGCACCTACGTCGGTATTGAGTACACTTGGCAAAAATCTGTGGGCCCATCATGATGTATGTGTTTTATCCAGACCATCCGTCCACGTTGTCTGATCATTTCAGGGCATGATCCCGAAAATGAAACAAATCACATAGTAATGATCCCACGGTAGGAACCTTTTAAGGCCCCACCTTGATCTTTATTTACAATCCATCCCGTCCATAAGGTTACACAGACGTTCTGTGGAGAAAGGAAAAAAACATATATCAGCTTGATCCAAACCTTAAGTGCCCTCATTAAGTTTTAAACGGTAGTCATTAAATCCCTAATATTTCCTTTGGTGTGATCCACTCAAGATTTGAGTTTTGCCTGATTTTTGGGCCAGGCCATAAAATGACATAGAAAAGTGGATGGACAGCTTCGATAACACATATATGTCCATGGTGGGACCCACAGACACATGTATAAAGCAGGGGCGTTGGTGTTGGGCTCTAACTCCAGTCCGATTCCCCATTTAATATCCACTAATCCCGAAGTCAAAGAGATAAAGAAACTTAATTTTTAAATCGTTAGAAATAATTTGTACAATTTAATATAATTAATGTATGCTATCCATGTATTTCTCTTTATAAAAAGGACTAAATGAATTGAAACCTATCGATGCACCTTAGGGTCAGTTTGGGCAGTGGGATTAGAAAGGATTAGGTGGGGATGGGATTCATCTGGTCTTGTGCCCATTCCACTCCTTGTTTGGGAGGAATGGAAATGCTTGGAATTACATTAAATGGGATTGCATTGGGTCGTGTGCTAATTTCACTTAATGTTTGGAAAGTTGTGTAGGTCCCAACATGATGTGTGGGCTATATCCACACCGTCCACCCATTTATAGAGATTATTTTAGAGCATGGGCCAAAAAATCAGGTAAATCTAATGCTCAAGTGGACTCCACCCTAGAAATTAATAGGGATTGAATACTTACCGTTGAAAACTTCTTTGGTGCTACATAAGTTTTGGATCTATCTGATTTTTAGGCCCATACCATAAAATGAGGTTACGAAACAAATGAACGGCTTAGATATAATACATGTATGTTATTCTCAATAATTTCAAATGATGGTGGGTATATTCATTCAATGTACCACCGTATTATCAACAAAGTAGGGCATTAATTTAATCCCATGGTAATAGGGGACAACCCCTGCCATGGGTAATAATTATGTTTTTTGAATCCCATCCCCACCTAATCCTTTCTAATCCCACTGCCCAAACTGACCCTTAAGAGCCAGCTAGGGAGCGTGGATATGGAACACCTGGATTCGGAACCCCCGAGTTGGAAACCCCGAGGTCGGTAATCCTCTCAGTGTGTTTGGCACTTGAAGTGTGAATCAACTTTAATTCAAAAATATATATGCATGTAAATGTACAGGGGTTTGAATTTAATTGCTAAATCAACTTTAATATCTCAAATTAATGAGACATAATTTTAACACTATGATTGTGATAAGCCTGTTAAAATATATGCTTTGCCGGAAAATGATGAAATTCCAAGTCCCAAGTGAACTATAAGCATAAGAGCATGTGTGAGTAACTAACCAGCAATTTTTAATCATTGATTAATATAGACAATGTTTAGACGGTGCTGGACAATGTTTGGACAGTACTGATTTACATGGCTTATTATCATTAGTGGGTCATGTGCCCAATAGAATGATAGTGTACAATGACACACATGTTACACCTGGTTTTTAAGTGTAACCTAAGTTCCCTGGATTGCAAACCCTTGGGAGAAGAGATTAGAAACCCCCTTGAGTGGAACTCTCAGTTACTTTATGCTGCCAAATAGCTGCGGGATTGCCAAATCCCCTCCAATCAACTTTGCAGATGACCTTAATTAGATTCTAATCTAGACCGTCTATTAGATTCTAATTCGATCTTTTAAGTTTTTCATGTAAATCGTACTGATCAGATGGCCCAAAATTACAAAGTGGAATGCAAAATTGGACGGATGAAATTGTTCATGAAACAAGTCCAGTCAAATATGCTTAAGACCGCAAGATTGATATGATTTTTGTGGAGTAGCGTATAATGGAGTAGATTTTGACTATGGTCCAGAGAGGTAATACAAATGAAAATAAGTCCACGTGTGTCTAACGTGCATCGGAAGATTTCCATTAAAACTATCACCCACCGTATCATTTCTCAGAAGAAAACATGAGAACCATAGGACGCAGTTTGGCTAATGGTCGGTGTTCCGTGGGCCCCACCATAATGTAGGTCTTTCATCCCCGCATTCATTCGAGATTATTTTATGGCACGAGCCCAAAAATGAAGTAGATCCAAATCTTAAGTGGACCACATCACTGGAAACAGTATTGATTAAACGGCCCTCATTAAATATTTCTTTGGGGGCCGAAAGCTAATATTTGTTTTTACCCTTCATCAAGGCCCGTATGACCTAATCAACAGGTTGGATTTCAAATAAACACTACAGTGGGACCTAAAAGGTTTTTAATGGTGGACATTGAATTACTACTGTTTTCCTTTCCTGTGGTGTGGTCCACCTGAGATTAAGATGTCTCATTTTTTTTATCTAAATCCTAAAAAAACGTACATCACAGAAGGGTCCAGAGAGCACTCACCAGTAGCCACCAGGCCACTAGCAGCGTCACTAGGCAAACCACTCCCGAGAACGACAAGCTAACTAATCGGCACATGTCAAAGCTGATAAGTGCTACCTGGTTGAATCTGTGTCGTTCTTACAAGGGCCTGTGTGAAATCGAGGAAGATTTTATTCAACATAGATTCAAGTGGATTTGAAATCACAGGTTTTTTTTAAATAGGATTAAAAAGTATCCCCACCAATTCTGGCAGTTTCCTTCCCCACTTTTTCCCACCAATCACGCCAATCAGCCGATTCTAATGCATGTGGAAAGCTAGATGAGGCCTACCACTAGGGGTGCACATTGAACCGGTAGAACCGTGGAACCGACCGGAACCGACCAAACGGTCTGGTTTGATCCGGTTCTAGAGTACACCGGTTCCGGTTCCCGTTCCAGTTCCAAAAATCAAAGAACCGATTACATTGATTCGGTTCTCGGTTTGGGGGTATGTAGAACCGAACTGAACCGTGAACCAATCTGTAGAACCAAATCGTGGATCCGAACCGTGGAACCGAACCAAGAACACTTGATTGTTTCCATATTTGACTCATGGTTTATGGTTTACAATGCATCATTTGATTGTTTCTATAAATATACTTTTGCACACCTTATATAATATCTAAACCATTCATCAAATGGATCACAACACGAATGGATGTGGGCTAAATTATAAAATAAAAGATGCAATTGGGCTGGATCATAAAAAGCCCAGAACCGTCGAACCGATCTGGAACCGAACCGGTTTTAACGATCCAGTTCCGGTTCGGTTTTAGAGTGTTAACGGTTTGGTTCCGGTTCCGAATATCCTAGAACCGTTAGGAACGGTTCGGTTCCAGTTTCACCCCAGAACTGGACCGAACCGACCCGTGTGCACCCCTAGCGATGTTCATGAGAAATCCAAACCGTAAATCATAACATTAAAAAAAGGTAAGGAGATAAATGTCAACCATATGTGCCAACGGTATTGGGAATTAATTTGTTAGGTAAATACATTTTAAAGAAATATGATAATTCATAAACACACAATCACCACTTATATACTTTGTATCCATGTGACTTATCTTTTAACTTATTAAGCAAGCCCTAGCTTCAACTTACATTAGCCATGGTATTGACCCAGCTCTAATCTAACATGGACTAGCCATAGCCTGGCGTGACCCTTTAAAGTGAGGGCCAAGGCCTCTCTAACCCATTAGAGCTTAAGCTGCTCTAGGGCTAGGACTAGAGCTCGGAGCTTTAAGGTAAGACCAAAGCCCACCTCAGCCAAGACCTATTACGTGCTACCCCCTACTATAAAAGAATCATAATGGCCCCTAGGAGGGTTGAAATTAGGGTTGTACACAAACCAAGTTAGCTCGGTTAGCTCACTCGACTTGACTAGATAAAGCTCGATTAGACTCATTTCGGAACTGAGTTCGAGCCGAGTTGCGCTGATTTTTTGAGCTCAAAAAAATTTCATGCTCGAGCTCGACTTGACTCGGATTGAACCAGTTCGGTGACTCGATTACTTTGATATTGATGTTGCTCACCAAGTGTTTGATGAAATGACTTAATGAAGTGTTGGCTGGTGACAAGGAAGGTACATTTCGTCAAACAAATACTTTTTTTTCTTGATTTTGATGTTGCCTACAAGGTGTTTGATGAAATACCTATAAAACTATTGCTGGTGTTTTACATACCGTGAGAATTTGAAAATGCAGTCCATGTGTTTGTGAAAATGTGGCACAGGCGAACTAGGCTCGAACTGGCCAAACTGAGCCGAGCTAGCCAGTCAGGCTCATGGACCGAGTAGAGCCGAGTTCGAGCTGAGGTCAGCTAGTCGCTAAGCCGAGTCGAGTTGTGCCAAGCTCGAATCGGTTCAACTCGTGTACACCTCTAGTTGAAATGGTGGGTTCTCCTCCATTTTAAATTTGCCTCTTTTAGGATCACATCCTAACATGAACTAACTTAAAAGAATGAATATAGTAAATACAATACAGGCAACAAGAAAGACATTACAAAGATGGGAGTTCAAGGGATTCCACTCAAGTATCTAGTTACACCACTTTGGAGCTGTTAGTACTCATGACAGAAAACAGCTTCATAGGGCCCACCATTATGTCTATGATGTCTGACATAATGCATAAAAGGGTCCATGAACAACCATTAGGGTCTTTTGAAAATCATTACCAAGCACCACCACACCCCCAAGGTCCTAGCTAGAGACAAATGGTCCTATTGGTGCTTGATGGGACATAATGCATAAAAGGGTCCATGAACAACCATTAGGATCTTCTGAGAACCATTACCAAGCACTACCACACCCCCAAGGTCCTAGCTAGAGACAGATGGTCCTATCTATGCTTGATGGGACCCATGGTGATGTATGTGTTTTATCCATAGTCCATTCATTTTGAAAAATCATTTTAGAGGATGAGCCAAAGAAGAGGAAGCTCAGATGTTCAAGGAGGCCACACCACATGAAATAGTGGGGATTAAATGGGTTGGTATTGAAAACCTATTGAAGGCCACAAAAGTTTTGAATCAAGTTGATATTTATGTTTTCTATTCATCTATATTATATGACCTTATGAATAGGTTGCATAGCAAATAAACATCATGGCGGGCCTTAGGAATGTTTCAACGGTAGGAATCATTATCACCATAGCTTCATGTGGTGTGGTCCACTTCAGCCTTCATTCTACTTCCTTTTTGGGCTCGTGTTCTAAAATGATAGTTCAAAATGGATAAACAACTTGAATAAAAGACATATCATATAGGCTTCACAGAGCCGTTGAGAGGACCATCGGTCTCTAGCTAGGTCTTGTTGTAATAGCACCCATTCCACACCCCTACTCTATTCATAATTTGTGCCCAATCATGTTAAGAACATGAATGGAATAATCTACGACTGAGGTTACATGGGATTTTTATTACTCTAACATGGCCCACTAGAAAACCCTTATAGATCCATTAGAAACATCACAATACACGTGGCAATTTTTTATTTTATTTTTCTTTTCATATTGCATGAACTGATAATGCTTCATCATTGGGCTATGGTTAGAGTTAGAGGGCTTGTTACAGAATTGACATAGATTAGACCTGAGCATAAAATATCATGAGGATCCAAAATTCAAGTGGGCCACCCTTGAGAAGCTGACATTGAAATATTTTAGAATCCATTGGAATTATATTCCATCCAATCGTTCATAAAAAGAGAAAAATCAAATATTATCCTCGTAAATACCACCCACTTCAGTTTCTTATTTGCTTAATTTTGATCATAATAGCTAAAGTGATTTTCGCCCAATGGATGGACGGATAGGATGGATTTTATAGGGACATGACAATGTACTCCGCACAGCTCATTGTTACATGCTTCTAGTTAAATTATCCCATCCTTATTAAAGCTGGGCATCAAGTCGAGTCGGACTGAGTTAGGGTTGACTCGACTCGATCTGGTTTTGAAATAGGCCTAACCCGAACTCGATCCAACTCGATAGCATGCCAGACTCGATCCGAGTCCAATCTGACCTGGACTGATCCGGACCAAGTCCGATCTGGTCAGAAGTACCGAGTCGGGTCGAGTTAGCACCGAGTTGGATTGAGAGATGAGAGGGGGAGAGACCGACGGAGTGGAGAGAAGAGAGAGGAGGAGGAGGGTGAAGGTGGTGGGTGGTTGCCGGGTTTGAAAGATGAGGATGATGAGGGAACGAGAGAGATTTTGGGATCGGGTCGAGGTATAGGGTGCAGCGGTTAGCGTTAGAGAGTTGGGTTTCGGATCGAGTCAGGTCTAACTAGATCAAGTTTTGGGTCTAATTACTAGGTAACTCGAACTCGACTTGGTTTGAGTTTGGATTGGGCGAAGCCTACTCGGTTCAGACTGACTCACTGATTCGGTTCGAGTCAAGTCAGACTAGCCGAGTTAGCCTGATCAAGTCGTCTCATGCCCACCTCTAATCCTTACCAAATTTGTGGGCCCATCATGATGTATGTGTTTTATCCACACCATCTGTCCACATTGTCTGATCATTTCAGAGCATGATCCCAAAAAATGAAGCAAATCCCATAGCAATGATCCCACAGTCGGAACCTTTTAAGGGCCTACCTTGATCCTTATTTACAATCCATCCTGTCCATAAGATTACACAGACGTGGAGAACGGAAAAACACAAATATCACCTTGATCCATACCTTATGTAGCCCTCAAGAAGTTCTAAATGGTAGTCATTAAACCCCACTACTTCCCATGGTGTGATCCACTCAAGATTTGAATCTTGCCTCATTTTTGGGCCCAGATCATAAAATGACATAGAAAAGTAGATGGAGAGCTCACATACATGTCATGGTGGGGGTACAGCCACATATATAAAGACGTTGATGTTGTTCTCTAAATATCCACTAATCCAGAAGTCAAAGTAATAAAGAAATATAACTTTTAAATCATTAGAAATAATTTGTAACGTTTAATATAATTAATGTATGCTATGTATTTCTCTTTCATAAAGGAGCAATGATCTAGTGGACTATATGAATTGAAACCTTTCCATGCACCTTAATTGTATTTGGACCCTTTAGCCTCTGTATCGCTTATCGAGACCGTCCATTAGATTCTAATTTGATCTTTTAAGTTTTTCATGTAAATCATACTGATCGGATGGCCCAAAATTACAAAGTTAGTGGCATGCAAAAATGGACGGATAAAATTGTTGATGGAAACGGGTCCAATCAAATATGCTTAGGACCATCAGATTGATTTGATTTTTGTGGAGTAGCGTATAAAGGAGTAGATTTTGAGTCAATGGATGGTCGAGAGAGTTAATACAAATGAAAATAAGTACACGTGTGACTAACGTGGATCAGAAGATTTCCATTAACTATCACCCACCATATCATTTCTCAGAAGAAAACATGAGAACCATAGGACGCAGTTTGGCTAATGGTCGGTGTTCCGTGGGCCCCACCATAATGTAGGTCTTTCATCCATCCTGTCCATCCATTTTTCCAGATCATTTTATGGCATGAGCCCAAAAATGAAGTAGATCCAAGTCTTAAGTGGACCACATCACTGGAAACAGCACTGATTGAACGGCCCTCATTAAAGATTTCTTTAGGGGCCACAAAGATGATATTTGTTTTTAACCTTCATCAAGGTCTATATGACCTAATCAACAGGTTGGATTTCAAATAAACACTACAGTGGGACCTAAAAGGTTTTTAACGGTGGACATTGAATTACTACTGTTTTCCTTTCCCTGTGGCGTGGTCCACCTGAGATTAAGATCTGTCTCATTTTTTATCAATTCCTAAAGTGATCTCGAAATTGATGGACCATGTGGATAAAACACGTACATCATGGTGGGGTCCACAGAGCACCCACCAGTAGCCACCGGGCCACTAGCAACGTCACAAGCCAAACCACTCCCGAGAACGACATGCTAACTAATTGGCACATGTCAAAGCTGATAAGGGCCACGTGGTTGAATCTGTGCCGTTCTTATAAGAGCCTGTGTGAAATCGAGGATGATCTTATTCGATATAGAGTAAAGTGGATTTGAAATCTCGAGTTTTTAAAATAGGATTAAAAAATACTCCCACCAATTCTGGCAGCCAATCAGCCGACTCCAATGCACGTGGAAAGCCAGATGAGGCCTGTTGATGATGTTTTCGGGTTAATCTTCCTATTTTCTGGTTAACCCTTATTTGACCCTTGATTACAAAGAATACCCCGGCTAATGCTGGGGAACCTCTTATGCTAAAGTCAGGAATTCGGGTCTTATAGAAACTGTATAAGGGTAGAGATGATGTACGTGTACCTTTCACCATTAGGGGTCTCCCCATTTATAATAGAGAGGAGATTATATTGTAAAGGTATCATCCATGTTTAGTAGGTACGTGTTGTAGTTGGATTAAAACTTCTAACGTATACGAGATCTCTCGAGATCCTCGGCGGGGATATCAGAATCTCCGAACCGATCGCGAGTTAGTTTTTGCAATCCTTGGAGAAAAGATCAGACAAGTCTTCCTTCATATTAGGTTGGTCATTGTCCATAGACCGAGGCATAGTCGTCCGAGCTTCGATTAAGGTCGGTTGATGGAAGTTACAATACCAACGGAGCTATAAGAAGGTCGGTATCATCCGCTGATTAAACCGACCAACAGTCCTTGTGATGTCCTTATAATCTCCGGTTCCTGTAGCCTTAAATTCTTCATTGTCTTCCGCGGAGAATCCGTTCTAGGTCATGCCGATCTTGCTCGTGCCGACCTTTGGATGACCTTGGTCTTCCCAACCTTTCTCCTTAGACGGACGTCGGGTTTCTCGCCTCTTTTAGCCATCAGGACATGTCAAGTCTTGACCTGACCTGCGTTTATAGGTCGGTCCATTTTTCCCCATAACAAGACTCATCATAATGTTTATGAGAAATCCAAACCATAAATCATAACATTAAAATTTTTAAAAAGAAAAAAAAAAAAAAGAAGAAAAAAGTAGGGAGATAAATGTCAACCATATGTGCCACATGGACTACATGTGTGCAGCGGTGCATATCCTGCACGTATGTACTGTAACTTAAGTGGACTCGTAAGGGAATTGATTTATTAGGTAAATACATTTTAAAGGAATATGATAATTCATAAACACACACTCATCAATTATATACTTCGTATCCATGCGACTTATCTTTAACTTATTGAGCAAGCCCTAGCTTCAACCTACATTAGCCATGGTATTGACCCAGCTCTAATCTATCATGGACTAGCCATAGCCTGGCCTGACCCCTTAAAGTGAGGGTCAAGGCCTCTCTAGCCCATTACGGCTTAAGCTGGGCTAGGGCTAGGACTAGAGCTAAGAGCTTTAAGGTAAGACCAAAGCCCACTTTAGCTAAGACCTACCACGTGCTACCCCTGCTATGTAAGAATCATGATGGCCCCTAGGAGGGTTGAAATGGTGGGTTCTCCTCTGTTGATGACAAAATCTGGATCACTCTCCGCTCCGCACTGTGTACCTCCAAGGAACCCTGGCCCTGCACAAAGGGTTAGCAAAGGAGACCCTGGTTAAGCCGGGGGACCCTCCGATGCCTAAGTCAGGTCAAGGGAATTTGAGTCTAAGTTTATAACATCCTGGATTTTCACTGTTTTGGATTTTCAAAAATTCTTGAATTTTTTTTTCGTGTAATTAACTTATAATATCACTTACTGACCATTAGCACTCAATGTTAGTATATACAAGGGTGAAACCAATAAATAACTGCACAAGCTAAATTAATCAATTGTAGGAAGCCAACGAATTCGCCCGATCACTTGAACATTAGGTGTAGCCCCATGATTTACTCACATATGACTCAAATCTAACCGATCCATCGCTAACTAATCAAGACAATCATGACTAAATTAAAAGATCTAACCGAGGCCGAATCAGATAAGGCCCGGATCTTGACTAATAAACCAAATCAACCTCGTTACTCTTTTAGCTTAAAACCGACGGTTTAGAGTAATCATGACTAAATCTCCACTTTCACTAGTTATAAATACGTCACACTATGAACATAATTAATCCAAACCCTAATCATGGCCCACAAGAAATCTCAATACCTAATTTGTTTCAGAAATGCCCCGATTTTTCGAACAAGCTCTAGACCATTCGTTGGTAGGCCACTAGTTACAAAATTATAGAGTAATGTCTATCTTACTGGGCTTGACGTCCATTGCAGGAGTCGGATTTGGGTAGTGCCCAGAACTACTCAACTTGAATCGAAGGATGAGTGCATGAGAAATACAAATACCCTAAAGAAAGGAGTTGGAACTTAAGTGAATTAGGTCGTCCACTCTTATGCAAAGTTGAGGATTTCGGACTATCGGTTTACAACCAAACTTTACCCGTGGAGTGAGGATATTTCCCTGCTCATATCCGTATAGCCGCCACCCCGATCGACTATCGGTGACTGTTGAACAGACTTCTAATCATATCTGTCGATCGACGCATCCAAATGGCGGGCCGATCGTATTCATACATAGATCATCATCAAGGCTAAATATCTTACGGTGTATATCGACTTGTACACCCCATAGTGGGCTCTAGAGGCTAGAAAAACCCTCCCATAGGGCTACTATAGTAAAAACCCAACACTCGGGGCCATTTGCACCAAATCTAACATTATAAAAGGGGCTTCTTTTGGGCACCCCTCTCCCCATATGATTTTGCCTTAGAAAAAGGAAAGAGAGAAGAGAGAAAATGGAGAAAGAAGAAAGGAAGAAGAGAGGAAGGGAGAGTGAAGAAAAGGGAAGGTAGGCCATAGCTCTAATGGGGCCTAAAGGAGACCGATTCTTGCAACTCCTCACCTCTTTCTCAACAAATCCTTCACCCACAATCGGAAGAGCCCCTCTCCACCGATTGAGTAAGTAAAAAACCCTCATATCTTAGAAATCCCTCATGTTGAGGGTGGATTCACATGGGATTCTAACATGCAAGTACATTGTCTTAGGATTCCGGTCGATCGACACCAAGTTCGGCGTTCCTAGGTCATTTTTCAAGTCTTCAACTATCCATAGGTGCAGACTATTATCCTTAGGTGGCCTGGCACCAATTTTATTACGAATCTAATGATTTTGATTGCTTGGATAATGTATTTGGAGAATTTAGAGGAAACCTAGGAAAGACCTTACCCTTGATATCACGCCCCAAATTTGGAAACCAGGCTCACAAAATTTTCGATCGCCGAATCCGGTGCTGACAGCCTCCGTAGTACCCCATTCTCGACTCCCAGCGTACATACGCCAGATCCCGATCCTAAGATCCTACAAGGAGGATTTTCCAATTTACATTTATCTTGTAATAAGCATAACCAAAAGATTACCCAAATCACAAAGGCAACATCATCATCACATATCCACTAATATAATCATTTGAGTATAATGCTGAAAGGGAAATACATAATCGAAAATCAAGCTCCAGAAGACCGCTGCACGCTACAAGCTCAACGCTGTTGTAATCTAACGCCACATACACGCATCTATTGTGCATAAGCTTATAGAAAGCTTAATGGGTGGTGAAAGTGTGTACACAAGGTAAGTGTCAAGTAAGCAATATCAGAGTAATCAGAGTAAGCGGAAATACTAACAAGCCCATAAATCATACGATATCAGAAATACTGGCAAGTTCATAAATTATCAGAGTAAAGCGAAAACATGCAGATAGGCCCACAAATACCATCAGCCTTATCCAGGCTGTGCGATGCAAAAATATAATAAAAACAATATCATATACCGATGAAGCAATGTGGATCAACTATGCAATGCGGGGACAGTAAGCCAAATATCAGATGCTGATGATGCAATGCAATGCAATATGCGGTGCGAATGAAATGACCCAGCTGAAGTGTGAAATCGGGATGATAGTACGTAATATCGCAGGCTACGGGGTCCATCATAAGGAACTTCTATCCAAATCAGTCACATACCTAATTTTAGATAGTGAGACTCAATGTGGTAAACTCCTGATCTCAGGTTAGTCGCGCGCCCAACCGAAATCCTAGCCATGCGAAGGTACACGTAACAAATAGTTGCGCACCACCAGCCCGAGTGGATAGTGAATGAATGAGTATGCAACTCCTACTCAATAAGTCCACATATCAGTACGGTTCATCTCTGGGATCATCACCGGGGTCTAGTACACTCTACATGCAATCGTCGCCCACTGGACGCGCAACCATACAAGTGGAAGAGACCTCACTATCCGCCCGGCCAGTAGTCAGCCAATATCTACCCGGCACGTCGATAGCGGACCCATTCACGAGCTGGTCAAACTCAGCCTAGCAATGCCCCTACCCTCGGGCGGGTAAAGACACACCCCCTCCTAACCGACCACGACACAGTGAGAGACGCGACATCCGGGTATTCGGCACTCGGGCTCTCATGTATTCACTCGGTCTAGACATTGGGGCATCTCCTGGCCACGGAGGTTTATGAATTTTCACTCAAGGACATCTATGGCGCCCGTATGCTAAAACCAAACATTTCCGTTGTCCCCTATGGCAATCGACGATATGCCTGTGGAGGCTACGACCCTGATGTTGCTAGGGTGTATAGTAATCACAGCACATGATGCAAGATGCATGAGTCATACAATCCAGTCATGCATCAATCTGCGCATACCCTGCGCTCATGTGAGATAACATCCGCCTATCAGGGAGTCTCATAACAACACGCTCAATGATATATGCAATGATCAACCACGTCTCATAACAAACATGCATATGATGCGTATGGGCATGTATCATGATGCTATGCTGTCACATACTCATAATCGGTATCAGTAACTGACATCGACAATCAACCTCAACAATGTGGACATTTAACCAACATTGCTTCCAAGGAATGACCCATATCGAGCCCAACATACAGTGGACTCATGACCTCACACCAGGGTCAAATATACAACACCATGGGCCTCACTCAAGAGCTTAATACACATCGTGATGGGCCTTTCACATGGGCCTAACATACATCACAATGGGCTCTATCGCCTGGCCCTAAAAAAGCATCACAATGTGCCTCATCACATAGGCCTTAAACATGGGTTGAATACACATCACCATGGGTCTCAAATACAAGCCGCATATACATTACATTGGGCCTCAAACATGGGCTGCATATACATCACACAGGCCGAATACACATCACAATGGCCTCAACTACGAGTCACATATACATCATATAGGTCTCGACAATCGGCCTCGATAATTGAAATCGGCCTCGACAATCGAAATCGACACTCGGAATCGGCCTCGATACTCGGCCTCAACAATCGGCCATGATAATCGGAATCGGCAATCGGCCACGAGAACCGGCCTCTATCGATAATCGAAATCGGCAACCGGTCACGATAATCGGCCTCGATCGCTAATCGGTCAATCGGCCACGACAATCAGAATCGGCAATCGGTCAAGTCAATCGGAATCGATCGATAATCGGAATCGACAATCAGTCACGATAATCGGCCTCGATCGTTAATTGGTTAATTGGCCACGACAATCAGAATCGGCAATCAGCCACATCAATCGGAATCGATCGATAATCGACCTCAATAATCGGAATCGGCAATCGATCACGATAATCAGCCTCGATTGCTAATCGGTCAATCGGCCACGACAATCAGAATCGGCAATCGGCTACGTAACATCATTTCATACATTATAGTGAAATCACACCTTACATCGGTCCACACATTCATCGCATTGGACCTCACCCATGGACTTCATGTACATCACAATGGGCCGCAATACATGGGCCCTATATACATCACTATGGGCTACATCACATGGTCGAAAATACATCATAGCGGGCCTTACCAAATGGGCTGGAAATACATCAAGTGGGCCGCATCAATGAGCCTCATATCATTACATCAGGCCTCGCCATCTGGGCCTTAAATACGCACATCACGTGGGGGCCACGTGAATGGACGATGTGGATATACAACATATATATCACGGTTGGTCCCACTATGATGTGGGTCTCCCAGGAAGGTGGAGGGTTTACAGATCACGATGAGAGCTAGGATTACATCTAAAATCATTTCAATAATTGCAGGTACAACATGTGTATCACTGAACACAATCACTCTATGGGGGGTACATGGCTCACTAATGGTAATCAGCATTATCCAAATATTGCCCATGTGAATCAGCACCTTCCAGACATTGCCCAGCACTATCCAATCACTTTGGACCGTGTGGATACAAAATATACATCGAGGTGGGGTCCGCAGCACCGCCCAAACACTATCCGGCACCATCCAAGCATTTTGGATGGTGTGGATGAAACACATACAACACAGTGGGGCACCACAGCACATCCAAGCATGTCGAGTACCATCCAAACACTGTCCAACACCGTCTAGCACAATCTGTGCGGTGTGGATGAAATAAATACCTTACGGTGGAATCCCACGTGCTGCCATGGCGTGAGGTATACTAGCCAATCCACACGTGTGACGTACATAAATTACATGCATTTGGTGGTTCCACCATCCAGTCTCCTGGACGGACGGTCTGGATTTCATTACATGCATACAAGGTGGCCCCACGTGTCACTTAACCAAATAGGTCCAGAGGATAGAATATATATATATATATATATATATATATATATATATATATTATATATATATATATATATATATATATATATATATATATATCAAGGTGGCCCACCGTCTAGGTGCTGGACACGTGGACACAACACATACATCTCATCAGGGCCCCACATGTGGGATAGGTTCCCACAGATCTTGCTGACGGCAAATAGGTGGACGGTGTGGGATTTTCACACGTGCAGGAGGGACCTGCAGATGGACGGCGTGGAATATAGATACATCACGGTGGCCCCTGGACGATGTAGATACAACACACGTCATGGTGCGCCCCACCACTTGAACAGCAAAAGGATGGACGGTGGGGATCAACCATTCATCACGTGTGGGGTCCACACATCTAGCAGATGGACGGCGTGGCTGTACAGTACACACATCATGCTGGCGTCCCACGGCACCGTCCCAATCCATGGATGGTGCATACGCAGAATACAAACATCAAGGTGGGCACCACAGCACCGTCCATGCATTTCCAGTAAATCAGCACCATCCAAACTTTGTCCAGTACCGTCCAGCACCATCTGGACGGTATGATGGAATAAATACATCATGGTGGGTCCCACACAACCTGCTGATACCAAAACAGGTGGGACCCACAGAACTTGCTGACGTCATGACAGCAGCTAATAAGCTGCTGTCAGCGCACACTAGCCACAGCATATTTAATAGAGGTGGGTCCCACGTTTGTGTGGACCACACATGCCATCAATGTCAGCCCACAGAAATTGCTGACGTCAATACATCAGCTATGCAGCCGGTAGGACCCACAGGAAATTGCTGACATAAATACATCAGCTGGATATCTGAGCGGTCCCCACCGTCCAAATGGACGGTTGGGATAAATACATAAATCACGGTGATTCCTGGGACGTCCATTTGATGGACGGACTGGATATACAACACGTACATGGGGTGGGTCCCACGGACCAAGTAATATTTGTGTTTTCCCTTTTTGTCCAGGGCTGCTGGACGGTGCCAGCAGCTGGCCCGTCCAGGCCTGCTGGATCTCATGGGCCTAGCCCTGAAATGATCTGGAAATGGGACGGACGGTGAGGATAATTCCCATACATCATGAGGGGTCCCATGGTATGGACGGCCTGGATGAAATCCATATCCTAGGTGGTTTCCACCGTCCAGACGCTGACGGTGTGGATGAATCACGTACGACATGGTGGGCTCACGTGAGTGTGGATGGTCGCATACATTGCAGCTGGCCCCACCAGCTGGTAAAGCAGATACATCATGTGGCACCATGGCCTGGACCGTCTGGGTACAACACATACCTCACATGGGATGCACGGCGTGGTCCGGACGGTATGGATGAGCACATATAGCGGGGTGGGTCCCACGTGGTGGGCCACCCCACATCAGATCCAGATGATATTTGTGTTTTCCTCTTCATCAGCGCCAGCTGCAGGATAGCAGCTGGTTCGGCTGAAGATGGCGGTGGGCAGATGATGGACAGTGTAGAATAAGGCACGTACATCAAGGTGGGGTCCACATCAGTGACCCACCGGCTAGAATCAAACTGACATTTGTGGTCTCCTGCATCCAGCAGGTCAGCGGATGGACGGTCCTGCTACTTGCTGTGGAGCAGCCCATGAAGGTGCCGCACCTGGGCTGTGCAGATACACATACATTAAGTGGGTTCCACCGTCTGGACGGTGTGAATATATCACATCCAACAAGGTGGGATCCATGGGTAGATGGTCTACATCAAATATTAGGTGGGCCATAGGCAATCATAAGAGAGAGAGAGATGGAGATCGGAGTAGCGGAGGGACCCCGCCACTATGGGTCCCTCTTGATACAACACATACATCAAGATGGGTCTCACATTTGTGGGCCCTCAAATCACAAAATCAATGGTAGAAAATTATAAAATCACCCACCTTTGATCTTCTTTAGACCTCTTCTCCCATCAATGCATCTTAGAGCTCCGAGGGATTCATTTCAATGGTGGAGATGATCATTAGATGGTGGAGATGAGAGGTAAGAAGGCGGGCCACACTAGCTCTCTCATGGGAGCCATAGACGTGGGTTGCTCTCATGGAGCTTGGAAGGAAATGAGAGAGAGAGGTGATAGGTGAGAGATGTGAGTGATGGGTGAGAGGGATGGTGAGGTGATAGGAAAGTTGACTTCTTGGGGTTGCTTTTGTACTTGAGAATGGGAAGAGTAATGAGTTGAGTGATGGGTGTACTTTTGACAAGTGAGGTGATTGATGAGATTAATTTGACATGTTATCTCTTGGATTTTGCAACTGCGCGGCGTTTTCCTCGAACTGAACACTGACCCACATCTCCTGCCCTGGGTATCGCCTCGACGCGTAATACGCGGCGTTGGAACCGCGGCGACGACGCGGTCGCAAGGATACAAGTCTTTGGGTCGAGCCGACTCTGGAATACGGGATACGACTCAGGATCATGCGCAAACACCGGTTACGGGTCGAAAGTTGCCGGAATTCGACCGGGCGGACCGCAAAAGCCTACGAAACGGTACAGTATAGGATGCGGGTCTTACACTTGATCCTCTCAATTTACATAGAATAGTTAGGAAATGTTTGTTGCCTCTCACATGATTTGGTATAAATGGATAATTGCATGTTCATGGCTTGTTTGGTTCATAAATGATGTTGCCTTATGGTATCTATGATTCATTAACTCTTGTGCAATTTGGTTATATGAGATATATGAAATTCTTAGCTTCCTCACTAACCCACACACCACACATGCACATTTGTTTCATAATATTGTTAGCTTGCTTGTAGGAAAAATCTGAATTATGTGTTAGGAAATATGGATGCATGGTATTGCTTATGTTAGTTGATGACCCTGACCGTTAGCATGTTGTAGATTACCATCAAACCCTTGGGTTGGTCAGGAATACGAGGAAAGCGAAGGCGACCCCGTCGGTAGGACCGTCTTGAGGCTAAACCCGTGAATTTGGGATGGTGCGTGTGGGCGACAGTAGTTAGACTACATGGGTCACTTGTACTCGATGTCATCTATCACGTGCTCGCCTGAATTTGTGCGGCCTAGTCTACTTACTGATCAACCTTGTTTGTTAACCCTGTTTGCTCACATATGTATAGAACCTGGAAACTCTATAACCGTTGTAGCCCATTGATAACAAATTAGAGTCGATCCACCGACTCGCGAGCCGGACATGGTGGAATGAGACACTGTGACCGAGCTGTCGGCCTACGCCGGGGTGACGAGCCTCCCCGTAGTGACCGCGAGCGATCCTTTTTCTTAGCACTCCCCATGTGCTTGAAGTCGGGGATGGGAAACCCGACGGGATCAAGGATCGCGGAGCCCTGACCTCACGCGTTGAGGGGCCTTTGCATCGCAATTAGTTAAGGGCATTAATATCATGGGGTGTACCGGTTTCCCCAATCTGCTGGATGAACGAAATTAACTAAATACTCGGTTAATATTATTCATGCATTGCATTAGTTAAGTGGGCGACTCGGCAGTTGTCGCTATGAGGGAATGCTGGCCATGTGCGATCGTTAGATGGAGTCGCTCGAGGGAGTATTGTGGCGAGGGCATGCATCATATCATTCATCATGCACATGCATTAACAAGATTAGTTAAGTGTTTATGAACGTTTGCTTTTCATTAAATTCATAATATAATTGATGTTTGTTACAACTTAAGACTAATAGCACCCACTGAGTTGATCACTCACTCCCACTCTGGGACGGTGTTTTAAAACACCAACCAGACTCTCCCGTAGTTGTAGGTGACACAAAATACGAGAAGCCTGGCGACGCGAGAGTTTTGATGAGGAGGACGAGCTGTCCTACTTCCAGCTGATGGGCGATTCTCCATCGGCCTAGTGGACGGATTTCAGATCGCTGGGTGCTGGACTCAGCACATCATTCTTTTGGACATTTTTGTATTTTTGTTGGGCAACGCCGTGTGCGACCCATTGACATTATTTTAGATTTATATACATTTAGCCACTTTCAATTCAGTAGACTAGTTGTGATTGTGATTCATGTTTCAAGTAATTTCATACTGCTTTTTAAACCGGATTACATGCGAAATATGTAAATTTTGTTATAAGTGACACCCTGGAACTTGGGAGTCGAGTGCGTACACCACCCATAATTTTCAGGGCGTTACAAAGTTGAAGAGTAGGGGGAGAGTGCAAGATGTTGTGTACCTGTAGCAATGGAGTCTTATTGTATTTATACTTGACCATCGGACGGTCTGGGTCCATTAATCTCAACACGATTTGCTCAATCAATAGGATTTTCGGATCATGGAGATATTGCACACAATCCAGGGATCGTGCAGCGTATTCGTGGGCGAGGTTATTGGTCATGTCTATTTAAGGTAGCTTCTTATTTTAGCATATGAAGTGCTCACATTCTGCCCTGGCCTCGGATCGGGACATCCTTCTTCAGGTGAAGATGATGATGAGGACGAGGCCCCGACTCCCGGCTCGGATTGTCTTCTTCAAGTGAAGATGAGGATGAGGACGAGGCCCCGGCTCGGCTGCCCTTCTTTGGATGAAGATGAGGATGAGGACGAGGCCCCAGCTGGGCTACCCTTCTTTGGTGAAAGCTCGCCTAGCCCGGCTTAGGGTCGCTGTCTAGAAATCTGAGCCGAGCTTCGATCTGGACAGAGTGTGGCTTGGCTTCATTTATCTATTTGAGCATTCTAGAGGTCTTCCTTCTCCTCAGTAGCGTTCATTATTTCAGATATTCTTGTGTGTCTGACCGGATTAAAAAGATGTCAATCCTCGAAATTGTAAGGGGCTCGGATCTTCCCATAACATCCTCCATTTTAAAATTTTCATCTTTTTAGGATCACCTCCTAACATGAGCTAACTTAAAAGAATGAATATAGTAAATACATTACAAGCAAAAGGAAACAGGAAAGGCATTACAAAGCTTGGGGTTAAAGGGATTCCACTCAAGTCTCTAGTTACACTACTTAGGAGCTGTTGGAGAATCAAAATTCAGATAAAAAGTGCTTATGAAAGAAGACAGCTTCATGTGGTCCACCATTATGGCTATGATATCTGACATAATGCATGAAAGGATTCTTGATCAACCATTAGGGTCTTCTGAAAATCATTACTAAGCACTACTACACCCCAAGGTCCTAGCTAGAGACAGATGGTCCTATCGTAGCTTGATGGGACCCGTGGTGATGTATGTGTTTTATCCACAGTCCATTCATTTTGAAAAATCATTTTATAAGATGAGCCAAAGAAGAGGCAGCTCAGATGTTCAAAGAAGCCACACCACATGAAATAGTGGGGATTAAATGGCTGGTATTGAAAACCTATTTAGGGTCATAGTAGTTTTGAATCAAGCTGATATTTATGTTTTCTATTCATCTATATTTGTATGACCTTATGAATTGGTTGGAAAGCAAATTATAAACATCATGGTAGACCCTAGGAAGGTTTCAGTGATAGGAATCATTATCACCATAGCCTCGTGTCGTGTGGTCCACTTCAGCCTTCGTTCTACTTCCTTTTTAGGCTCGTGTTCTAAAATGATCGTTCAAAATGGATAAATAGCTTCGATAAAAGACAAATATCACATAGGCTCCACAGATCCTCTGAGAGGACCATAAGTCTGTAGCTACGTCTTGTTAGAATAGCACCCAATCTACGCCCCTACTCTATTCATAATGTGTGCCCAATCATGTTAGGAACATGAATGAAATAATCTACTACTGAGGTTACATGGGATTTTTATTACTCTGACGTGACCCACTAGAAAACCCTTATAGATCCATTAGAAACATCACAGTACACGTGGCAAATTATTTTATTTTATTTTTTCATATAGCATGAGCTGATAATGCTTCATCGTTGGGCTATGGCTAGAAATAGAGGGCGGCTATGGTTAGAAATAGAGGGCTTGTTACAGAGTTGAGATTAGACCTGAGCATAAAATATCATGAGGATCCAAAATTCAAGTGGGCCACCCTTGTGTAGCTGACATTGAAATCTTTTTGGAATCCATTGGTACTATATTCCATCCAATCGTTCATAAAAA